>CM018692.1:78685561-79285561 GCA_009363875.1 Mikania micrantha | reverse complement strand
TTACATGCCGGGCTAATCCGTAAGGAATAGCTAACAGAAACGATTTCGTTTCTTGATTGTTCATTGGATTATTCTACATGCCGGACTAATCAGGAATGATTAGTTACAGAAACCGTTAGGTTTCGTTCTAGATATCGAGTATGATATCTTACATGCCGGGCTAATCCGTAAGGAATAGCTAACAGAAACAACATTGTTTCTTATTCGATCATTGGGTGATATTACATTCCGGGCTAATCCGTAAGGATTAGCTAACAGAGATTATGTCTCTTTATTCAACTATTGGTTATTTTGACATACCGGCTAATTCGTAAGAATTAGTTAACAGAGATAATTTCATCTCTTACTTTGTTCACTGAGTTATTTTGCATGTTGGCTATTACGTTAGGAATGGTCAATCGAGACGATTTTGTCTCTTTTCTATTTACTTAGTGGATAAACATACCGGGAAATCATGGGTGAAAGGAAATTAGTATCCATCGTTGTATTACAGGTAGTGTTGAGTGCAGTTAAGCATGTGGTGGGGTGGCGTCTGGGCTTGACCCTTTCGTATGCCCCTATATATAAGCATGCTTGACTGGATGAGATATTATCTGTACATCCAACCATGGAAAGGACATTGGGTGAAACATGGAATTCAATTATTAATATAACTGGTGTGAAACGTTGTGAACATGATAGACTAAATTCAATGGTTTTCAAATACTAAACTTATGAATTCACCAACCTAGTGTTGACTTGTTTTAAACGCATGTTTCCTCAGGTGACGGACAGGTCTAGATTACAAGCATCAGTGATTAAGCTAGAGGACTCTTAGAAGACCAAGCTTACTTTTGGATGCATACGTTTTGATGACACTGTGAATCTATTTTGCATATCTTGTACAGCTACAAGATAGAAACTACACGATTCTTTTGGATAGATTTACTTAGTTAAATTATGAACGTAACATTGTAATTTAACTTTGTAATTCTACATCATATGTCATGTTAGCATTTCTCATTATTTATCATGTGCCATGTAAACAATCTGATCATTTCGATTATCATTCAGGATATCGCGCCCCGGGAACCTTCCGCCCGACGGGAAAACCCGATCCGTTCCCGTCGGCCCGGGGTGTGACAGCAGGTCCAAAAATACTAAGTCTTCTAACTGAAGTCCTAGCTCAGAAGTAATGACTTCCTAATTGACCTGTTCGTCACCTGAGAAGTCATGCAAAAAGATCAAGTCAACACATGGTTGGTGAGTTCATATAGTTTTGTGATTTGTAAATGAATTGAAAATCCTCTTTGGTAAAGACCCTAACCTCATTAACACCACATGTAATATCCACATCGGTATGCTTATATATAGGGCATATGTAAGGGACAAGCCCTAGCCAACATCCCACCACATACTAATATGCATATGACACTGCTGTTAATGACAATTAAGCATTTTTACCCTTGACACCGTTCCATAAGTTCTTCTGTTACTGTCCCTGTGTTTACAATCATTTGAAATCCATGTTGATTTCACAAGTTCATCACACAAGATGATCAACCACAGTAATTGTATGAACAGATATAAATGTTTAAGTAAATAAATAAATAAACATTTAGTAAAATCTAAGTCCTAATGATTGGGGCCTATGGTCAACTCGAGTAGCCTAGTCTGTCAATCAAGGTACTTAGTAGTGAAGGAGAGCTGTAAATCTCATCAAACATGTGACCTATAATCAATCAGTCTAGCTAGGACATCTTTTGATATATAGGCTTTCATAGTTCTTTAGACCGTCCATAGTTCTTTAGTTCTTTAGTTCTTTGGCACATGTTATCTTTGAGCATTTCCCAGATTTCCTCTTAAAATAGTTCTTTGTACTTAGTTCTTCCAAATAGACCGTTAGTTCTTTGACATCACACCCTTGAAATAGTTCTTTGAACATAGATCGTTAGTTCTTTGAGAATAGACCGTTAGTTCTTTGAAATAGACCTTTGAAAATAGTTCTTTGTTGAGATCTTTAGTTCTTTGAAAATAGTTCTTTGAAACTAGTTCTTTGATTTGAAACAGTTTACCTAAACATGAGTCTAGGATAACATTTATACATGTAAACATAATAAAGCATTCAAGTAAACAATTTACATAAAGCAGTTTACGCATGCTTCTCAGCCCCGCGTTTTAAAACAAACATGTTAGAAAAGGGGCAATGAACTCACCTTGTTGCTGTTGAGTTGGCTTAGCTTAAACAAAAGACTGCACACGCTCTGTATTGTAATTTGGTTTGTTTTTTCACGTTCCTGTATTGATTTCACGTTGTTAAGACTCGCAAGTATAAGTTTTGTAGGGATTTGTGTGTGGAATATGTGTTAGCCCTAAAGTTGGCTAACACGCGTAATACTTGGTCATGATTCCTGTTCGGTCCCATATGTGTGATTCAAGTTAATGACCTTATAAGTTATCATATTGTCATTAGTTATATGCCATTTGCTTTGATGAAAGACTTAGTGCTTAGTTTCCAACTCGTCTTTGTTGACTTTGTACGTTTTGAACATTTATCGCATAATTATTGATTAATTGAGCAAACATTCTTTTGACATATCTTATTTTGATCTTATGAAATGTGGTGAACTCATGTGGGCTAAATCATGGCATATGGACCGAACATTGTGACCAAGTTACTTGTTGGGCCTTTGTGTGGCAAGTTGGGCCTTGGGCCCAAATACATGGGCCTTGGAATAGTTCTTGAACATTTGAGGATGGTGAGGCTTATTTGAAAGTGTGGAACTATGATTTGAACTAATGGAATACAAAGGCCTTGCCAAAAGTTACAAGGGCTAGAGTTCAAGTAGCCTTATGGGCCTTGTTTTGGGCCTCTAAGGAATTTATCGGGCCCAAGGTGGGCCTTGGCAATATTTGTTGGGCCTAGTGTCATAGAAGACTGTAGGAATTGAGATTGGGCCAAGAATGGGCTGTTGGCCAAAGGATTAGCATGGTGGCCTCAAATTGAGGACATGGGCCTCAAAATAGGCCTTAAATTGGTTTTCTGTGGGCCTCGGGCTGATTTTGTTGGGCCCTTTGAGATTTGTCTCAGGCCTTCACTAATATAACTCATAAGCCAAGTTAGGCCTGGCTAAATAGGGCTGGAACAATGATAGGCCTAAAGATTTGACTATTGGCCTTAAATGGTGGCCTTGGGCCAAAATCTGTGGGCCAAAGGTTGATTTTACTGGGCCCCTTGAATCCTATCAAGACCTGCAGTAAAATAAAGTATGGGCCAACCTGGGCCTGGTTCATTTGGGCTAAATTCGATCGTGGGCCTATTTTGTCCAATAAACATGGGCCAAATGAGATTTTTGAGGTAAATTACTGGGCCTACTATAGGTTCTGGGCTGGAACAAATTAATTGGGCCAAGATAGCATTGGGCCTGGATAGTAGGAGGTTGGGCCCATCCTGGGCCAACCAGAACACCTCTGGGCCTGATGTTGGGCCTGTTGGCCAACTGTTTTGACCTTGGAGACATCTGGTGTCCTTGTGCTTGGACAAAAAGAATGAAATGGCTATCAAAGAAGTCATAAGGACTGAATTTATCAAAAGAACACTATGGACCCATCTATGAGCTGCTTGGCCAATTCCAACCATATTGGGCCTGTGTAAACGGCTTGGGCCCATTAGGGTTTACGTGTGATGCCTCTTGGCCAACTAAGATTCCAGCCGTGTGGTTAGACATCCAAACAAAGTGGGTCTCGGCTGCATGATGGATGGTGACCAAACGTGGCTCGAATGGCTTGGGCGAATGTGGCTATCTCCGAAGGAAGTATGGCCGAATGGGGAGGGAATGGCGAATGAGGGAGTGGCCAAATGAAGAGGCTGGATATCTCATCTTGGCTGGCGAATGAAGGCTGCAGAATAGGGAGGCTCGAATGACCAAAGGGTCGAATGAGGCTGCTGCTGGTTGAATGAGGCTCTTTCGGCCTGAGCCATTCGCGGCTTTGGGCCACCATTCGGCCGGGGTTTGGCTCAGCCACCCATCTGCTTCATTTCGAAGTTTCAAAGGTGATGATGGTTAAGGGTTGTGCTCGTGGTCATTTGGCTCAAGGAGGAGGGTGGGAAAACCGGTTAACAAGGTGGGCGGCCAAAGGGTTAGAAAACCCTAATTTTTCGTGACTTTCTCATGCTCATACCTCAAGTTCTAGTGGTTAACAGCTCCGATCTGTTGTACTTTCTTGTAGAGCTCGTCGAGGGCTTCGCGTGGGCGCAAGAATCACGGATTTTCGTTAAGAAATGAGAAAGTTATGAAGAAAAGAAGATTGGTGGAGGCTAGGGTTTTCAAAACCGGGTTGGGGTGTTTTTGTGGGGAAGATGAAGTGAGAAATGAGGGATTTCAACTCATTTAAGGGTATTTATACCCCGAGGGTGTTCGGGTTCGTTTTCGTTGCTCGGTTCGCGTTTTCGTTATGTTTCAGGAAAATTACGCGTAATTTAAATGGTTTTAAATAAAAAGAGTTTAATTTAATTATTTTGATGAGTTTCAAAATTGTAAAATGTTATTTATTTTATTTTATTAAATTACTTTCGTTCGTGTCGTGTTTTCGTTTTCGTTTCGTCAGATCGCGTCACCTTCACACGTAATTCGTTCGAATCGTCACCCGAACGAATACGACGATGGTTTTGCTTTCTGACTTTTGTTTTCTACTTTTCAGTCATTATTTCAGAACTCTAAACTCACAGATATGTTTGTGTGAATCGTCACCCACGCAAACACACTGTCAGTTCGTTATTCTGAAATAACACTGTAATTGTGTTTAGATTGTGTTTCCTCACTGTCGGACTCAACTAAACATCCTGTTTTCACATTGTTCTTGTACTGACTTGTCGGTCATCTGATTCCTGTCAGTTGTGGACATCAGATCGCAACCGATATGTTTCTGAGTATTGTTTGAGCATCGTTGTTTCTCATGATTTGTTGTGTTAACTGTAATTAAGTTTTCACTTAATAAATGTAACAAATGTTCCAAATGTACGTTGTACTTAATGTATTTAAGTTTATACGAAAATACATACAACGATTTCTTGTATTTAAGATCTTGTTAATTCAAGTACTGTTTAAAATCGTATAAGTACACATAGTTACTGTAGAAAGTACACGTACCGTACGGACTTGCCGGACGTTCTGGTACTTGCTGTTACATTTCACCTCCGAGTTTTAAAACAAAACAGTTTAAAAAGGAGGTTATGAGAACACACCTGAATCTTTAGAATCAGTGTTCTTGTAGTATGCGCGCTCGCGTAAGAGAAAAAAATGCAACTCAACGATCTGTAATTAGTGTGTTTTTTTCCCTTTTCGTAAGCATAAGCGTTTTATACCAAAATAATGTCCATATGAGATTATTTTAAATTCATTTTTGTTTTTATTACTTAGCTCATTTATCTAAATTAAGAGGAATCACCCAATACTGTGTAAGTGTTCATCATTAACATATAGTTAGGCTTGCTACTTGTAACTATTTATTAATGATAAACTTATTGTGATATCTTGTATGCGTCCTTATAAAGATGTTTACTACAAGGCGGTAACCCTAGTCATACACACCAATACATACGTGTATGTTCAATTAGTTTGACCACCATAACTTTAGGATATTAAAATTAAGCTTTGGGTTTTAGGAGGTTATACTGTGTAAGTGTTCATCATTAACATATAGTTAGGCTTGCTACTTGTAACTATTTATTAATGATAAACTTATTGTGATATCTTGTATGCGTCCTTATAAAGATGTTTACTACAAGGCGGTAACCCTAGTCATACACACCAATACATACGTGTATGTTCAATTAGTTTGACCACCATAACTTTAGGATATTAAAATTAAGCTTTGGGTTTTAGGAGGTTATACTTAAGTTATCCATATAAGATATTTCATTGTATATAACCCATAATTCAAAACTTATTATTCTTCCTTTATTATGGCAAAAAGGGTGGTGATCCTTGAACACCCATGTATGCATGGTTGTACTTACCCTTAGGTCCTTTGGTTCAACATTTACCCTTATTTCAAACACTAAATTTATGTTGGCCATTAGACACCAGCGAACCTATTGTAGGTTCCCCCTAGTTCGGCTCTAACCTCATCAGGGTTCGGCCAAGTTGCTAGACATGAAGGGTTCGGCTACTTTCCAAGGTTCGCAGCCCCTTGGTTCGTTTACTTCGGGTTCAGCCATGCAATATTCTATGTTAGTCTATGTGGGTTCGCAAAACAAGGGTTCGCGAGTACCTAAGGTTCAACCATGGAAAGCCCTTAGGAATCTTAGGCTCGCACGATACTAGGTTGATAGTTCCTAGGTTCGCTGCCTTTGATTCCGTTGTCCAAGAGGATTCGGCTACACCTGGTTAAACAGCACTAGGTTCGTTCCAGGATGGAAGGTTCGCCTGACCATGGGTTCGTGGCAGTTAGAAGACTCGCGGATTAGGGTTCGTTGAGCTAGGTTCGGTTAACAAAACTCAAAGGGTTCGGCTGATGAGCATCTTCCTAGGTTCGTGGCCCATGGTTGCTTTACCCTAGGGTTCGGCCGAAGGGTTGGCTCGGCTGGGGTTCGCCTGCCCCAAAAGTTCGGGAGGCTGCTAGGGTTCGGCCCTGGTTAGGTGAGTACGAGGGTTCGGGGTCCATGCTGAAGCAACAGGTTCGTCGACCTGGGTCTTGTGCGGTTACTTGTTCGGTTTTTCATCAACTTTTCCTTCAATTTTCCCCAACAACCAAGATCACTTGTGTCTTCCCTACCCTCACGCACATGTGTTTCAAAGTATTCAAGTAGGTGGAACCATTTAAAATGTAGCTATACAATCCGGTTATATCTAGGTGTAAAACAAAACGTAAAGCTTATGATTTACCTCCAATGTCGCCCCAAACTTCCAGTTTCTTCGTGGATTCTTGATCGACTCCACTATGTTGACGATTTGGGACTTGAATCACCAAGAATGGTTGAGAAATGATTGAAAAATGTTAGAGAGAAGATAGGGAGAAAAAGGGTGACGAGATTAGGGTTTAGAGAGAGAGAGGTGTGATGCAAAATGAAGAAAAGAAAAGAAATCTGCTTTCTTTATTAACCCGTGTACCCCCGTTTGCTCGGTCTCATTTTTATCGCAATATTATTTTAGAAACGCTCGGTTTTGCTAGTAAAAATATATTTAAAACATAAGTCATTCAAAGAATTATATCTCGTTACATTAAAATGATTTAAATAAAGTCGTTTAATTAAAATGTCTCTGTTTATTTTTGTTAAATTAATTATTTAAGTAAAACAATTTTTCGATTTTGTTATAGGTTATGATTCCTAATAAATGTTTTCAGTTTATTTTTCTTATTTTATTATCGTTAAATATTATTATGTTATCTCGTCGAAACGCGTTGCTTACGTACGTATTCGTAAAGATCGTCACCTTTGCGAATCCGACGCTCGTATCGTATTTCGATTCGATTTACGATTTATGGAATATCGTTTCAGAATATTATTCCTAACAATTTTATTCGTGTGAATCATCACCCACGCGAATACATTTATTAAGTTAATATTTCTGAATTAACATTCGCGTTTAAGTTAAGTTCGTAACCTCACCATCGCGTAATTAATTCCAATTATACTTTCATTATTTTATTAACTTTAATATTATCCATCCCATTCCAAAACCCACTAAACCAAGTCACTGACACATCCATGATAAACCGAAATATGCATATGTATAGGGCATATGCAGATGTAGATCGCAACCTCCCCTACACCGTCCCACCGCTATTTCGATAAACCATGACTATGTGTCCTTGAATACGTTTAGCAACCAAACCATAACAAACTCCTAACTCCTTTCATTCCAAACCAAAATATCTGATACGTGTATTCATCTGCGATAAACACTCTGGTTCTGTTTAGTTGAGTTACAACTAAACTTCCCATGGTTTACGCGTATAATAATATTTTCTAAATATGTATTCCAATAACAGTGATAATCATCAAATCATGCATCCAGTAATTCATTATCATTAATAATTATTATATACGGTCGTAATAGTTCAATCGTACAGATGTACGGACAACCGGAATTACAGTGATGTTACATAAATTATGCCTTTTCTTCATTTATTACACTCATTCTCTCTCTCTCTAAACTCTCCCACCTGTTTTTCATCTCTCTCACTAGAAAACCATCTTCAAATCATCATATCTAGCTCATTTCTTGGTAAAATCAAGCATTCTTGGTGTCCACGCGTAGCTACAATCATCCTCTACAAGAAAGTACTACCTATCTGAGGATTCATCCACTGAAATTCGAGGTATGGAGCTATGAAATCAACGAAAAATAGGGTTTTCCTTTCCCCTTTGTCAACCACACATGAAAACGGTTTAAAACCTTGACCTACCTGACTCTAGGCCTTCATTCGAACTTCACAAAGGTTAGAATAAATTAGTAGAAGGGTGTAGGAGCCATGGAACAACATGCAAGCTCTCAGGTTCGATGGGGCTAATGATGAAGTTCAACCGAAGTGACAGTTTCGTGGGATCAGCAGGTGACCGAACCTGAGACCCCTGGCCGAACCTTCACTCTCATGAACCAAAAGGGGGTGGACGAACCTGGTATTTGGAAGAACCCTGCACCGCTGAACTTGTGATTTGGGTGAACCCTGGGTGCGAACCCCACCTCTACACTTGGCCGAACCTTTCTGTTGACCACCCCATGAGGAAGCTACGAACCTGCAAGCCGAACCAGCACCATCAGCCGAACCAATGGGCAACAGGAGTGACGAACCCTACAGGAACGAACCTCTCGCATGGCGAACCTGCTGTGGCCGAACCATCCCCGAACCATCACCCACGAACCTTCGGACTGAAGCTATTAACCACACACCTACCATGTTCACGGACCATGTAGCTGGAATCTCATACATGGCCGAACCTAGGATATTAAAACATTCAGGGTAGCGAACCTGAACCCTTCATTGATTCCGCCAATCCACACCCCATTAGACAAGCCCACCATGTGTCCAAACTTCATCATACGACTCAATTGATAACATTTGGCCCATTTAGGGTTTACTAGGCCCAAAGAGTTAAACCAACAGCACTGGTTCGGCCCAACACTATGAGTTCGGCCCCAATACATGTTAATCGATCCACATGACAATATAAAATAAACATTTCTATTAAACAAAGGTTAAAGGATAATATTGCATGCGAATTATGGTTTTTTCTAAAAGGGTGATGAAATTTTGGGTCAAATACATTTCACAAACTCAAACCATTAAGGACTACAAAGTTTATTGCCTAGTATGAAAATACTATGTAATTATAGCTTTAAAAATAACAAGAAGAACGGGAGGATTTCTAAAATATAAACCTAAGTTATAATTATGACTTAGGATGGTTTATGAGGATTCTACCAATACAATTAACGAACACATCATTATAAGGATGTGAAATTACACTAATGAGTTACAACAAATGAAATGCAAGACTTACCATAGCAACAACTTAAAGTGAATTGAGGCCGAATGAAGACCGAGACTTACAAGTGTTAGCCAACTTTAGGGCTAACACATACACACACACAAATCCCTACAACTTATACTTATAAATTAGAAAAACGTGAAATCAATACAAGATCGTGAAAATAACCTTCTCGTTTAAGCTAAGTCAACCCCTACAACAACAAGGTGAGTTCATACGCCCCTTTTCTAATCTTAACTGATTTTCAACTCTCGGGGATGAGAAACATGCTTAACTTTTAATTATTTAAAAGTTTTAGTTTAACATACTTCTTATACTTTGACTTAGATAATATTGCTTGACTTATTATCGTTTATCATTGTATGCATGCTTGTATGATCATGATAAGACAGGAACAAATAAGATGAAATGATAATATAATTTCATAAATCATCAACACAATTGAATAACTTAGTTGTAAGATTCTATCTTATAGCGCTTAGTTATTATTACAAGAACAAACATTGAGATAATCACAGGTGAACATGACAACAACAACAACAACATACATGAATGATATGAAGATAATATATCTTCATAATAACATTCATCATCAGAGTTAGTTAAGTATAATGAGACAAGTTCTTATAACACTTAACTTATAACTCGGTGCATACTACAAGATAACACGAAACAAGTATCATCCACCACCTGAGTCGACTAAGTGTAGTAAGACTAGTTCTTAACACACCTTAGTGACAATAGGGTGACTACATGGAACAACAAGGAATGATAATCATGATAATGTAACTTCATGATAAAAATATCATTCACATCACAATTAACACAACATAATAAGACAAGATCTTATTTAACTTTGTTAACAACATTGAGAACACACAACATTGATGAACACAATACAATTGATTACTATTGAACTGTCTGCATTATATCATTTCAATCATGTGCCATGTACTCAAGTTTGATCATTGTATGTCCCTTCACAAATCGCTGACCAGTTAGTTTGACGTGACTAAAACGACAATAACATAGTGGTACCATAGGTTTGACAAACCTCTAGCTTGTAGAGCTAGTATGTTGATCGTACTATCATTTGGCCGGTAACGTATGACCGGTGACAGGGCGACGAGCAGTCAGGGTCTGGAAAGCGACACATGGTGATATTAATCTGCAGTGAAATTGTAATTAATCCATCGTTTCAGGTTGACTAGTAGACTGAGGAATTTATTTTCTTTCATGTCATATTACTAGTAACTGTTTCGATGAGGCCTACGGTAATGCAAAGTGGTAGAGTTAAATCGGATGCATTGTAATCTGATTATGTGAGGATTGCAATAGATTCCTTTTATGCTCTATGCACTTCAAGTTAAGAACATATAAAAATTGGTTAACTAACACTCTTATCTTTAAACGTGATTAACTGTTAACCCCACAAGCAATGGAATAATAATAAGGATCAGATTAAATTATTATAATTTCCTTAACACATCGAGGGTTTATCAATACTTCGGTTTGATTATTAAACCCCTCTTAATATATTATTCTACATATGATACAATGGGAGATGAACACAAACGGACGGGTGAAATGGAAATGGATATCTATAGTTGTATTGCAAGTAGTGTGGAGTTCTATTAGTTATGGGGTGGGATGTTGGCTGAGGCTTGTTCCCCTACATATGCCCTGTATATAAGCATAACTAATAGGATGAGATACTACTTGTAAATATAACTATGGAGAGGCCATTGTGTGAACGGGTGAATCAAATAATTTACAAGTAACATGTATGACATTGGGATTGTGTATGTGAACAAATCAAGGTTTTCAATTATCAAACTTATGAACTCACCAACCTAGTGTTGACTTGGTTTAAATGCATGTTTTCTCAGGTGACGAACAGGTTTAGTCACCAGACATTCAGGAACATAGTTAGTGGACTTTAAGAAGGCCTAGCTACTTTTTGGTGTTGCATACTTTTGGATGACAAAACAATGAATCATCTTTTGTATATCTTGTACGGTTATAAGATACAAAATCATTGATTCTTTTGATTAGATTTACTTAGTAAAATTATGAGGAAACAATGTAATTTAAGTTTGTAATTTTGTTTCGTTGTCATGTTAGCATTTCTCATTTATATATCATCTGCTTTACAGCAACCACCTCAAGATTTTGCACCGCACTCTTCGACACCGACACCACCTGACTCTCCTCCACACTCACCTCTTCCACCTCCTCCTCCGCCACCGCCTGCTCATGAGTTGGATCCTGCCACCATAGCACTGGCCACTCTGCTGACCAGTCAATTGAGGGATATGTTCCCTAAGATGATGAACAGGATCAACAGCAACAACAATAACATCGCTAACTCATCTGGAGAAGGTAGCGGTAACACTCGACACCATCAGGACTACTCCTACAAGAACTTTGTAGGATGCAAGCCACCAAGTTTCAATGGTAGTGAGGGTGCCGTCGGATTGATCCAACTGATAGAAATATGGAGACAACCCTTCACATTAGTGGCTGTCCTGATCAGCATAGAGTGAGGTATGACGCGGGGTCATTCAACAAACGAGCGTTGACTTGGTGGAACGCTCAAGTACAGACTAGGGGCAGGGATGAAGCTCTGTCAATGCCTTGGGATGATTTCAAGGCTATGGTGAGGGCAAAGTCTTGCCCGAGAAACGAACTTAAGAAGGTTGGGACTGAGTTACTCAATCTTGTCATTATTGGTGCTGGGCATCAGGCCTACACCACCCGCTTTCATGAGTTAGCTACTTTGGCACCGGACGTGGTGCCAACACTTGAGAAGAGGATCGAGCGGTGTGTCGGTGGACTACCGGCTTGTATCCAAGGGCACGAGATTTCTGCCCATCCCACTACAATGGAGATGGCTGTTACTCTGTCAGCAAATTTGACAGACGTGATGGTTGCCTCTGGGGCTTTGAAGAAAGAAGCTGACTCAACCATGGTTGGGAGTTCAAGAAAGCCGGACGGATGCCCGGCTAAGAAACAGAAAGTGGTCAAGAACTTTGCTGCGACCACTCAGACACCGATGATCAAGCAATCACCACCACTGCAGATCAAGAAGCCCTACACTGGCACAGCACCTTTGTGCAACACCTGCCAGTATCATCATCCACCAAACACCCAGTGCAGACAATGCACTAACTGCGGGAGATTTGGCCACTGGACAAACCATTGCAAGAGCACAGGGGCTCCGAATAGAAATAACAACGCAACCATTACTTCTGTTGATCACAGGTCTTGCTACAACTGTGGCAAACCTGGACACTTTTCTCGGGATTGTCCCAAGAAGAATCAACAAAGGGCTGTAGTAGCACGAGGTAGAGCCTTTCAGTTTGGAGCCGCTGCAGCTCGACAGGACCCGAATGTGATCACGGGTACATTTCTCTTAACTGACTTTTATGCATCCATATTATTTGAGACTGGTGCGGATCAGAGTTTTATCTCATCTGACTTTGCATGCAATTTAATCGTGTGGAGTAATCTTTAGACTCCCCTTATACTATTGAGATAGTAAATGGCAAACAGATCACAGTAGACACAGTACTTAGGAATTGCCCACTAACACTTGGTGATCACACATTTTCCATCGACTTGATACCGATGGAGCTGGGCAGTTTCGACATCATCATCGGAATGGATTGGCTATCTCTTAACATAGTTGAGTTCATCTGTTTTTCGAAAAAGCTATGACGTATTCCATTGGAGAATGATCAGACCTTGGAGATTCATGGAGGCCAAGAGAAACGCAGCGTCAAGATAATATCATGCATGAAGGCTCACAAGTACCTCAGAAAACAGTGCATTGCATTCTTAGCTCATGTGGTAGAGAAATACAAGAAAGCACTCGAGATTCAATATGTACCGGTTGTGAAGGTCTATGCGGACGTATTTTCGGATGATTTACTGGGATTGCTACCCGAGAGATCGGTACAGTTTCGAATTGATTTGATTCTGGGAGCGATTCCTGTTGCTAAGTCTCTTTATAGGCTTGCACCATCAGAAATGCAGGAGTTGTCCAATCAATTACAAGAGCTACTCGACAAGGGATTCATCCGACGAGCTTTTCCCCGTGGGGAGCTCCAGTTCTCTTTGTCAAGAAGAAGGATGGATCGTTCAGAATGTGCATAGATTATAGAGAGTTCAACAAACTCACCATCAAGAATCGTTACCCATTACTGAGGATTGATGAATTGTTTGATCAATTACAGGGAGCTCAGTACTTTTCAAAGATAGACATGCGTTCAGGTTATCACCAGCTCCGGATTCAAGAAGATGACATACCCAAGACGGCATTTCGTACTTGATATGGTCTCTACGAATTCATGGTGATGCCATTCGGACTAACGAACGCACCGGCAGTGTTCATGGATTTAATGAACCGGGCGTGCAAGCCATACCTAGATCAATTTGTTATCATCTTTATTGATGATATACTGATTTTTTCAAGAAGAGAGAAAGAACATGAACAACATCTCAGGACAGTCTTGGAGCTCCTGAAAGATGAACGACTTTATGCCAAATTCTCCAAGTGTGAATTTTGGTTGAGAGAAGTTCAGTTCTTGGGTCACATGATTAACTGTAATGGTATTCATGTGGATCCTGCCAAGATTGAAGCAATCAAGAACTGGGATGTGCCCACAACACCAACAGAGAGCAGATCATTCTTGGGATTGGCATGTTACTACAGGAGATTCATTTCGAATTTTTCTAAGATAGCTTTGCCTCTCACCAAACTCAACCAGAAGAGTGAACCATTCGTGTGGACACAGAAACAAGAGGAGGCATTTCAAACGTTGAAACAAAGATTGTTCAATGCTCCAATTCTAACACTCCCAGAAGGAAGTGATGACTTTGTAGTATACTGTGATGCATCCAATCAGGGGACTCGGTTGTGTTTTAATGCAACGAGACAAAGTCATTGCTTACGCCTCTAGACAACTGAAGATACATGAGAAGAACTACACAACACACGACTTAGAACTGGGAGCTGTTGTCTTTGCTCTAAAGATTTGGAGACACTACCTGTATGGTACCAAATGCACTATCTTCACAGATCACAAGAGTTTACAGCACATATTTGATCAGAAGGAGCATAACATGAGACAGAGACGTTGGGTCGAGCTCCTAAACGATTACGATTGTGTGATCAATTACCATCCGGGCAAAGCTAATGTTGTAGCGGACGCTTTGAGCCTGAAGGAAAGAGTCAAACCCTTGCGCGTTCGAGCAATGGGAATGACCGTGCAAACAAGTCTGAGAGATCAAATCATACAAGCACAACAAGAAACAATGGCAAGAAACAAGTTAAAGAATGAGTTCGATTGTGGAGCGGAGAAACATTTCAAGACGAAACAAGATGGAGTTATCTATTTTCGATACCATGTTTGGATCCTGGCAGCAGATGAACTTCGAATACTCATACTTGACGAAGCACAGAAGACCCGATATTCCGTTCATCCCGGTGCTGATAAGATGTACCAAGATCTTAGGTCGTTTTATTGGTGGCCGGGTATGAAAAAGGATGTTGCCATTTATGTTGGCAAATGCATCACATGTGCCAAGGTCAAAGCTGAACACCAAAACCGTCAGGTTTGCTGGAACAACCAGAGATACCACAATGGAAGTGGGAACAAATAACTATGGATTTTATTACCAAGCTAACACGCACTTCCAGCGGACATGATTCGATTTGGGTCATCATTGATCGATTGACCAAGTCTGCACACTTCTTGCCGATCAGAGAGAATTACAAGATGGAAAAGCTAGCAAGACTTTACGTTGATGAAATAGTAGTTCGGCACGGTGTGCCATTGCCTATTATTTCAGACCCAGACAGTCAATTTTCATCGTGGTTCTGGCAATCATTGCAACAATCTCTAGGGATAATTGTAAACTTGAGCACCTCTTATCATCCACCAACGGATGGACAAGGCGAGCGAACAATTCAAACCCTGGAGGATATGTTGAGAACATGCATCCTAGACTTCGCTGGAAATTGGGATAAACATTTACCACTCATCGAGTTCTCCTACAACAATAGCTACCACAGCAGCATCAGATGTGCTCCGTCTGAAGCACTATATGGTAGAAAATGTTGGTCTCCAATTTCTTGGACCGAAGTGGGAGACAACAGAATCACTGGGCCTGAACTTATTCAGGAAACTACAGATAAGATTGCCCAGATACAACAGAGATTACAACCAACACGTAGTCGCCAAAAGAGTTACGCAGACAAACGGCGAAAGTCTTTGGAATTCCAAGTGGGTGACCGAGTCATGTTGAAAGTGTCCCCATGGAAAGGCGTGGTTCGTTTTGGGGCTAAAGGCAAACTAGCACCAAGGTATGTCAGACCGTTTGAGATAACTCAACGCATAGGTCCTGTGGCATACAGACTCACACCCCCTGATGAACTCAGCGGAGTACACGATGTATTTCATGTATCAAATCTCAAGCGATGTCTCGCTGATGAATCACTAATAATACCGTTGGAAGAGATACAAGTAGATGAACAATTACATTTCGTTGAAGAACCTGTAGAGATCATGGAACGTGAAGTCAAGAGACTGAAACGAAGCCGTATCCCTATTGTAAAGGTTCGATGGAACTCCAAACGTGGACCAGAATTTACCTGGGAGCACGAGGACAACATGAAGACAAAGTATCCCCACCTGTTTGAAGAAGTTGTGCCCGGCAATGAAGCTTAAATTTTGGGACGAAATTTCTTTAACAAGGGGACACTGTGACATCCAGTACCTGATCGTCCGGCAAGTCCGTACGGTATGTGTACTTTTAATATTTACTGTGTGTAAATACAATGCATGAATAGTGTTTATGATTACAGAACTCAGAATACAAGAAACAGTGGTACGTATTTATGTGAAACCTTAAATACTGTAAGTACAACAGTTCACGATAAACTATAGTTGTATGTATTAAGGTGAAAACCTAAGTACAATTAATACAACGAATCAAGATAAACAACAATGTTCAAGTAAACGACAAGAACATGTCGGTTGCGATCTGATATCCATAGATAACAGGAATCAGATGCCCGATAAACCAGTATGAAAACAATGTGAAAACAGGAAGTTTAGTTGAGTCCGGCAGTGAGGAAACACAATTCAAAACATAATTACAGTGTCATTTCAGAATAACGAACTGACAGTGTGTTTGCATGGGTGACGATTCATACAAACATATATGTGAGTTTCATATTCTGAAATGATGACTGAAAAGTAGAAAACAAAAGTCAGAAAGTGAAACCATCGTCGTGTTCGTTCGGGTGACGATTAGAACGAATACGCGCGAAGGTGACGTGTTCTGACGAAACGAAAACGAAACACCACTCAAACGAAAATAAAATAAGAAAAATAATTATAAAACATTACTAGGAATAACCACCTTTGAAAGATTAAAAACACAACTCTTTTATTTAAATTCGTATTATACGCGCGTTACGTTCCGGAAGCACAACGAAAACGAGAAACGAACAACGAATATGAACCCGAACACCCTCGGGGTATATAAAGGCTAAATGATGCGTTTTCTTCATTTATTACACTCATTCTCTTTCTCTAAACTCTCCCACCCGTTTTTCATCTCTCTCACTAGAAAACCATCTTCAAATCATCATATCTAGCTCATTTCTTGGTGAAATCAAGCATTCTTGGTGTCCACGCGTAGCTACAATCATCCTCTACAAGAAAGTACAACCTATCTGAGGATTCATCCACTGAAATTCGAGGTGTGGAGCTATTAAATCCACGAAAAATAGGGTTTTCCTTTTCCTTTGGTCGACCACACATGCAAACGGTTTAAAACCTTGACCTACCCGACTCTAGGCTTTCATTCGAACTTCACAAAGGTTAGAATAAATCAGTAGAAGGGTGTAGGAGCCATGGAACAACATGGAAGCTCTCAGGTTTGATGGGGATAATGATGAAGTTCAACCGAAGTGACATGTTCATGGGATCAGTAGGTGACTGAACCTGAGACCCCTGGCCCAACCATCACTCTCACGAACCAAAAGGGGGTGGACGAACTTGGTATTGGATGAACCCTACACCGCCGAACCTATGAGTTGGGCGAACCCTGGGTGCGAACCCCACCTCTTCACTCGGTCGAACCTTTCTGTTGACCACCCCATGAGGAAGCTACGAACCAGCAAGCCGAATCAGCACCATCAGCCAAAACAATGGGCAACAGGAGTGACGAACCCTACAGGAACGAACTTATCGCATGGCGAACCTACTGTGGCCGAAACATCCCTAAACCATCACCCACGAACCTTCGGACTGAAGCTATTAACCACGAACTTACCATGTTCACGAACCATGTAGTTGGAATCTCATACACGGCCGAACCTAGGATATTAAAACATTCAAGGCAGCGAACCTGAACCCTTCATTGATTCGGCCAAGCCACACCACATTAGACAAGCCCACCATGCGGCCCAAAATCATCATACGACTCAATTGATAACATTCGGCCCATTTAGGGTTTACTAGGCCCAAAGAGTTAACCCAACAGCACTGGTTCGGCCCAGCACTATGAGTTCGGCCCAAATACATGTTCATCGTTCCACATGACAATAGAAAATAAACACTTTTATTAAACAAAGGTTAAAGGATAATATTGCATGCGAATTATCGTTTTTACTAAAAAGGTGATGAAATTTTGGGTCTAATACACTTCACAAACTCAAAACATTAAGGACTACAAAGTTTATTGCCTAGTATGAAATTACTATGTAATGTCACACCCCGAGCCGGCGGGGGTGGATCGGAGTCCCCGTCGGGCGGAAGGTTCCCAAGGTGTGATATCGTGAGTGATAATCGAAGGTGATCAGATTGTTTACATTGCACATGATATAAATGATAAATACTAAATAGAATAGAATTACAAAGTTAAATTACATCCGAATCGTTCATAATTTAACGATGTAAATCTATCATAAACATCATAAAATAACTATCTTGTAACTACACAAGATGTACAAAATAATTGTGTAATGATGTTTCCCAAAAATATGCAGGTCCAAAAATACTAAGTCCTCTATCTGAAGTCCTAGTCAAAAAGCATAAGCTTCCTAGTTGACCTGTTCGTCACCTGAGAAGTCATGCAAAAATAAAATCAACACATGGTTGGTGAGTTCATATAATTTAGAGTTTGAAAATGATTTGTAAACCTCATCCGGTAAAAACCTTAACCTCATTAATTTCACATGTAATATCCGGATCGGCATGCTTATATATAGGGCATTTGTAGGGTCGAACTTACCGCCCGCCCAGCCACCGTCCCACCACATACTAATTCGTATATGACACTGTTGTTAATGATAATTAAGCATTTTTACCCTTCTCATTAAACCCAAAATCCTTCTGTTCCTTTGTCCCTATTATTACAATCATTTGAAATCCATGTTGATTTCATAAGTTCATCACATAAAATGATAAACCATAGCAATTGTATAAACAGTCATAAATGCTTAAGTAAATAAATAAATAAACATTTAATAAAATCTAAGTCCTAATGATTGGGCCTTGGTCAAACTCGAGTAGACTAGTCTGTGAATATAGGTACTTAGTAGTTAGGGAATCTGTAAATATCCTCAAACATACGAACTGCAAATCAAACGGTCTAGCTAGGATTTCTTGAAATGTAGGGTTTTTGTTTCGTCTGTTTTGGCATATGTTATCTTTGATATTTCCCAGGCTTTCCCTTAAAAATGTTTTATTGATTCGTCTGATTTTGTTACAAGATGTACTTGATTCATTGATCATAGAATACTAGATTCATTGATCAATTGTACACTTGAATCATTGTTCAACAAACACTTGATTTCTAGAACATTGAATGTTGTCTTTGAAAAGATTGTTTCGTTTGATTCGTTGAAATCCCACACTTGTTTCGTCAAAATGTTTCGTTTGATTCATTGAAATCACCCATTTGATTCGTCGAAATGTTTCGTTTGATTCCTTGAACTCACACACTTGTTTTGTCAAAATGTTTGATTTGATTTGTTTGAAATGTTTTGATCTGTTGAAATGTTTTAGTTTAACCCGATTATTCACTTAATTTATAAGTAAATCAGTTAGTAAACCTGCATAAAATCTTCCTATACATGGTCTAGGATAACATTTATATATGTAAACATATAAAATTAACAGCATTTAAGTAAACAATTTAAATAAACAGTTTACGCATGCTTCTCAGCCCCGTGTTTTAAAACAAAAATGTTAGAAAAGGGGCAATGAACTCACCTGTGTTGATGTCTAATGTACTATCACAGAATACGCTCTCTTGTTTGTAGGCTAAGTATCTTCAGTTCCTGAGTTATTTTATAAGAATTTGAATATCATAAGTACGCGTAATAATCGTTGTGCCTAAGGTTGGGTCTTGTTGAGTGTGCAATTATGTGTCTTAGTAATATGTGTATCTAAGATCTAATCTATCCTAGTTACCCTTTTTGATCCCAATCCCATGTTGAGTTACAACACTTACTTTTATATTTTTAAAAATTTTCGGCAGAGTTTCCTTTGTTTTTAGTCCAAAACCAGACAATAGTATTGTGTATTTTCAGCAATTTCCCAATCAATGATATTACACCTAATCTTTATAACAACATTAACTTAAAAGAAAACCAATGCCATTTATACTTCACATTTCAAATTAAACAAGACTTTAGGAATTATTAAATCAACTTTTATAAATTTATAACATCTTCATTTTATGCAAACATCATTACTTAAATCCAAGTAATATTTAAATGTGTGTTGGGCTTAACCAACCCCATTGGGCCCACTTTGGCCCAATTGATCTCCCTTGATTCCTAATGGATTATTCAACTTGTGTTTTGATTTTCATGAGCTTAGAACCATCCTTCCCTATTTGTTAAACGATCTTATATGCTCAACATTTGATTATATGTATGCATGCATGATTAGGGTTTCCCCTTTGTTCATGCACACACACAGATATATATATATATGATTTATCCACGTACACCCATGCATGCACTTATATGATAATTTCTCATGAAATGGTAAATTTAATGATTCACTAATCATTCCCTAGGTTTAATCATTTGTTTCATTAATCTTAGGCCCATGTTAACCCCCTTAACCAATTCCTAAGTTCGATATGTTGTCCATCGCAGCGAACCTTTTAGGGTTTGTCCCCAAGGTTCGGCCAACTTCAGCTCATCAACGAACCATTAAGGTTCGGCCAAAGAGACCTTGGTTCGTATAAAGGTTCGTTTGCCTAGTGGGTTCATTTGTAACCAAGGGATCGGCTCTAGTAAAGATAAACGAACCTTTAAGGTTTGGTCCATCATGGTTCGTCCAGTGCAGGGTTCGTGAGTTGCAGAATCAGGGTTCGGCCATGCAAGGCTCGTGTGTCCTAGGTTCGTGATACTTATGCTCGCCTAGAATGTAAAGGTTCGGTGACTAGTTGGGAGCAGGGTTCGTTGCAGGTTTTATCCACTCGACAGGTTCGTGACTCAGACGAAGCAGGTTCGTGGTGCAGGGTTCGTTTCCCTCATGAAGGTTCGGCTAAAAATCCCAAGGTTCGGCCGTAGGGTGGTTCACGAACCTAGAATATCATTCAGAACGTTAAACTTTCAGATATATTCGTACAGATCGTCACCTATACGAATAACCCGTCAATTTAGCATTCACGTAACAATATTAGTGTGTTTTGTTTCTTGAAAGCCTCACATACGTTTATACATAATAAGTCCTAAAAAAATAATCATATGATGGTTATGTATTGTAAAATAATTATCTGACTCAAGAACCATTGTTCTAAACGGTGTTCCTGTTAAATGTTTCTGAATTTGTTATATGACAACACAAAATGATAATGATAATTGATATGAATGTGAAACTTACTGAAATGTATAAGATTTGTACCTGTTTTACTGTTCATGTACTGTAGAGATCACTGTTCCGGTGACGGTTCCGGCACTGATGTTACAGTCTCCCCTTGTTAGAGAAATTTCGTCCCGAAATGTAAGAGTTGTTATCAGGTACAACTTCCTCTTCAAACAGTTGGGGATACTTTAGCTTCATGTGATCTTCACGTTCCCAAGTAAACTCGGGCCCGCATCTCGAATTCCATCGAACCTTTACAATAGGAATACGGCTTCGCCTCAGTTGTTTAACCTTGCGATCCATAATCTCCAAAGGTTCTTCAATGAAATGTAACAGTTCATCAACTTGAATTTCTTCGATTGGAATGACGAGAGACTCGTCAGCAAGGCATTTCTTCAAGTTAGAGACGTGAAACACGTCATGCACCCCTCTGAGTTCATCCGGTAATCTCAGTCGATAAGCTACAGGAACAATACGCTCGATGATCTCGAACGGTCCCACGTATCGTGGTGCTAATTTGCCTTTCTTTCCAAAGCGTACAACGCCTTTCCATGGGGATACCTTCAACATGACTCGGTCTCCCACTTGGAATTCCAACGGCTTACGCCGTTTGTCAGCGTAGCTCTTTTGTCTGCTCCTTGTAGCTTGTAGTCTTCTTTGAATCTGAACTATCTTGTCAGTGGTTTCCTGAATAAGTTCTGGCCCAGTTATTCGATTGTCTCCAATTTCAGTCCAGCAGATCGGTGATCGACATTTCCGACCATAGAGAGCCTCGAATGGTGCGCATCCGATACTGCTGTGATAACTGTTATTGTAGGAGAACTCGATCAGTGGCAAATGGGAGTCCCAGTTCCCACCGAAGTCCAATACACATGTTCTCAACATGTCCTATAGGGTTTGAATAGTACGTTCGCTTTGACCATCCATTTGTGGATGGTAAGCTGTACTCAGATTTAGCTGCGTCCCTAGAGATTTCTGCAGTGATTGCCAGAACCTTGATGTGAATCTGCTGTCTCTATTAGAGATAATAGACAATGGCACACCGTGACGCACCACTATCTCATTGATGTATAATCTTGCCAGTTTATCCATCGTGAAGGTCTCACGCGTAGGCAAGAAGTAAGCAGATTTGGTTAAACGATCAATGATCACCCAAATTGTATCATGACCGCTGGAAGTGCGGGGTAGCTTGGTAATGAAGTCCATAGCTATTTGTTCCCACTTCCAGAGGGGAATCTTAGGCTGTTCCAGTAGCCCAGACGGTCTCTGGTGTTCCGCCTTTACCTTCGCACACGTAAGACACTGTCCGACGTACTCGGCTATGCCTTTCTTCATTCCCGGCCACCAATAAAATCCACGCAAGTCTTGGTACATTTTATCCGTGCCTGGGTGAACGGAGTATTTAGTCTTGTGTGCTTCATCGAAGATCAGTCTTCTCAATTCGTCTACCGCCGGAATCCATACACGTTCCCGGTAATAGATCATTCCATCAGGCTTCGGGTCAAACTGTTTTTCTGCTCCGCAATCAAGTTCCTTCTTCAGATTACCTCGGTCTAGTGCTTCTCGTTGTGCTTGAATAATCTTGTCACTTAAACTGGTCTGCACAGTTATCCCCATTACTCTAACACGTAGGGGTTTGACCCGTTCCTTCCGGCTCAAGGCGTCAGCTACAACATTCGCCTTCCCCGGATGATACTTGATTACACAGTCATAGTCATTCAGAAGTTCAACCCAACGACGCTGTCGCATGTTGAGTTCCTTCTGATCAAAAATGTGCTGCAGACTCTTGTGATCAGTGAATATGGTACACTTGGTGCCACATAAGTAATGTCTCCAAATCTTCAACGCGAAGATTACAGCTCCCAGTTCCAGATCATGAGTAGTGTAATTCTTCTCATGAATCTTTAACTGTCTTGATGCATAGGCGATGACTTTGTCCCATTGCATAAACACACAACCGAGTCCCTGATGAGAAGCATCGCAATATACAACAAAATCATCACAGCCCTCTGGGAGAGATAGGATTGGAGCAGAACATAGTTTTTGTTTCAGGGTCTGGAAAGCATCTTCTTGTTTCTGTTCCCAGAAAAACGGTTCACTTTTCTGGGTTAACTTAGTTAGAGGCAGAGCTATCTTAGAAAAATTCGATATGAACCTTCTATAATAACCTGCCAATCCCAGAAAAGACCGTATTTCCGTTGGTGTCTTCGGAGTATCCCAGTTCTTTATTTCCTCGATCTTGGCAGGATCTACATGAATTCCCTCGCTGTTAACTACATGACCCAGAAATTGAACTTCTCTTAGCCAGAGTTCACATTTAGAGAATTTAGCATAGAGTTGTTCTTTCTTCAATAGCTCCAAGATCTTTTTATGGTGTTGCTCATATTCTGTTTTGGTCTTGGCATAAATCAGTATGTCATCAATAAAGACAATGACAAACTGATCCAAGTACGGCTTGCACACTCGGTTCATGAGGTCCATGAAAACCGCTAGTGCATTTGTCAATCCAAAAGGCATCACCATGAATTCATAATGCCCGTATCTTGTTCGGAAGGCCGTTTTTGGTATGTCTTCATCTTGAACTCTCAGCTGATGATATCCAGACCGCAAGTCAATCTTTGAGAAGTATTGAGCTCCTTGAAGTTGGTCAAACAGATCATCAATCCTCGGTAAGGGATACCGATTCTTGATGGTCAGTTTGTTCAGCTCCCTGCAGTCTATGCACATTCTGAATGATCCGTCTTTCTTCTTCACGAACAAGACCGGAGCTCCCCAAGGTGAGTAACTCGGTCTGATGAAACCCTTGTCAAGTAGCTCCTGTAACTGATTAGACAATTCCTGCATCTCTGAAGGTGCTAACCTGTAAGGAGATTTAGCAACTGGGGTTGCTCCAGGAATTAAATCAATAAGAAACTCTACCGGTCGCACAGGTGGCAAACCTGGTAGGTCTTCAGGAAACACTTCAGGATATTCTTTCACCACAGGTACATCTTGAATCCCTTTCTTGTCCTTCTCCTTTTCTACCACATGAGCCAAGAATGCAACGCACCGCTTCTGTAAACACTTACGCTCTTTTATACATGAAATGATTTTGACATTTCGTTTCGCTTGATCCCCTTTAACTTCCAACACGCGATCACTCGGCAAGGGTATTCGAAGTAGCTTTTCAGAACAAATGACTTCCACTCGATTAGAGGAAAGCCAATCCATTCCAACAATGATATCAAAACTACCCAGCTCCATCGGTATCAAATCGATGGTAAATGTATAATCATTAAGTGTCAATGAGCAGTTCTTATAAACTGTACTAACTGTGATCTGTTTCCCGTCAACTACTTCTATAATGTAAGGGGAGTCTAACTGTTCCTCTATGAAATCTAGTTGGCATGCAAAGTCGGTAGAGATAAAACTCTGATCCGCACCAGTATCAAATAGAACAGATGCATAAAAGTCATGTAAGAGAAACCTACTAGTGACCACATTTGGGTCTTGGCGTGCAGCTGGTGCTCCTATGGCAAAGGCTCCTCCACGGGGTGCTTGAACTGCCTGTTGAGCCTTCTTTGGGTATTTCTTCGCAAAGTGGCCTTGTTCGCCACAGTTATAGCATCCACCATTATTCTGATTAGCTGGTGGAGGGAGAGCCAAAGTAGCATTGTTGACTGCTTGGTTAGGTGTCATCCGGCAGTATTGAACCCAATGGCCCTTTGTTCCACATCCCGTGCAATGCTTGCAGGGATTGTCAGCAGTGTGATGATACTGACACTTGGCACACAGAGGAAACGCGCCAGTGTAAGGTTTGCGGTTGGGGTTCTGTGGTGCTGCTGCTACTTGTTGAAGAGGTGTGGCCACTGTGTAGTTCTTGATGGTCTTCTTCTTCTTCTTCTAATGATGGGAGGGTTTCTTTGAAGACTTAAGCTTTGTTCTTGCCGGGTTCAGCCTCCTTCTTTAGATCTCCAGAGGCTACCATGAGGTTAGTAAGTTTCCAAGACAGTCTCACTGCAGATTCAACAATAGTAGGGTTGGCTGAAACAACCATGCCCTGAATGCAGGCGGGGAGTCCACCCACATATCTGTCTATTCTTTTCTCCAGAGTTGGTACCATATCAGGTACCAAGGCCACCAACTCATGGTAACGAGTTGTGTACCCCATGTGATCAGCCCCCTTCATCACATGGTTGGCTAATTCAACCTCCAACTTCTACAGCTCATTCTTGGGGCAGAATTATGTTCGCAGCAGTGCCTTGAAGTCTTCCCATGGCATTGCCATAGTTTCCTCTCTTCCTCGGGCATTGATATGACCGTTCCACCAGGTCAGAGCCCGTTTGTTGAATGTTCCTGCTGAGTAACGGACCTTGTGGTGTTCGGGGCAGCTGCAGAGATCCAAGGTTGCTTCAATCTTCTCAATCCTCTCCAGTATTTCCACTGGCTTCTCCTGATGTGTTGCCAGTGTTGAGGATTTCATTACGAAGACGAAGGAACATCTCCGGTATTGCTTCTGTCATCTGATTTGTCATCTGGCTACTCACTAACATCACCAGAGCGATGGTAGCAGGATCGAGAGACGGTGTTGTGCCTGAACCAGATGCTTGAGTAATCAATGGAGGAGGGGGAGGAGGAGGTGGAGGAGATGGTGGTGGTGAATCATTTGGTGATGGTGTGGAGGGGTGTGGAGCCAAGTCTTGTGGTGGTAGTGGTAACAAGGGAGGCTGTCTTCTCGGCGGCATTCTGATCATAACCAATAAGGTTATTGGTTAGTGCAATGATCAAATATAGAAGACAGTATGCAAGAAAATTCCTAAGTGTTGTTTCTCTATATCCAGGGTCCCTAGGTTATAGTCTAGGCCAAACCATTTAAATAAGTGACCTATATTTTTCTATAACCATGGCTCTGACACCAATCTGTCACACCCCGAGCCGGTGGGGGTGGATCGGAGTCCCCGTCGGGCGGAAGGTTCCCGAGGTGTGATATCGTGAGTGATAATCGAAGGTGATCAGATTGTTTACATTGCACATGATATAAATGAGAAATACTAAATAGAATAGAATTACAAAGTTAAATTACATCCGAATCGTTCATAATTTAACGATGTAAATCTATCATAAACATCATAAAATAACTATCTTGTAACTACACAAGATGTACAAAATAATTGTGTAATGATGTTTCCCAAAAATATGCAGGTCCAAAAATACTAAGTCTTCTATCTGAAGTCCTAGTCCAAAAGCATAAGCTTCCTAGTTGACCTGTTCGTCACCTGAGAAGTCATGCAAAAATAAAATCAACACATGGTTGGTGAGTTCATATAATTTAGAGTTTGAAAATGATTTGTAAACCTCATCCGGTAAAAACCTTAACGTCATTAACTTCACATGTAATATCCGGATCGGGATGCTTATATATAGGGCATATGTAGGGTCGAACTTACCGCCCGCCCAGCCACCGTCCCACCACATACTAATCCGTATATGACACTTTTGTTAATGATAATTAAGAATTTTTACCCTTCTCATTAAACCCAAAATCCTTCTGTTCCTTTGTCCCTGTAATTACAATCATTTGAAATCCATTTTGATTTCATAAGTTCATCACATAAAATGATCAACCATAGCAATTGTATAAACAATCATAAATGCTTAAGTAAATAAATAAATAAACATTTAATAAAATCTAAGTCCTAATGATTGGGCCTTGGTCAAACTCGAGTAGACTAGTCTGTCAATCTAGGTACTTAGTAGTTAGGGAATCTGTAAATATCCTCAAACATACGACCTACAAATCAAACGGTCTAGCTAGGACTTCTTGAAATGTAGGGTTTTTGTTTCGTCTGTTTTGGCATATGTTATCTTTGATATTTCCCAGGCTTTCCCTTGAAAATGTTTTATTGATTTGTCTGATTTTGTTACAAGATGTACTTGATTCATTGATCATAGAATACTAGATTCATTGATCAATTGTACACTTGAATCATTGTTCAAGAAACACTTGATTTGTAGAACATTGAATGTTTTCTTTGCAGAGATTGTTTTGTTTGATTTGTTGAAATCCCACACTTGTTCCGTCAAAATGTTTCGTTTGATTCATTGAAATCACCCATTTGATTCGTCAAAATGTTTCGTTTGATTCCTTGAACTCACACACTTGTTTTGTCAAAATGTTTGATTTGATTCTTTTGAAATGTTTTGATCTGTTGAAATGTTTTAGTTTAACCCGATTATTCACTTAATTTATAAGTAAATCAGTTAGTAAACCTGCATAAAATCTTCCTAGACATGGTCTAGGATAACATTTATATATGTAAACATATAAAATTAACAGTATTTAAGTAAACAATTTAAATAAACAGTTTACGCATGCTTCTCAGCCCCGTGTTTTAAAACAAAAATGTTAGAAAAGGGGCAATGAACTCACCTGTGTTGATGTCTAATGTACTATCACAGAATACGCTCTCTTGTTTGTAGTCTAAGTATCTTCAGTTCCTGAGTTATTTTATAAGAATTTGAATATCGTAAGTACGCGTAATAATCGTTGTGCCTAAGGTTGGGTCTTGTTGAGTGTGCAACTATGTGTCTTAGTACTATGTGTATCTAAGATCTAATCTATCCTAGTTACCCTTTTTGATCCCAATCCCATGTCGAGTTACAACACTTACTTTTATATTTTTAAAAATTTTCGGCAGAGTTTCCTTTGTTTTTAGTCCAAAACCAGACAATAGTATTGTCTATTTTAACAATTTCCCAATCAATGATATTACAACTAATCTTTATAACAACATTAACTTAAAAGAAAACCATTGCCATTTATACTTCACATTTCAAATTAAACAAGACTTTAGGAATTATTAAATCAACTTTTATAAATTTATAACATCTTCATTTTATGCAAACATCATTATTTAAATCCAAGTAATATTTAAATGTGTGTTGGGCTTAACCAACCCCATTGGGCCCACTTTGGCTCAATTGATCTCCCTTGATTCCTAATGGATTATTCAACTTGTGTTTTGATTTCCATGACTTAGGACCATCCTTCCCTATTTGTTAAACGATCTTATATGTTCAACATTTGATTATATGTATGCATGCATGATTAGGGTTTCCCCTTTGTTCATGCACACACACAGATATATATATGTGTTGATACATGTTTTTGTCCCTAGTTCAGTTTTGTAACTCTTATCATGTAAATGTTCAAAGTTTTAATGGAAGTTGTCTTTATTTCTATTTCTTAATGTTTATTTCTATTCCTTAATGTCTATTAATGTTTATCTATTTAGTTGATTTGATTACAAACTGAATTGAGTATGAAGGTTACTCATTCGGCGAATGACTCTAGAATGAAGTCATTCGCCGAATGAAGGTTTTAGCGAATGTCTGGATTGAGAATGAGTCATTCGCCGAATGACTCATTCGAATGATAGCTCATTCGAGCTTAGTCATTCACCGAATGAGCTGCTTCGGCCACTCATTCGGCCGAATGACTACAGCTTATAAATAGAAGTTCAAATCATTTCAACTTTAACTTTCCAGAGCCCTTCTTCTTCCCAGAGACTCCAGTGTCAAAACCCTAGAAGATTTGAGCGGTTCTTGATCATCCAAGTTCGAATCTCAACCCGTGGTGTTCGATTGTTGCTTCCACGTTGTTCTTACAACCTTGGATCACCACGGTTTCTGTTGGTTTCGATTGGAAAACCCTGGAATAGGATTCCGCACTATTCCAGAGGCTGTCGAGTAGTTTTCTATTGGATTCGGATTGTTTCCGAGCTTCTGATCGGTCCAACAAAGTGGTATCAGAGCTTTGGCTCTTGATTCTACTCGATTTCCACTCAAAATCATCAGATCTGAGTCTCCCAAAACCCTGATTTTCGTAACTTCCAAAAACCCTATTTTTCTTGCTTCCCAAGTTACTATTTCATTGAAATATCAAGGGTTTTTGTGGTTTGATTGTTCAATTCTTTCCCAATTGGTTTGTTATCATGTCTTGAACTTCTGTACCAAATTTGGTGGTTAGATCTGGTCAAAATTGCAAGTTATCACGATTTTCGTTGCTGAAAACCCCAGATTGCCGAATGACTCTGGCGGCCGAATAAGTTCAGCCGAATAGCCCCTCATTCGCCGAATAGGTCTCATTCGCCGAATAAGCCTCATTCTCTCACTCATTCGGCGAAAGAACTCATTCGATCTGCCATTCGCCGAATAGGTCATTCGACTAACCCATTCGCCAGTTGTCATTCTCAGCCTCCATTCGCCAGTTTCAAGACATTCGGCCCCCGACATTCGCCCAATATCAGTTCATTCGCCAGTCACTTCTGAAATTTTTCTAAGTGTTGAATCTTATTACTTCTGATCAAATGGAGGATCTAGCACTCATGGCTAACCAAAACCATCGCATTCAGACTCTCTTGTTGACAGAAAATGAAACCGGGAACTCAAACAAAGCTCCTAAGTTGTTGACTTTAGATGACTACCCTCACTGGAAGTATAGATTTGAAATCCACATCAATGGAGTGGATACAAATCTGTGGATGATGATAGAGGGAGGTTACTTGAGGCCTTTAAACGAGGATGGTACTCCTATGCTTGTTACAAGGATGACCGAGCCTCAAAGGAAGCTGTATGACTATGAGAAGAAAGCATATGCCATTCTGTCACAGTCCATTGCTACAGATATCTTTCATCAATTTAGACAGTTTACTTCGGCTAAGCTACTATGGGATGCCTTGCAACAAAGATATGAGGGGAATGATGCATTGAAGAGCATTAAGTCTAAAGCTTTAAGGAAAGAGTTCAATAGCTTTATGTATGTGGGTAATGAGTCCCTTGATGAGCTGATTGCCAGGTTCTATCATCTGTTGAGTGAGTTGTTCAACCACGAGGTCAAAACTACAACTCAAGAGAAGATTCAGTGTTTAGCAGATGCCTTACCTCCAAAGTGGGAGTCCTTCTTGATGGTACTTAAGCAAAATCAGATGATGGCTCATATGGACATCAATGATTTCATTCAGAAGTTGAAGGAACAGGAGATAGAGAACAAGTGGAAAGCCAAGAGGGTTGTGCAAGTTCAAGATCCTTCTCTATACTACTCCACTCCTACAGTTGATAAATCTACAACTCATGCTCCTTTGAAGACTGCTTTTGTTTCTAAAGCATCTGAAGCTCCATCTGCAGCTCAGATGCATTTCAGTCCATCTTCTTCATCAAGCTCACAACAAGAGCATCATCAGCCTACTGCAAGTCTGAAAACAGAGAATTTTGACAAGGTCACAGTAGAGATTGCTAAAGAGCATATGGGTCTTCTGTCAACATTGGTTAGCTCATATGATGGATTAGTTGCTGGTCAGATCGGCAATCCATATTTGACCAATGATGATTACTCTCAGATTGATCCTGATGATATGGAGAGAATTGACATTATGTGGGCATTGGCTAGTGCAGTTAGAAGAGCAAAGGAGTTTGTAAAAAGGACGGGGAAGGATATCAATCTAAACAAGGAGTCCAAGTTTGGATTTGATATGGCATCTGTCACATGCTACAACTGTGGTGAGAAGGGTCATTTTGCCAGACAATGCAAGCAGCCGAAGAAAGCTGGCAACAAGAATCCATTTCAGCATCAGAAATCCTCTACTGCCAATTCAGAAAGGAGATTAGTTCCCATTGATTCTCCTTCTCCAGCTGGATCTTCATCTTCTGGTAGTAAAGCTTTAATGGTTCAACAAGATGAAGGGGTGAACTGGGACTTCAGATTTAATGCTGATAAGGAAGATCAAGATAAAGCTTGTGTGGCAGAAATTCAGCATTCTGAAGATCATGATGAAGAAAGCAGTCAGGAGGATTCTTTGGTGATTGATGATAAGATATCAAGTTCAGAATCAGACAGTCTGACAGATTCTGAAACTCAAGAATCTGATGGTGAAGCTGATGACTCTTCAACTCAATTTGCTTTGATGGCAAATTTTCTGCTTCTACAGACTCTTCTGAGTAGGTATACACTGACTGTTCATCTTCACATTCAGAGTGTTTTCATTGTGTTGATCTTAGAAGTAAGGTCCTTGCTTATCAAACACATAACAGTGTTTTGATGAACGATCTCGACTTATGCATTGAAGCTAACAAAATTTTAAAATCTAATGAAAAAGATTTTCAAGCTAAAATTGATCTTTTAAACAGACAATTGCATGAAGCCGAGATCGCAGTGCTGAATAAGCAAGATGCTATCACTTCTTATCTCAATACCATCAATGAGATCAAGAAGAAGTTAGCAATAGTCGAGTGTGACTATGAGACCTTAGGACAAAAGCTCAAGAGCTATGAAAGCTCATCTTATATCATTGAGCACATGATCAGTAGGGGTACTGATCAGGGGAAGGCACAGGTTAATTATAAAAATTGTCCTCCACCAACCCTCAATGCCTTTGTCAATACGCCAAATGACAAAGATGTTAAGGATTTTCAAGTTACTACTCCGTTAGTAATTGATCCAGTTAGTCTGAGTGAAAATCAGAGTTCATCTCAGACTAAGGAGTCAAGGGTGGATGGAGTTGTTGAAGATTGGGTTTCCGATTCCGAGGATGAATCAGAGTATTCACCTAAGCATAGCATTCCTCGGAATCAAACTTCTGTTGTCATGAAAGGTGACCCAATCTCCAAATCAAAAATTTACAAAGAATTATGCTTTGTTAAAGCTTCACAGGGGTCTGAAGCTGACTGTGTTACCAAATCAGCTCAGTTTGGTAACAAAGGAAGAAAGGGTTTGGGTTTTGAGCCAGATTATCAGAAATTAAATGTTTTTAAATCAACTAAAAAGTCATTTTCTGATTTAAAACATTTTCATAAAAAAGGTGATAAAGTTTGTTTTGAATGTGGTGAGTCAGGGCACATTGTGAGATTTTGCCCTCAGTTGATTAGACCTAAAGTTGTGCCTTTCAAAAACTTAAAATCTGCTTTACCAAAACCGGTAAAGTCTGTATCTAAGTCTTTTCAGCAAAAGTCTAAACCACCCATTCAGTCTAAAAATTCAGACAAGGGAAAAGGAAAATTGGAAACTTTGGAAGTTCCAAATGTAGTCAAAGTTAATCAATCAAAATCATCATCCATCTATCTGAAAACCTCTTTTGATAAAAATGCAATTTGGAAAGTAAAATCATCTGAGGAGTCTGTTCCCCCAATTTCAGATAAACCTATTCCTAAGGGAAAATGGATAGATGTTTGGATCCGAGACTCTATGGGTCAACCCAAGACTGTAAAGGCTTGGGTTCCCAAAGTAAACTGATTGTCTCTTTATTGTGCAGGTTGCCCCAAAAGCTGGAGTGAACAGCAATTGGATCGTTGATAGTGGGGCTTCCAGACACATGACCGGTGATATTTCTCTGCTCACCAATGTGAATGCAGTTCGAGGTGGCTATGTTGCCTTTGCTGGAGACAAAGGTGGTTTTATTACTGGAGAGGGAATTTTAACAAATGGACAGGTTTCGTTCGATAATGTCAGATATGTCAAACAGTTGGAAAACAACCTCCTGTCAGTCTCTCAGATTTGTGACAAAGAGTACAAGGTTCTATTTGATGACTCCAAGTGTTACATTCTCAAGCAAGGTGTGCAGATACCTGAAGATTGGATTTTGATGTCTGCTCCGAGGAAGCAAGACTTGTACGTTCTCAATATGGCCACAGCTTCAACTACATCCTCCACAGCTTCATGTTTTATGACAAAGGCAACTGAGAAAGATTCAATCCTTTGGCATAAGAGGATGGGCCATTTGAGTTTGCGCAAGATGAATCATTTGGTACACAACAGTCTGGTTGAGGGAGTTAGCTTGAAAAATTTTAAGCTGTCTGATATCTGTGTTTCGTGCAAGAAGGGAAAGCAGTCTAAGCAGTCTCATAAGCTGAAAAAGTATCATTCAATCAATGTTCCTCTTGAGCTTCTCCACATGGATTTGTTTGGTCCAGTGAATAGGAAGAGTATAGCTGGAGATCAATACTGCCTTGTTATCACTGATGAATACTCCAGATACTCTTGGGTCTTCTTTTTGAAAGAGAAATCAGAAACGTTTGATTGTATTCAAGTTCTGGTTACTAAACTTGAATCGCTTTATAAGCTCAAGATTCGTCAGTTTAGAACTGATAATGGAACGGAGTTCAAAAATCACAACATGGAGAATTTTTGTAATGCAAGAGGCATTGTGCAACAATTTAGTGCTCCATACGTTCCACAGATGAATGGTGTTGCTGAACGCAAGAATAGAACATTGATTGAGGCTGCTAGAACTATGCTTGCTGATTCTTCTCTGCCGGTTCAATTCTGGAATGAAGCTGTTGCTAATGCTTGTTATACATTGAACCGGGTTCTTATTGTGAAGAGACATGGGAAGACTTGCTTTGAACTGCTCCACAACAGAAAGCCAAATCTTAAGTATCTAGAACCGTTTGGTGCTCCATGCACTATGCTTAAGAAACATGAGCAGGGCAAGTTCAATGAAAAGGTGGAAGAAGGGTACTTTCTTGGGTATAGCACTCCAAACAAACGAGTTTACAACATTGCAACTCATAATGTGGAGGAGTGGTACCATGTAGACGTTCAGAAGTATACAATGCCCCCACCTGGAAAAGGGCCAGATTGGATGTTTGATTATTCCAGTCTTTTTGATTCATTCAATATGCCCCCCATGTATTCAGATGAAGATGTTGCTGTTCAGATGTTGTATGATGTACAAAATGCACCTGATGAACCTATGCAACCTTCATCTGCATCTGTTCCTACTACACAGATAAATGATGACAGCTCAGACACAGATGACAATCCTCCAGCTGCTCTTGAACCAGTTGTTGATAATCTTGTACCTGGTCTTGAGGATTTGAATTTGAATAACTTAGATCCTGAGGTTGAGGTTCCCGCTCATCCTGTTGGAAGAATCAATCGTATTCATCCTCAAGATAACATTATTGGGAGTCCTCTAGATGGAGTGAAGACTCGAAGTCAGATTTCTTCAGGTGGTCTTGCAGACATTCTTGATTTTGCAGATGTAAGCTTTTGTGCTCATTCCTGCTTTATCTCTCAAGTTGAACCGCGTACAGTCACTGAAGCCCTCAAAGAAGAATCATGGGTCGATGCCATGCAAGAGGAACTTTTACAGTTCAAAAAGTTGGGGGTCTGGCAATTAGTTGATAGACCCAAAGGTGCAAAAGTCATCGGTACAAGATGGGTTCTTCGGTGCAAGAAAGATGATCACGGGATTATTGTGAGAAATAAGGCTCGTCTGGTGGTTCAAGGATTCAGACAGATAGAAGGATTGGATTACAATGAGGTGTTTGCTCCAGTTGCTCGACTGGAAGCCATTCGTATTTTCTTGGCTTATGCATCCTTTAAAAAATTCAAGGTTTATCAAATGGATGTAAAGAGCGCGTTCCTTCACGGAGTTATTAGTGAAACAGTGTATGTCAGTCAACCTCCCGGATTTGAGGATCCATTGCATCGTGACCAAGTCTACAAGTTAGACAAAGCCCTGTATGGATTGCATCAAGCTCCGCGAGCGTGGTACGAGACACTTTCCACTCACCTTCTGAACAACGGGTTCAGAAGAGGTGTCATTGACTGCACTTTATTTATCCGTGAGAAGGACAGTGATTTACTCTTGGTGCAAGTGTATGTGGACGACATAATTTTTGGTTCCACAAATGATGATCTGTGCAAGGAATTTGAGAATGTTATGAAAGAAAAATTTGAAATGAGTTCGATGGGAGAAATGAAGTTTTTCTTGGGTTTGCAGGTGGATCAGTCTGAGGCAGGGATTTTTATTCATCAAACCAAATACGTTGGTGACATTCTGAGCCGGTTCAGTATGTCTGATGCAAAGCCTGCTGGTACCCCACTGGCGATTAATCACGGGATTACTCCAGATGAAAAGGGGGAGTTAATTGATGCCACTCTGTACCGGGGAATGATCGGATCTCTCATGTATCTTACTGCTTCTCGGCCAGATATCATGTTCGCCACTTGCTTGTGTGCACGTTATCAATCCAAACCAAGAGTATCTCACCTTATTGCTGTCAAAAGGATTATGCGTTATCTGAAGGGTACACCGGAACTTGGCTTATGGTACCCTAATGATGATAACTTTGAGCTTACTGCCTACAGTGATTCAGATTATGGCGGATGCAAAAGAGATTTCAAGTCAACATCTGCGGGATGTCAGTTCTTTGGAAACCGATTGGTCACCTGGCAGTGCAAGAAGCAGACGTCGGTGTCTACTTCAACCTGTGAAGCTGAATATATTGCTGCTGCTAGTTGTTGTTCACAAATCATCTGGATTCAACAGCAACTCAGGGACTATGGGTTACATTTTTCTAACACTCCTATTTATGTTGATAATACTGCCGCCATTGCTGTCACTAAAAATCCAGTTCAGCACTCCAAGACCAAACACATCGACATAAAATATCACTTCATACGTGATTGTTTTGAAAAGAAATTAATCGATGTTGTTAAAATTCACACCGATCACCAAAAAGCCGATCTTTTTACAAAAGCTTTTGACAAACCCAGATTTCTATATCTGTTATCGGCTAATGGTGTTTTCAAAAAGGATGAAGTTCAATCCTCATCTGAGTCTCATAAATGATCATCATTTTACTTAGATAGTCTTTGCTTTGTTTATTTTATTTCAGTATTTTCATTTTCTCTTGTACAGTTATTTTTTTATTACCAAAAACACAAAAAGATTTTCTATTTTTAGGTTTTTAGGGGGAGAAATAGAAAATTTGAAAAACCAAAAACATTAGAAAATTTGAAAAACCAAAAACAATAGAAAAATTAAAAAAATGAGATGGTCTTGTTTAATAAAGTAGTACATTGATTTCATTATGTCATAGAAGCAGAAATGAATGTGTGAACTAAAATCACAAGAGAATTGTGATGGGATGTACTGATAGGCTGGCTATACAAAATAAATAAACAACTTATGATAACTTAGAAAGTTTGATTTGTGGGATCCATTTTATTAAATCTTTTGAGTGAAAAACGGTTTTTGACTCAAATCAAGCATACACCTGTCATCATGGAATCAAATGAGGTTTCATTCAAAGAAAAATTAAAGGCAAGCTGGTATTAAGCTTGAGGAAAATAAAAAACAAGCTGGTATTAAGCTTGGTGAAAAACTAAAAACAAGCTGGTATTAAGCTTGAAGAAAACCTAATGCAAGCTGGTATTAAGCTTGAGAAATACTTAAACAATTAAAGTTCGATTCCATACATGTGCCATATTGCTGGGACGGACCTAGCTGAAGCCATCCATTTGGATAGAACAAGAAAAACACAAAAAGATAATAAATGTTTGAATCTTATTGAATTCATGATGACTGGTTTTAAGATATGCTGAAATGAGTTTTGAACTGATTTTGATCTTGATTGATGAAATGAATTGGGGAACTCAATCAGAAAATATGAGTGATCATATAGTTTGTTTAGGAGTTATGTATTGTTCAGTTTAAATTTGGACAAATATATCAGTAATCGTATCAAAATGAAATTGTGTTTGAAGTGAAGCATTCATTGAAGGCAATATGATGTGATTAGAGATATGTGTTATCTTATTAATGGACTTCTCACAAAAATATGTGTTTATGTTTTTAAATTCTTGTTTGTACAGTTGTAGTGGTTGCTTCAGAAAAATACAAAAAGATTTTCTATTTTCAATTTTGTTTTAGATGATCATTTGTAGATTCGGATGTCTGTCATATCTGAATCCTGAACCAACCAGACATATCTTCATAAATTGTTAAAAGTTTGTTGCTCATAATGTCAAATGTTGAAAAATTTGAGGTTTGGAGATTTTCATCTCTCATTCGTCCGAATGAGAGGTAGAATGAACTCATTCGGCCGAATGAAATCATTCTGCGAATGAGTCATTCGACCGAATCAATCATACACAATGAACCTCATTCGACGAATGGAGAGTGTCGAATGACTCATTCGACATTCTCATTCGGCGAATGAACTTTGTCGAATGACTCAATCGCCACTTTCATTCGGCGAATGAGACTGAATGTCAGGTGACCTTTCGCCTAGCTCATTCGGCGAATGAGAAGGGACTATATAACGGTCCTTCGGCCGAATGAAGGTCATTCGACCAAAAACTCTTTCGCGACTACAGAGAGAACCCTATTCGGCGATTGACACATAGTGCCTGTTTTCTTGATTTTCTCTGATCTTTGTTGACTCTGCCTCTGACAATATTTTTATACTTCATCTCAGGTATATGGGGATCAAATTTCAGATCATTCCAACCGTGGAATCGTGCCAATCAGATCAAAATTTAGGGTTTTAGGGTTTTGAAAATCGCCATTTGAATAGACTATCAAAATGGATTGAAACTACCTAAGACCTTTATTAAAAGTCTTAATCGGTTGATTCTGAGTGTGTGTGTGCAATTTTTATGAACTGATTGTTGATTTTTGGAAAAGGGATTTTGAATTCAAAATGGGCGCCGAATGTCGTCATTCGGCGAATGACTCATTCGGCGAATGAACCTCATTCGGCGAATGGCTCATTCGACGAATGACCAGTCATATTCATGTCTCATTCGACGAATGAGAGTCATTCGACGAATGAACCTCATTCGACGAATGGCTCATTCGACGAATGACTCATTCGATCCTATGACTCATTCGGCGAATGTCTTTCATTCGGCATATCAGATTAACAGTTAATCTGATTTTTGGCTAATTTCAGTTTACTGATTGAGTATCTCGTACTGACATGTTTATTTCTTGTGTTATGCAGTATGGCAGGATACAAGTCAGTTCCTAAGCACAACATCTGTGCTCATCTAGACTTGACCACTCCGAACGCGAAGCACTACTCAGACATCATCACATTTCTGAGGCGTTCTAGGATATTCACAGCTATATCTACTGTACATGTGCCCTATCTATCACATCAGCAGGATTTTTGGTCATCGGCTGATATTGATTGCGAGGCCGAGCCTACAGTTATACGGGGCAAAGTGCAAGGACATGATGTGGTTGTCTCAGCTGAGCACATCCGGAGAATATGCGGATTTCAAGACTCTCCTGATCAGCCTGCATTACTTGATCGATTTCTGGTTCGTGGATGTTTTCTTCGATGCAAGTATGAGGGTGACATTGGAGCTGGCATCCTCAACAAGGCGTTTATGTCTCCGCAGTTCAAGTACTTAGCTCATGTGCTGGTACACTGTCTTGGATCTAGGAGAGGTGGTTTTGATGATATGCGTGAGACCATCCAGTGCGCATTTGCTGCTTTGGTGCTCAACAAACCCTTCAACTTCTCAGAGATGATCTTCATTCACATGAAGGAGAACGTGGTTCTTAAGGGTGACAAGAAGTTCCTCATGTACCCGAGGTTTCTGCAGCAAATCAAAGACGCCCAAGTTCCAGATCCTCCGAAGATCAATGCAGATGTCATTCGATTAGAGCATATGAATGACATTACTCTTAACAGAGTTTTGTCATACAGAGGGAAGGAGAGGAAGCCTACCACCAGGTCTTTATTCGGTCATCTCTCTCGACCTGATTATAGGGCTCCTGCCGGACGGAGATGGAGGCATGATGACTCCGATTCGGATGTGGAAGACATTGTTGTACCGGCTGGTGGGGATGATAGTGATGGAGGTGATGATGATGATGGTGCAGGCCCTGGTGGTGCTGGAGCTGGTGAGAGCACTGTGATAGTGTGCACTACTGCTATGGTGAGTTCAGGTGTGTCTGAGATGAGTTCTGGATACATGACCACTGCTGCTTCTGTGAGCATGGTTGATGTTAGTGGTACAGTTGCTGGTGGTGATGCTGGTGTGTCTGCAGCACAGGAAGAGGATATTGATATTGATTCATTGTTGGACTTAGATTTCCTGGCCACTACTACCACTACTACTACTGTTTCTGCGTCTACTGTTGTTGATACTACAGCTCCTCATATTTCTGATGTTGATGATGAGTCAGAGGACTCTGGTGATGAGGGTGTAGTAGGGGATACTGATGAGGAGAGTACAGATTCTGATGATTTCATGGAGGAAGGGTATGAGAAGGTGATGGTGGCCGGGAAGATGGTTGTTCGGAAGAGGAAGAGGACAGAAGAAGAGAGGGAGGAGATCACTGATCCGTCATTCATTCCAGAGTTTGATCTATCTCCTCCTCCTAGGTCTTCTGCTCCTGCTTCAGCAGCTGTGGTTGTTGCTGCCTCTCAGGCCACATCCTCCAGAGCTGGAAGGGGAAAGAGATCTAGGTTCTCTTTCCAAAGGAGGTCAGAACTGACATCAGCTGCTACAACTACTGTTACATCAGTAGCAGCTGTGTCAGTTTCTTCACTGACACGGTCAAGGGCTATTCCTACTCAGACTACTATTGCCCCTCTGACCACTCCTGTTATTCGTGAGCCAGTTTATGTTGCTGCTTCTTCGGGCCCATCTACAGTTCGAGCTGATATTCATATACCTACTGTGTCAGTCGTGGATCAGCTTAGCACACTGAACAGTATGGTTCTCAGGCTGATGGAGAAGAACTTGGAGGAAGAGTCTAAGATCGCTCAGCTCACTCAATGGATCAACGATCAGGATGCCTTGTTGCTGCAGGCAGCTGATCAACGAGCTGATCTTAGAGCTCGTTCAGCTCAGCAGGAGGAACAGCTCCTGAAGTATATTGACGAGCACAACCAGTTGGCTCTGACAGCCTCTGGTTTCAATGAGAGGATTCTTCTACTCGAGGCTGAGAATGCTCGCCTCGCTGGACTTGTCGAGGGTTCAAAGGAGGGCACTCCCAGACTTGAGGGTGTAAAAGATCGTTCCGATGATTCAGACAAACAGGTGGATGAGGAAGAAGAAGAAGAGTCTGATGAGGAACAAGTGGACTATGAAGATTCTGAGAAGGATGAAGAATCTGATGAAGATGATGATGCTAAAGATGATGACAAAGACGGATCTGGGAGTGGGTCTGCTGAATCATCTGATACTGATGACGATGATGATGATGGCAATGATGATCAAGCCCCTCCCTCTTCAGAGATCCGATCCAAGAAAGTTAACGACAAGAAAGCTCAGGCTCCTCCTCCTTCGTCTCCATCGAAGACAACTGAGCCAGAAGCTACTGAGGAAGTTCAAGCTGTGCCTCTGAGACGTCAGCTTGATAAGACACTTACCATGATTTTGGATGCTCAGGGCATTATACAGCACTCAGTGAGCTATGACAAGGAGGAGGGAGAGATTATCGACTGTCTATCAAAAGAGCAGATTGCCGAGCTATTCAGGTTGAATCCTGACGAGGTTGTTACTGATGACACCTCAGTTCCCAGTTTTGAAGAGCCCGAACCAGAACCTTTTGATGATATAGATGAGGTTATTCTGGAAGACATCACAGATGAAGAATATTCGAAGTATACATCGGCCGAAGACGAGCTGCCTACATTCACTGAGCCATTTGATCAGGAAACAGAGGATCTCTTGGTCAGATATCTAGAAAAACAAGTAGAGGCAAGCAAGGCTGAAGCCGATGATCAAAAGAAGAGAAAAGAAGAATGGGCTTCTTACTGGGAAGTGTTAAAGAAGCAAAGCACTGAGAAGATGCCAGCCACGCATAAGAAGGTTTACAGGACCAAAGGCTACAAAGCTGGAGGTCAGATCCTTAGCTGGGCATACTTCCATGATCTTGGGTGCTATGCTGTGAAAAGAGAGAAAGGGATCGACTACTTCAAACACCCACATGATTTCAAGACGTTGCCTGGATTCGAAGTCAATCAGCTAGCACGTCTGAACATGCTATACAGTGGTGACTCTGGGATGTCTGCTTGGTTTTCTCGACAGATCAAGTATGAATACCGGAAGAGATGGGTGAACTTTCAACCGCAGCAGCCAGAACGATACTACTTGCCAGAGATTGATGGTGATACCCGCAAGCATAAAGTGATCCTGAAGTGGCTTCCCCCTAGAGTTTTGAAGAAGATTCCCTTGCGGAAAATGAGACAAGACTTTATGGATGGCTTCCGATGGTGGTACTATGACGGGAGAACTGGTGAAGCTGTGATAGTCCTTTGCAAAGACAAGAAGTGGGAAACTGTCAGAATTTTTGATCCCATGTGGCTGACGAACCTGTCTCATAAAGATGTCCAAGCTCTATTCAGGAATCAAATCTTCTTTGATGTTCCAGACATGGTTCAAGCCTTACAGTTTATGAGAGTGATCCGTCTCTGCAGCATTTTCAAGATACACGCTGGAGCAGATTGGAAAGCTATTTCAGAAAAGTATTTCAAGAAAGACACTTCCAAGAGTTGAACTAGGTCCAAGGGGGAGTTTGTTGATACATGTTTTTGTCCCTAGTTCAGTTTTGTAACTCTTATCATGTAAATGTTCAAAGTTTTAATGGAAGTTGTCTTTATTTCTATTTCTTAATGTTTATTTCTATTCCTTAATGTCTATTAATGTTTATCTATTTAGTTGATTTGATTATAAACTGAATTGAGTATGAAGGTTACTCATTCGGCGAATGACTCTAGAATGAAGTCATTCGCCGAATGAAGGTTTTAGCGAATGTCTGGATTGAGAATGAGTCATTCGCCGAATGACTCATTCGAATGATAGCTCATTCGAGCTTAGTCATTCGCCGAATGAGCTGCTTCGGCCACTCATTCGGCCGAATGACTACAACTTATAAATAGAAGTTCAAATCATTTCAACTTTAACTTTCCAGAGCCCTTCTTCTTCCTAGAGACTCCAGTGTCAAAACCCTAGAAGATTTGAGCGGTTCTTGATCATCCAAGTTCGAATCTCAACCCGTGGTGTTCGATTGTTGCTTCCACGTTGTTCTTACAACCTTGGATCACCACGGTTTCTGTTGGTTTCGATTGGAAAACCCTGGAATAGGATTCCGCACTATTCCAGAGGCTGTCGAGTAGTTTTCTATTGGATTCGGATTGTTTCCGAGCTTCTGATCGGTCCAACAATATGATTTATCCACGTACACCCATGCATGCACTTATATGATAATTTCTCATGAAATGCTAAATTTAATGATTCACTAATAATTCCCTAGGTTTAATCATTTGTTTCATTAATCTTAGGCCCATGTTAACCCCCTTAACCAATTCCTAAGTTCGATATGTTGTCCATGGCAGCGAACCTTTAAGGGTTTGTCCCCAAGGTTCGGCCAACTTCAACTCATCAACGAACCATTAAGGTTCGGCCAAAGAGACCTTGGTTCGTATAATGGTTCGTTTGCCTAGTGGGTTCGTTTGTAACCAAGGGTTCGACTCTAGTAAAGATAAACGAACCTTTAAGGTTTGGTCCATCATTGTTCGTCCAGTGCAGGGTTCGTGAGTTGCAGAATCAGGGTTCGGCCATGCAAGGCTCGTGTGTCCTAAGTTCGTGATACTTAGGCTCGCCTGGAATGTAAAGGTTTGGTGACTAGTTGGGAGCAGGGTTCGTTGCAGGTTTTATCCACTCGACAGGTTCGTGACTCAGACGAAGCAGGTTCGTGGTGCAGGGTTTGTTTCCCTCATGAAGGTTCGGCTGAAAATCCCAAGGTTCGGCCGTAGGGTGGTTCACGAACCCAGACTATCTTTGTCTTCCCCGTTGATCAGAACCTGTTGCAATTCATCCCTAACAGTTCCTAAACACATATGGCATCTCTATCTACGTATTTTAAGTGCTTAATATCAATTATAATAGCAAAAGTCATGAGACTCGTGAAAACCCTATAAAAACCGAAAATAAAATGGATATTCACCTTAGATTTCGTGGATGAAATTTCAAAATGCTTGTACTTCTGAAATCTACACGAGAGGATCGTAATGACGCCTAGAACACTTGAATCCCACGGGATTTGAGCTTCCAAAACTTAGAAAGAAGATGGTTTTCTTGTGAAGAACTAGAGAGAGAGTGAGAAAAACGAGTTGTGAGAGAGAAGAGGGTGAATGGTGGTGGTTGTGGCATTTATTGTCCCCATTTAATGTGGGAAAATACCCAGTCGTTCGGTCTCGTTTGGTTTCGCGTGGAATGTCGTTTCGCGTAGTTTTCGCGACGAAACGACACGATTTTAAAATAGAAATCATTTAATTATTCTAAGTTGTGATTCCTAATAAATTAACTAATATCTTCTTATTTATTTCCAATTTAAAATATTAATTTACTGTTTAAATCGAAATGTACAGTCGTCGCACGTATTCGTTCGAATCGTCACCCGTACGAACACGGCGATAACTATACCTTTCAATCTTGTTTTCTAATTATAGAATATCATTCAGAACATTAAACTTTGAGATATATTCGTACAGATCGTCACCTATACGAATAACCCGTCAATTTAGCATTCACGTAACCATATTCGTGTGTTTTGTTCTTTAAAGCCTCACATACGTTTATACATAATAAGTCCTAAACAAATAATCATATGATGGTTCTGTATTGTCAAATAATTATCTGACTCAAGAACCATTGTTCTAAACCGTGTTCCTGTTAAATGTTTCTGAATTTGTTCAATGACAACACAAAATGATAATGATAATTGATATGAATGTGAAACTTACTGTAACAACAGTGCCGAAACCGGTGCCGGAACAGTGATCGCAACAGTAGCATGAACAGCAAACAGTCACAAACTATGCACATTCTATTCTATTCCATGTTCATAAACATTTTGCATAAACTAAGTACAGGACAATGGTTCTTGAGTCAGGTAATTATCTGGCAACCCTGAACTATCATGGGTTTATTTGCTAGGATCTATTAGGATAGCACGTACGTGAGGCTAATCAAAACAATACAATAACAGTTGTTGTTACGGAATGCTAAACCGACGAACTATTCGTATAGGTGACGATCTGTACGAATAGATCTGACAGTTTAACGATCTGAAACGCTGATTGTAAAGTAGACAACAAAATTAGAAAGTGAAACGTGCGATCGTGTTCGTACAGTTAGCGCTCTGTACGAAGACGCGCGTAAGTGACGTTTTCTGACGAAACGAAACGAAAGACGATTCGATCAATAATAAAGTTAAGGAAATAAAATATTTCCTGTTTTACAATTTTGAAACTCATCATAAATAAATTAAAACAAAACTATTTTAAATTTAGACGCGTAAACCATAACACGCGAATAAATAATAAAACGCGTAATATTTATGAGTTTCGATAATTATATTAGGAAAAATATCATTTAATATCATTACTAGAAATAGCCACTTTCCAAACACATAAAATATAACCTTTTATTTTGATTACGTAATTATACGCGTTACGATCCGAAAAAGCGACGAAGACGCGAACCGCGCAAACGAAACGAACCCGAATACCCTCGGGGTATATAAACGTGGAAAGAACCAATTTCTTTCATTTTACAAGTTTCTCTCTCTCTCTAAACACTCTCTCCCGTCACCTCTCTCTCTCTAAATTTCTTCATCTTCAACCTTCAAGATCTCACTCGTTAGGAGACGGAATTGGCATTCTTGGTGTCCACGCGTAGCTAGGAACGAGCTCTACCTAGAAGTACAACCGATCTGAGATTTCGTCCAGCCATTTTCAAGGTATGATGTCTTAAACTTCACGAAAAATAGGGTTTTTGTGTCATTGGTCGAACACACATGCATATAACCGGACCTAGACCCCTTTTCTTCGAACATTGCCTTCGAAAACGTTTTCTGGTACATCCACGAAAGGAAAGAAACACTGAAACAGTTTAGTTGGACGATGATGATGAAGATGAACAGGGTTCGTGGTTTTGACAGGCGGCCGAACCTGTTGCAGATGTCACGAACCTTCAAGCATGGCCGGCGAACCTTTCCTATATCACAAACCTGTGTAATTCCAGCCACTGTCGACGAACCCTGAGGAGGCGAACCCTAGCAGGAACGAACCCTCACGTGCATGAACGAACCCTAAGGTTCGTGGAGGCCCTAATTTTGCCGAACCTTCAGTCCAGCTCAACTGATTTCGGCCGAACCCTCATAAGGTTGCGAACTCTACCAGCGGCGAACCTGTATGGCTTTTGAACAACGAATCTGGCCATCATGGGAGCCACCACCGAACCTTTGATGCATGAAGCGAACCCTTCGCATTTAAGCATGCAGAGCCGAACCATACCCAATGGGTTCGCTGCATGTTTCGGTTGTTTTCAAGTTGTTAGTCGAAGCCCAAGTTCTTGGACCATGGAAATCCTTATCAGCCCAACAATAGCCCAACCGATTCCTTGGCCCAACAACATCCTTTCGGCCCATGGGATCACTAGGCCCAACAGCCTATTCTCGGCCCATCTGAGTGTGTTAATCGGCCCATGTGTTGTAATGGCCCAACAATTTCAAGTTGGCTCATTGGGGAGGAAATTGACCGAGACTTTATTCACACTTAGTCGTTTAATTAATTTGGCTCACATAACTTTCTAAGGCCCAATAACCTTATGATTAGGCCAAGACCACTTAAATTGGCCCAATGTCTAAGGTTGACCCGTTGTACATTCGATTAAGTTAGATATTAACCAATCGGGTCACAATGGCAATTTAGGCCTAAGATAAGGCCCACAAGATCTAAACTTCAATAAATGCAATGTTAGGGTTAACTATCAATTTAACATTGGATATTCTAGCACACTTATGGTATGTAATCATTGTAGGGGACGATCATTCAATTGGTTAAACACAAATGAGTCTTCTTAAGCTAAGATATCAATATCATGAGAGGAATACATTCGGAATGGAAAACAAGAACCTAAAGGTTATGGTTTGACTTAAATGTTAACACCCAAACCATTGGGAATTTCAAGGACGCATGATTAATCTAAATGGTTATTTACACCATCTAGGTTAAAGACTTAATAAGCAAACAAGAGATCGTTTGAAAATCAAAGTCTATTAGTGGGCCCAAGAATGGCCCAATGGGTTTAATATAAGCCCATCATGTTAATTACACTTTCTTAATTTAATTATGCTTTTCATGAGAAGAAAATAAATTATAAACCGTATCAATATAATTAAAGGATTTTTCCTAAATAAATGTTTAACTTAAAATGTAATAAATTAAAAATATTTTACTTAATTACTTTAAACGATTAATGGGGAATCTGGGTTACTAATGGGTAATAGTTTAACTTAGATAGAGGAAATTCTAGAAACACACTAGTAATCTAGGACACGTAGTTGCACATCGAGACCAAACCATAGATACGACAATTCCTGTAGGTACTTATCGTATTCGAATTCTTTAAAATAACTCAGGTGCTAAAGATACTTAGGCAACAATCAAAGAGTGCGCATATCTTTTGTGGTTCATTTCACAGCAACACAGGTGAGTTCATTGCCCCTTTTCTAACATTTTTGTTTTAAAACGCGGGGCTGAGAAGCATGCGTAAACTGTTTATTTAAATTGTTTACTTAAATGCTTTTAAATTGATATGTTTTACATATTTATAAATGTTATCCTAGACCATGTCTAGGAAGATTTTATGCAGGTTTACTAACTGATTTACTTATAAATTAAGTGAATAATCAGATTTAAACTAAAAGATTTCAACGGATCAAAACATTTCAAAAGAATCACATCAAACATTTTGACAAAACAAGTATGGGAGTTCAAGGAATCAAACTAATCATTTTGACAAAACAAGTGTGGGTGAATTCAAGGAATCAAACCAAACATTTTGACAAACAAGTGTGGGAATTCAATAAATCAAACAAAACAATATTTGCAAAGACAACATTCAATGTTCTACAAACCAAGTGTTTGTTGAATAACGAATCAAGTGTACAATCGATCAATGAATCTAGTATTCTATGATCAACGAATCAAGTACATCTTGTAACAGAATCAGATGAATCAATAAATCATTTTCAAGGGAAAGTCTGGGAAATATCAGAGATAACATATGCCAAAAACAGACGAAACATAAAATCCTGCATTTCAAGAAGTCCTAGCTAGACCGTTTGACTTGTAGGTCGTATGTTTGAGGATATTTACAGATTCCCTAACTACTAAGTACCTAGATTGACAGACTAGTCTACTCGAGTATGACCACAGGCCCCAATCATTAGGACTTAGATTTTATTAAATGTTTATTTATTTATTAAATTAAGCATTTATAACTGTTTATACAATTACTATGGTTGATCATATTGTGTGATGAACTTATGAAATCAACATGGATTTCAAATGATTGTAATTACAGGGACGACAAACAGAGGAATCATGGGTATATGGTGAGGTAAAAATGCCTAATTATCATTAACAACAATGTCCTATGCGGATTAGTATGTGGTGGGATGGCGTCTGGGCGGGGTTGTAGCCTCGACTCAGGGGTATGCCCTATACATAAGCATACCGATCTGGATGATACATGTGGAGTTAATGAGGTTAGGGTCTTTACCAAAGGAGGTTTTCAAATCATTTCCAAATCATCTTCAAATCATTTTCAAATCATTTCCAAATACTAAATTATATGAACTCACCAACCATGTGTTGACTTTATTTTTGCATGATTCTCAGGTGACGAACAGGTCAACTGAAGAGTCATTTCATTGGATTAGGTTATCTGTAGAGGACCTAACTTTTTGGGACCTGCATATTTTGAAGCATCATTATACAGTTTGTTTTTGTATATCTGGTGCAGCAACAAGATTGAATACTTATGATGTGATAGTGGAGTTACATTGTTAAATTGTAAACTTAACTGATATAATTTAACTCTGTAATTCTATTTTATTTTAGCAAGTTTCTCAATTATATATCATGTGCAATGCGAACAATCTGATCTTTTCGATTATCACTCTCGATATCGCGCCCCGGGAACTTTCCGCCCGTCGGGGAAACCCGATCCTACCCCGCCGGCTCGGGGTGTGACACTTACTGAAATGTATAAGATTCGTACATGTGTTTACTGTTCATGTACTGTAGAGATCACTGTTCCGGTGACGGTTCCGGCACTGATGTTACATGTAATTATACCTTTAAAAATAATAAGAACAACGGGAGGATTTCTAAACTATAAACCTAAGTTATAATTATGACTTAGGATGGTTTATGAGGATTCCACCAATACAATTAACGAACACATCATGATAAAGATGTGAAATTACACTAATGAGTTACAACAAATGAAATGCAAGACTTTCCATAACAACAACTTAAAGTGAATTGAGGCTGAATGAAGACCGAGACTCTCAAGTGTTATCCAACTTTAGGGCTAACACATACACACACACAAATCCCTATGACTTATACTTATACATTACAACAACGTGAAATCAATACAGGATCGTGAAAACAACCTCAAGTACAATCAAGAGCGCGTGCATTCTTGTTTAAGCTAAGTCAACCCCAACAACAACAAGGTGAGTTCATACACCCCTTTTCTAATATTAACTGATTTTAAACTCTTGGGGCTGAGAAAGATGCTTAACTTTTAATTATTTAAAAGTTTTAGTTTTACATACTGCTTATACTTTGACTTAGATAATATTGCTTGACTTATTATCGTTTATCATTGTATGCATGCTTGTATGATCATGATATGACAGGAACAAATAAGACGAATATGATAATATAATTTCACAAATCATGAACACAATAGAATAACTTAGTTGTAATATTCTATTTTATAGAGCTTAGTTATTCTTACAAGAACAAAGATTGAGATAATCACAGGAGAACATGACAACAACAACAACAACAACATACATGAATGATATGAAGATAATATATCTTAATAATATCATTCATCATCGGAGTTAGTTAAGTATAATAAGACAAGTTCTTATAACACTTAACTTATAACTTGGTGCATACTACAAGATAACACGAAACAAGTATCATCCACCACCTTAGTCGACTAAGTGTAGTAAGACTAGTTCTTAACACACCTTAGTGACAACAGGGTGACTATATGGAACAACAAGGAATGATAATCATGATAATGTAACTTCATGATAACAATATCATTCATATCACAATTAACATAACATAATAAGACAAGATCTTATTTAACTTTGTTAACAACATCAAGAACACACAACATTGATTAACACAATACAATTGATTACTATTGAACTATCTGCATTATATCATTTCAATCATGTGCCATGTATTCAAGTCTGATCATTGTAAGTCCCTTCACAAATCGCTGACCAGTTAGTTTGACGTGACTAAACTGACGATAGCATAGTGGTACCATAGGTTTGAAAAAACCTCTAGCTTGTAGGGCTAGTATGTTGATCGTACTATCATTTGGCCGGTAACGTATGACCGGTGACAGGGCGACGAACAGTCAGGGTCTGGAAAGCGACACATGGTGATATTAATATGCAGTGAAATTGTAATTAATCCATCGTTTCAGGTTCACTAGTAGACTAAGGAATTTATTTTCTTTCATGTCATATTACTAGTAACCGTTTCGATGAGGCCTACGGTGATACAAAGTGGTAGAGATAAATCGGATGCATTGTAATCTGATTATGTGAGGATTGCAATGGATTCCTTTTAGGCTCTATGCACTTCAAGTTGAGAACATATAACAATTGGTTAACTAACACTCTTATCTTTAAAAGTGATTAACAGTTAACCCCACAACCAATGGAGTAATAATAAGGATCAGATTAAATTAATCTAATTTCCTTAACACATCGAGGGTTTATCAATACTTCGGTTTGATATTTAAACCCCTCTTATTATATTATTCTACGTATGATACAATGGGATATGAACACAAACGGACGGGTGAAATGGAAATGGATATCTATAGTTGTATTGCAAGTAGTGTGGAGTTCTATTAGTTATGTGGTGGGATGTTGGCTGGGGCTTGTTCCCCTACATATGCCTTATATATAAGCATAACTAATAGGATGAGATACTACTAGTAAATATAACTATGGAGAGGCCATTGTGTGAACCGGTGAATCAAATAATTTACAAGTAACATGTATGACATTGGGATTGTGTATGTGAACAAATCAAGGTTTTCAATTTTCAAACTTATGAACTCACCAACCTAGTGTTGACTTTGCTGCGAGGTCATTCAACAAACGAGCGTTGACTTGGTGGAATGCTCAAGTACAGACTAGGGGCATGGATGAAGCTCTGTCAATGTCTTGGGATGATTTCAAGGCTATGGTGAGGGCAGAGTTCTGCCCGAGAAACGAACTGAAGAAGGTTGGGACCGAGTTACTCAATCTTGTCATTGTTGGTGCTGGGCATCTGGCCTACACCACCCGCTTTCATGAGTTAGCTACTTTGGCACCGGACGTGGTGCCAACACTTGAGAAGAGGATCGAGCGGTATGTCAGTGGACTACCGGATTGTATCCAAGGGCACAAGATTTCTGCCCATCCCACTACAATGGAGATGGCTGTTACTCTGTCAGCAAATTTGACAGACATGACGGTTGCCTCTGGGGCTTTCAAGCAAGAAGCTGACTCAACCATGGTTGGGAGTTCAAGAAAGCCGGACAGATGCTCGGCTAAGAAACAGAAAGTGGTCAAGAACTTTGCTACGACCACTCAGACACCGATGATCAACCAATCACCACCACTGCAGATCAAGAAGCCCTACACTGGCATAGCACCTTTGTGCAACACCTACCAGTATCATCATCAACCAAACACCCAGTGCAGACAATGCACTAACTCTGGGAAGTTTGGTCACTGGGCAAACCATTGCAAGAGCACAGTGTCACACCCCGAGCCGGCGGGGTTGGATCGAAGTCCACGTCGGGCGGAAGGTTCTCGGAGCGCGATATCGTAAATGATAATCGTGATGATCAGATTGTTTCCATAGCATCAATGTTAAGAATAATTAAGCACAACAAAACATAAACTAGGATTACAAAGTTAAATTACATATATCAAGGTTTGATAATTTAACTAAGTAAACCTATCCAAAAGATTCAAATATATCTATCTTGTATCAGTAAAAGATATCAAAAGAGATTCATATTTGTCTCAAAATATATGCTTCTTTAAAAGTCAACTAGGATCTATATCTGGGCATCCTATCATGCAATCCTGAATCTTAGCTTAATCATGTGCGCCACCTGAGAAAGCATGTAGGAAAATAAAGTCAACACAATGGTTGGTGAGTTCATGTAGTTTTTGTGTAAAAAAAATAGTTTGTAAAATCCTTTGAACGACAACCTTAACCTCACCATTAACCACCTATACCATCTGATTCAGTATGCTTATATATAGGGCATATGTAGGGGACAAGCCCCAGCCACCGTCCCACCACATACTAAACCACATGATATATAGTTCCTGATGATAATTAAGCGTCTCATCCTACCCGTATGATTCCCACAATGTTTGATTCCCAATGTTTGATTCCAAATGTTTGATTCTTTGAATTAGATTACCCTGTAATTGTTTACCTTGATTCCCTGAATGACAATCTTAACCTCACTAACAACCACCTATGCTATACAACCAAGTATGCTTATATATAGGGCATATGTAGGGGACAAGCCCCAGCCACCGTCCCACTACATACCGGGCTGCTTAACATATTGTTATTAATGATAATTAAGCGTTTCACTCCACACTATTGATTCCACAATGAATAAGTCTCAAGTTTAAAAGGCACCATTATGGACAGCTGAAAACCCTAAGGAGTTCAGCATCCATCCATAATGATCCTATTTATGACTCGTGACATGTTTTGATAGAGAAACCTTCAAGTTAACACAAAGTCAACTAGAAGAACTCAATCATTCTAGTCACTTGTCATCACCATGGATGAATCAAGAAGAACACTGATGACTAGTAGGGGTTGACACACAGGTCAACACGCGGCGGCCAACAGTCTGTCTTACAATGTCAAAAAGTTTATGCATACAAGTCTAAAGCATTCACATTGTTTCACTGTTGACTAGTAGGGGTTGACACATAGGTCAACACGCGGCGGTCAATCAGTCTTTTGTTTAAGCATCGCATGTTTCAAGCATTCAAGTGTTCAAGAATCCAAATGTATCAATCATTCCAAGTGTTCATGTATCCCTAGTATATCATGCATTCAAGTATTCAAGTACCCCAAATGTATCATGCATTCACGTGTTTCAAGTATTCTAAGTATAACAAGTATTCATGTGTTTTCAAGTATCTCAAGTGTAACAAGTATTCACATGTTCTCAAGTATTTCAATAGTATTAAGCATCTAAGTACTTCAAGCATCTCACGTATATATGTATTTCTAAGCATATATGTTTCAAGTTAAGTTTAAGCAAATCGTTACAAGTGTAATGTAATTTATTACTTTACTAAAGGTGTAGAACATTAACTTTCCGAAATAATTGTATAAAGCATTAGTGTTTAATTTAAGTATTTTCAAAGCCTTAAGATTTTGCATATAGTTAAACATAGAGTTTATAAGTTAAACCTCAATCGTATAGTTTAAGCACATAGTTTATAACGTAAGTATTTAGCTCCAAGTTTAAGCATCAAGTTTGTATCATAAGGGTTTAGCATAATGTTTAGGCTTCAAATCTATGCAGTAAGCCTCAAGTATTTAGTTTAAACTTCTCGTTTAAAGTATAAGTATCAAGTCTATAGCTTCTCAAGTATACTAGTTTCCAGTTTGATCACAAAGTGTTTGTATAATGTAATTAAGTATAAAGTAAATAGCATTTGCTATTTACACTATAGCCTTAGTCTTTGTTTTCCTACCCAAGCATTTCAATATCATTCATTCAAGTCTCATAAGCATCCATCATATGATTTAACGCCACAAGTCTAAAGTATAAGTTTCAAGTCCAATGTTTCTCAAAGTATAAAAGGTTCCAAGCATAAGCTTCAACATAAGTATCATGTTTGTGTTTAAAGCATTAAATAACATTTCAATGGTTTCTGAAAATGTTTAACATGCTTCTCAGTCCCGAAGTAAAACAAATAAGTTTGAAAAGGGACAAATGAACTCACCTGGTGTTTGAAGTGGTTGACTTATCTTAATTAGAATGCACGCGCTCTTTGTAGTGTTTTTTATTATATTCACGATCCTGTATTGATTTCATGTTGTTTGCATCTTATAAGTATAAGTTGAAATAATTCATGTGTGTGTAGAGGTTAGTGTTAGCCCTAAAGTTGGCTAACACTTTGAGTCTCGGTCTTATTCACAATGTGGGTAAACTTATCAAGTTCGAGTGTTATTAGTGTATTACTCCATAAATTTTACTACTTTTGTAGTAATTAAGGTTTACATAAACACTTATGTATGTTAACCTCAACAAGTTAGTTTAGTTATTTTGTCTTCCATTTACTGTATATGGCCAAATAAGGAGGTTGGGCCACAAAGAGTGGGCCTAGTAATCTCTAGGGATCATTGTGTGTCCTTGGGCCAGTTTAAGTTGTATGTGGGCCAAGAGTCAAAGGTGCGGGTCAATTGATTGGACCTTAGGTTGGATCACCCATGTGGGCTAGTACATGGTATCGTTGGGCCTAATAAGGTGAGCTACACAAAGGAGTTTGGGACGAATCATAAATTGGGCCATGTAAGTTTTGTGAGGTGATTTAACTACACTGGGCCGAACTAATTGAATGGGCCACTTGACATGAGCTAAATGCTTTCTATTGGGCCGTATGTGTGCGTGTATGGGCCGAAAGACCTTCATCGTGGGCTGAAAAGAAGGGTTTTGGGCCTATTGAAATAGGGTGGGCTTAGCAAAAGGTTTGGATTAATCAATTGGGTCGAGCATCTGCTGTTGGGCCGAGATCATTTCTGTCATTCTTGGGCTAAATAATAATGGCCAAATGGAAAGAAATATGGGCCGGTTAACTTCAATTGGCCGAATAGGTTTTCCCCAACGAACCTCCTAGTTAAGTTGGCTAGGTTCGTCTAGGGTTCGGTGGAGATGATCATCGACAGCAAGGTTCGTAGTCTACAGGTTCGCCAGCCAAGTATGGTTCGGCTAACGATTCAGGAGTACGGTTCGGCAGGTTAAAGGTTCGTTGCATGGGCATGGGTTCGACTGGCATGAAGGTTCGCTCCCAGCTAGGTTCGCCGAGACAAAAGGGTTCGGCCACCTAGAACTAAAGGTTCGGCCACCTAGAACCAAAGGTTCGGCGAGGGTTAGCAGTTATAGGGGTTTGGTGATATGCCATGCACATGGGTTCGGCAACAGGAGGATGAAAGGTTCGCCAGCCTTTGCAGAAGGTTCGTAGGTGAACCAATGTGACAATTGCAGGTAAACATTACGTCATCAATAACACGAGCACGTTTGGTCGTTCTAGGAATCTGTGTTAAATTGATGATTTTAATCATTACAGGTTTAAAGTGTGCGAGAAATTGGGAATATGGGAGAAAACCGTGCGTGAAACCGAGTTACGGATTGTCCGGAATCGCGAAACGAAGAAAAATCTTGAAATTGGATCTCTCGCGGTACGCGACGACTCCTTGGAGTCTTGTCGCGGTACGCGACAAGTCAAGATATCGAATCTTATCCGGAATCCCTCGCGGTACGCGACGACATGTGGGCCACTCGTCGCGATACGCGACGAGTAGGTCGGTCTGCTGAACCAGGTTGATAAATCGCAGAAGCATGCAAAAAATTTTTATTTTTCTTTCCCTCGACTTTAAACTCTCTTTAACTCAAAATCTTGACCAATCTCCCACCAAAACTCATATTTGACACCACCAGAACGTCCAGCTCGAACCGGTGAACGTGTATACACGTCCTGATCGTGATTTTGTCCGTAGAATCGTCTGATTTGGGTAACTATCCTTTTTAACCTTCTGACTTGATCTTCATTGATTAGATCGTGTTTTTGAACGTAATGATATAGTTAGGGTTGTTGATTATTGCTTAGATGATAGTTAGGAATGATTTTTGACGGATAACTTGTCTTGTTAACGGGTAAATGCCTGTTTTGATCCGTTATAATGCCCGGTTTTCACTAAACCATAACAATACTTCTAATGGTTTAAACCATTGGATTATGACAATGTAAGTGATTATTTTGGTTAATCTTTGAAATGCAAGGTTAATCCCAAGTGTTTCAAACTAATCACAGTTATTACCCTACCAATTGGAATAACTGTCTGGTTTTATGATAACAGTCGGATTAATATGTTAAACATGATTGTTTAACCTATTCAAATGTCATATTGTTATGTTTTGTGATACATGGATAATTAGTGACAAGAATTAATCATTCCTAAGCCGAGATTTCATCTAGGGACTGTTTAAGTAATATAATCAACAGCATTACCTAACTAATTAGTCGGAGATTATTACGGCTAATCCAATGAGTCATCAACTTAACACAAGGTACCTAAACGAGTATAGGTACCTACATTATAGTACATTGGATGATATTAGACTAAATAATTAATTAAACATCTAATGTTAGTTTGATGACTTTTCATTACAATGTCGGTGACATTGAACGTTCAAACAGATCTAATCAGCAAGTTAAAACACAAATAATTAATTATAAATAAACTAATGCAGATTAGCATTTTTAGCCACCGTTCGTGTGATTTTATCTTTTCATAAACTTCAGGTGAGTTTCATACAACCCCTTTTCTTTTACTGTTTTCTTAACATCGGGGTGACTATTATGAAATCTTTATCAAACGTGTGATATGTTTAGTAACAATTGCAATACCGGCTTGCATGTGGGTGTCATGGGATTATGACTATTTTCTGTGTACGACAAAAGTCCTCAAAACTAACTGTATCTGGTTAACCCATGTGGGGCCGAATGTGTGGACAAAGATAGTACTATCGGGCTGACAACCCCATTCATGGATAGATAGCGTCTACCCTTGGGTGAATGCTTGTCACCATTCCTGGTATCGACTTGATGTAGAGAGACATTGAGTTAGAGGCACGGAGTTTAACTTCGGTTATTTTCTAGACTGGACTGTCAGAAAGGATCTGGATACGGGTCACATGATTATTCACTTATGTTAATGTGTACCATTAACTTTACTATCATATCATATTGTATCGAGTCTTATTTATGAACTCACCAGTTTTATACTGATATTTTTAAACTTTAAATCTTTTACAGGTAATCAGTACCAACGGTGAGGAAACACCTGTGCACGCACCATGTAATTAGGACTTGGGATGCAATAGAAGGAACTTAAGTTGTAAACGGATATTCAGGACATGTAATAAATATTTGTCGTGATTTGTAATTAGTGCTTTTCTTAACTATGTGTGTTATGATACCGGATCAAGTAAGTCACCCCTCACCTTCGAGACTTCGCCGCTATGCTTCCGCTACATTTAAAAATGACGTCGTCTGGTGACGCGGAGGTGGGGGTGTGACAGGGTGGTATCAGAGACACAGGTTATAGAATTTAGGCGGACTTAGAAACCTAGATTATAACCATAGGCTCGAATAGTTACACTGAGAGCACCGAACATAGTTAACAAATATAAACACTCAAATAAATGTTGTTGTTATTTATTTATTTATGTTACTAATACGAACTTGTGTGTCGATACAGCAATGTCAGACTCAGAAAGTGATTCATTTGGCACGGAAACAAGTTCAGGATCAACACAGACAGTGCCGTCATCTCAAATGTCCCACCAGACTTTACCATCAATACCACCTACACCACCTATACCTCAGCATCTGTTAGATGCTGACTCACCAGCTATCGGGAGGGCACAAAGCCCTACACCACCACAGCAAGTACCAGTATTTACAGGGTTTGGAGGAAGGTGGGGACGAGCCCGCATCTCGACAGGTCCTATTCCGAGAGGACCACTAGCACCCCGGGATGTACCTCATTCCATACATGAGGAAGGCGAGTCATCTCAGCAGGCTGAGATGAGAGTTCAGCTGCAACGGGTTACATTGGATCTTCAGTTATCGCGTGTTTCATTGCAGGAAACACGTGACACTCTGTGGGAAACTCGCACGGCCTATGAGAGTTTAGCTGAACATGTTGCTGTCCTGGAGGCAGGTGCCAGGGCATGGAGGGAGGTGATTGAGGGTAGACTTCAGTGGACTTTAGGTGGTATGTGTAGGAGTGGAGTAGAGAGAGTTAGGGGATGGATGGTAGGGTTAGGCAATATGAGGATGGAGCTACGACTGTTGGACGCAGCAATAGTGATGGCAGCGGTGGCCATCATTATCACATGTTTACTGTATTTACTACGGTAAAGGAATCGAATAGGCTGGACTGTACTACTCCGAGGAAGTTTTGACTTGTAAAATAGGCCTCGGACGGTTAGGTTGTAATAGTGGGTACAACTGCATTAGGATATTTTCTTGCATATGTACTAATCCTAATGTACAACTGTGACAGTTATAATAAAAGTTTTCTTTTAACATAGTATGTGCAACATTGTGTCTTTACATTATAGCCGGTGCTAACTTTTCAAGTCATATAAAAAGAAAACTTGTGCGAAAACATAATAATATCGGTGTTACATTGCGGTGAAGTAATGTAATACTAGTACATAACAAGACTCATGTGGAGTCATATCAATATCGGTGTTACATTGCGGTGAAGTAATGTAATACTAGTACGTAACAAAATTTGTGATTGGGTCATATCAATATCGGTGTTACATTATAGTGAAATAATGTAATACTAGTACATAACAAACACGTGTAGAAATATATTAATATCGGTACTACATTATAGTGAAATAATGTAATACTAGTACATATCAGTGTAGTAACATGTCTAAATCGGTGTCATTTTGGTAGACTATAAAATGATACTAGTATACGCTTGGTAAGACAAACAGATGTACTAATATAACTGCAACTATGAACATGACTTAGTGGTGTACAATATAACTGTGAAAAACTCGAAGTAGTTATACAACATTTGTCTTTATTACGACTATGGATTCTTGTTTTGACTTTACTTTATCTATGTGTGATCAGACTATGGCCCCTAGAAGAGGTCGTTCTGCTAAAAATCCTCAAACTCAAGAATCCATTCAGAATCCACCTGTGAATGGACCTAGTCTAAATGAAGCGGACGTTGCTCGTATAGCAGGTGACCAATTATCCGCTGTTCTTACGGGCATGTTGGCCCAGTATCAAACAAATCGTGCTCCTGGCTCGGGTAGAGTCCATACGGAGCATAATGCTACAGGCGGACATGTTGAAACCCGCCATACGACTAGTACCAACACAATCAATCCGGATCCTCCACAACGAGGATGCACTTATAAGTACTTCGCTTCTTGCAATCCCCCTACTTTTACGGGGAAGGAAGGAGCGTCAGGACTTTTGAAATGGATTGAGAGCATGGAGACTAAGCTCAAGATCAGCCAGTGTTTGGCTGAACACAAAGTATCTTATGCAGCTTGTTCACTGACAGACTCAGCATTGACCTGGTGGAATACCCAGGCAAAAACCTTGACCACGGCTGTTGTGGATGCTATGACTTGGGACGAGTTTAAAACTTTGATTCTGTCAGAATATTGTCCCATCACTGAAATCCAAAAGCTCCAAGAGGAATTTTGGAACCATTCTATGATCGGTGCTGATTGTTTGAAATATACCGATCGATTTCACGAATTAACATGTCTGCTGCCAAACATGTTTCCAACTGAGCAGGCTTTGATAGAAAAATATATCAAAGGTCTGGTACCTCAAATCAAGGGAATGGTCACGGCAGCTGAACCACGTACTTTGAAACATGCTATCACCTTAACCACCAGGCTTACCGATGTTGCAGTAAGAAGTGGTACATTGACAGTGAAAGGTGAGTCAAGCAGCAGTCTGGCAACCACTACCCCCAGCACTGTTAAAGGGGTGAAACGAAAATGGGTTGGGAAAGGCAAACCAGGGGCTCCGGTGGAACCCAGCCGGAATGTGCAAATGGCAAAGGGATACATTGCCACAACTTTGGAGAGAAAAGCCTATGTAGGGCAAGCACCTAAATGTCTTAAGTGCCCATTTCATCATGTGGGACCCTGCCCTGTTTGTAACAATTGTAACAAGGTCGGGCATTTCTCCAAATATTGCAATCTCCCTGTTCGCCGATCAAACCAAGGAACTCAACAACAACAACCACAACAAATCAACCGGTCGTGTTTCAAATGTGGAAGCCCGGATCACTTCATGAAAAACTGCCCTACCAACAACACCAACCAGGGCAATGAAACAAGAGGAAGAGCCTTCCAGATAGGGGCGGAAGAGGCTCGACGTGATAACAACACCGTTACCGGTACGTTTCTTCTTAACAATCACTATGTATCTGTTCTTTTTGACACCGGAGCGGACAAAAGTTTTGTTTCCTCTGATTTTGCTTCACTACTCGGATTGGCCGTTGATAACCTAACAAACCCTTACATCATTGAACTTGCTAATGGCAAGTCAATTATGACTAACAATGTGATTCAAGGGTGTTTATTGAATCTAAACGATCATCTTTTTAATATTGATCTTCTTCCTATTGAATTGGGAAGCTTTGATGTTGTTATTGGTATGGACTGGCTTTCAGAAAATCGAGTGGAAGTCATATGTCAAAATAAGATGATTCGTATTTCATTACCAAATGGTGATACACTTATGATACAAGGTGAAAGGGCTGGCAGGAAACTGAGTATCATATCATGTATGCAAGCTCGAAAGTGCTTAAGAAAGGGCTGTCAAGCCTTTTTAGCTTACGTGACTGAAAACAAACCACATCAAAAACGTATTGAAGACATTCCTGTAGTTCGAGAATATCCTGAAGTTTTTCCTGACGATATATCAGGATTACCCCCAGTGAGACAAGTTGAGTTTCGTATTGACTTAGTACCAGGAGCAGCACCTATAGCTAAAGCTCCTTACCGATTGGCTCCATCGGAAATGCAAGAACTATCGAGTCAATTACAGGAACTTTTAGACAAAGGTTTCATTAGACCGAGTTACTCACCTTGGGGCGCACCTATCCTTTTTGTGAAAAAGAAGGACGGTACTCTCAGGATGTGTATCGACTATCGGGAACTCAATAAATTGACAATCAAAAATCGTTATCCACTACCCCGTATAGATGATCTATTCGATCAATTGCAAGGTGCTATCTATTTTTCAAAAATCGATCTCAGATCTGGATATCATCAACTACGAATCCATGATGATGATGTTTCTAAAACAGCTTTTCGAACTCGATACGGGCATTATGAGTTTTTAGTAATGCCCTTCGGGCTGACTAATGCGCCTGCAGTGTTTATGGATCTGATGAATCGTGTGTGTAGACCTTACTTGGATAAATTCGTGATTGTTTTTATTGATGACATTCTCATTTACTCCCGCAGTCAACAAGAACATGTGCAACACTTAAAACTGATCTTGGAACTTTTAGCACATGAGAAACTTTATGCCAAATTTTCCAAATGTGAGTTCTGGTTACGGGAAGTCCAGTTTCTTGGGCATGTAGTAAATGAAAATGGTATACAAGTGGATCCCAGCAAGATTGAAGCGGTAAAGCAATGGGAGACACCGAAAACCCCAACAGAGATTCGTCAATTCTTAGGGTTAGCGGGCTATTACAGAAGATTCATCAAGAACTTTTCAAAGATAGCCTTGCCTTTAACTACTCTAACCCAGAAAGATCAAAAGTTCATATGGGACTCTCAACAGGAGGAGGCATTTCAACTGTTGAAGCATAAACTCTGCAATGCACCCATTCTGGCACTACCAGAAGGCACAGAGAATTTCATAGTTTTCTGTGATGCCTCACGTCAAGGACTCGGGTGTGTGCTGATGCAGAACAACAAGGTGATTGCCTATGCTTCTCGGCAGCTAAAAGTGCACGAGAAGAATTACACCACTCATGATCTAGAACTTGGTGCAGTAGTGTTCGCACTCAAGATATGGAGACATTACTTGTACGGGACGAAGTGTACGGTCTATACAGATCACAAAAGTCTTCAACACATTCTAGATCAGAAAATGCTAAATATGCGACAAAGGCGATGGGTGGAACTTCTGAACGACTATGACTGCGAAATCCGTTACCACCCAGGTAAAGCAAATGTTGTAGCCGATGCTTTAAGTCGCAAAGAGAGAGTCAAACCCATACGTGTGAAAGCACTGGAAATGACGATTCAAACTAGTCTAAACCCTCAAATACGTGAAACTCAACGGCAGGCCTTGCAAACAACAAATTACACCGCTGAGAAATTACGAGGGTTAGATAAACAACTTGAAACCAAAACGGATGGAATATTATATTTCAAAAACCGAGCATGGATCCCAGTACTTGGTAATATCAGACCAATTATCTTGGACGAAGCTCACAAATCCAAATATTCTATTCATCCAGGTACTGACAAGATGTATAAAGATCTCAAAGACTTCTACTGGTGGCCTGGTATGAAGAAACAAATAGCAGAATATGTGAATAAATGCTTAACGTGCCTTAAGGTTAAGGCAGAACATCAAAGACCATCTGGGCTATTGCAACAACCAGAAATCCCTATGTGGAAATGGGAACAAATTTCCATGGATTTCATCACTAAATTACCCAGAACGGCGCATAACCATGATGCTATTTGGGTCATCGTAGATCGCCTTACCAAATCAGCACATTTCTTACCAATTCGGGAAGACTATTCCATGGACCGTTTATCTAAACTCTACATCAACGAAATCGTAATGCGACATGGAGTGCCAATCTCTATTATTTCTGATAGAGATAGTCGATTTATGTCACGTTTTTGGCAAACTCTTCAACATGCCTTGGGTACACAGATCAACATGAGCACAGCTTATCATCCACAAACGGATGGGCAGACTGAACGTACAAATCAAACATTAGAAGACATGCTTCAAAGCTGTGTAATTGATTTTGGAGGTAGCTGGGATACTCATCTGCCATTGGTTGAATTTTCTTATAATAACAGTGTGACACCCCGTAATTTCCAGGTCAGCATCTTATTTATTTAAATGTTTATTTAAATGCATTATGTACATGTGGCACTAGAATTAGATTAATTTAGTGTGACACGTGGCACGACAGTACAAACACAGACACCTGACAAGATAATTCGTGGAATTATCGGCAAACAGCACACACGTGTCAAAACACACGAACGTTGGTGAACGTCTAACACATTGTGAAACACAACACTCGAAACCTCACGAAACACTCACACATTGAATTTGGAAGTTCAAACAAGGCCAAACGAAAGTTCGTAAACGTGAAAACGGCAACGAACGGATCAAACCAATGAAAATGGGCCTATTGGGCTCACCAGGGGATCTGTCGCGCTACGCGACGGCCCACAAAGACACTGTCGCGATACGCGACAAAGTGGCGGGGGAAATTTGAACACGGGACCCTCTCGCGTTACGCGAGGGGAACCATTGAAGGCGTCGCGCTACGCGAGGAGACCCTGATCGTAGAAAAATCTTTATAAACCCAAGAAAATCATGTCCTACTCTATTTTCATCATTTCTCTCGACCAAACACGCCACCCCTCGACTGAGTTCGTCTTCTACCTCCATTTCCAGCCATTTTCCACCATTGTTAACCTCCTTGAAGCTCCACCTTTGAAGATTGAAGCTTGATTCGCACTTGGAAGCTCAAAGAACCACCACCCACTTGTGTTTGCTGAAGAACCTTGCTGTCCAGGAGCACCATAGGCTGTTCTCATCATCATCTCAGGGTTTTTGGAGCTTTGAGAGGTAGTTCATCATCCCTTGTGGCTTAAAAACTCGATTTACACTCTATTACACACACATGCATGTGTTAAAACCCACATGCAAGCACCCATGGCTCACATGCACGAATTTATAATATGGGTTTGTTGATTTTACTACGATTTTTGATGACCTAAGATGATTAAATGATGTTCTATGACGATCAAAGATGATGGGTATAGGCCATTGTGCTTAAAATGGTAGTTTGTAATGATATTGATGCATGCATGTATGATCTAAGACATTCTAGATGATTTTGTTGATATTGGAATGATTCTTGATAATGTATAAGTGTTCTTGCAAGGTTAGATTGCGATTACGATGGTCAAAATGTGATTTGGAGGCAAACTTGCTATTTTTAGTAACTTTCTAGTTACAAGTTGATGACTTGGTGTATTTGATGATCATGCATGTATGTGGAATTGCTATTTGGGTAATATTATGATGATTAGAAGTTTAGGAATGGGATTTGGAACTTGATTGTGGTCACAAATGATAACTTACTATATTTAGTAACTTTTTGAGACAATATATTGCTAGATGATAAATTTGGTTATGTATACATGATGTAATGATGCTGGATGATGTATTAAGATGATTCATGATATGAAAATAGGTTTAGAAATGTTAAATGGTCATTTTTATGCAAAAACCACAAAGTTACTATTTTTAGTAACTTTATTTTTACAAAAACCGATTTGTCAACTTGTTGTATTATTTGAGCATGCTAAATGACTTAATATGTTATAACATGATGTTTAGATGCTAAGTTAGATGGTTTCCGATGTCACGTATGCTAAAAATGGAAACTTTCCATTTTAGGAAACTTTTGTGCACTAACATGTTGTAAACGACTTATGTGAATCCGTATGATGATGTGCTATGTGTTAACATGATCCCGTAGGACTATTGAACATGCTAGAACTATAAAACCGTCATGCTTTGTGAACTTTCTAAAAATGGAAACTTACTATAAATAGTAAGTTGTCCATAAACGCAACCTACGCGTTTTGCACACGACAAACACTTACACGATTGCTACACGAGTCACAAACCGTCACACGGTTCACCAACGGGTCGTTGACTTGACACGGTCAACTTTGGTCAAACACGGTCAACTTTGGTCAAACACGGTCAACTTTGGTCAAACACGGTCAACTTTGGTCAAACACGGTCAACTTTGGTCAAACATGGTCAAACACGGTCAATGTGGACCAACACGAGCAAACACGGTCATTGGGGGCCGACACGGACAAACATGAACAACCAAGGGTTGTTGGACACAAACACGAGCACTAACATTAGCACGGTCACTTACACGAACTCACGTACGATCTACGATATAGGTTGCCGGTGACCGACGTGCTACACGACAACTCGGGAGCTTACGCTTACATACATTCGTTTCACTAAGGTGAGTTTACGGCCCCTCTTTACTCTTTTCAAACGCTTTTAAATAGGGGGAGAATACTAGTTGCATCGAGTCAAACATTATTGCTATTACAAACATTTTTGTGTATGCTGGTTTATTGGACAAACATTAAGTGTTGAACTCGTTACAAGCCCTCACAAAGTCTTACCGTTAATGTACGAACAACGTGGTAGGTTTGGATGGATCCATTAGGGAATGACTAACCCCACGGGGCACCATGTTGACTGAGTGTCATAACCCGTGCAAATTCTGACCTAACTTGCTATGTATACGAGGCATAGCGGAGGCAAGAGCAAACAAGTCTAGTTCGGTAGTGACGCACTGACACTTTGGGCCTAGGGCTCGGTACTAACATTTGATAAACAGCATGACACACTTTTCATTACTATATGTATATCAAAACCTGTGAACTCACCAACCATTGTGTTGACACTTGTTTTTAAACTTGTATTCTCAGGTAACTAGCATGACAGGCTCGTGGAGCAGGAAAGCACATAGGGGACATGAGCATAGGGTCCCACATGCATTTGTTTTCGTGTCTTTTGAAAACAATTTGACTTTATTTTATTTAAAACGTTGTTGTATTGAACTACTTACAATTTCCGCTGTGTAAACAATCATTTTTCCGCTGCATGTTATGACTTATTCATTCCGCTGCAATACTACTTTATTTCCGCTGCAAACTATTTTATCAAGTGTATGTGTCAAACTTGGATTTGTAAACGCTTATAGAGGTGTTCTATATGACCTTGAGCTGTGATTCTGGACACGTCACATCCACGTGGACATACGCCACGAGTGGGAAATTGGGGGTGTGACAGACTGGTATCAGAGCCAGGTTATAGAGAACTAGGTTTGCATATAGTAAGCTTAGACTATAGCCATTGCTCAACTTTAGACACTACACGTAGAACTTGCACATTGATGATGTTTTTGCTTATATTGAACTATTGCTTACTAACTTAAAACTTACAGGATGGCCAACAATGACAGTACCGGCAGGAACGCAGACCGACACCCGACCACAGATGATTTGGCGGCAGAGAGTCGGCGACGGATCGACGACATAGTATCACAGGTTGACGCCGAGATGGACCGGCGGGCGAGGGACGCGGCACGGGCCAGATATTGGGGATGGCTTCCCACCATACTCCAGAGTTGGATCGTCGAGGAGAGAGTACCTCCATATCGATATCCCGGCGACACCACTCCAGGACACCGACTACCACCGTTCGGAGTGCCGATGGAGCAGGCCTTCGCGGCACATGTTGCTTGCACACGACGGGAAGTCTGGAGGGGTAGGGAGCTAACAGACGAGGTCCGAGTTCTTCGCGAGAAGAGCGATCGATTGGAGAGGCAGAACGAGAGACTGGAGGAGCGCAACAACAGACTGGAAGCCCAGATGGAGGCCCTACGACTCCAAATGTCCCAACTACTGACCGAGCATGGACAGGTCGTCGATGTCGTGCAGGAACACGACGTGCGTATAACCGAGAATCGGACGGACATCACCGAGACTCAGGCCATGGTGCAGGCCAGTGATGCCATGCTTAATGCATGGGCTGCACAGTTTATTGAGGAACCACCTCAGGAGGATGGTCCCGAGTTCGAGGCCGAGGACCTCGAAGATGAGGACCTTGATGAGGATCCTAATGAGGATCCGGAGGAGGATGAAGAAGACGGGGACGCTGCTAGCGATATTTCGCATGTTTCCATGGATTCTGACTAGTGGACTGTTGTATTTTGTACTTTCTTTATTTTAGCCTAGACGAGCGGGATGTGCTCGAAGAACTTATTATGTATTTCCTTTTGAAATTATTGTACTTCCAACTTATTATTAATGAGAATTATGTTTTGTCTTACTTATTACATATTGACCATGATTGCTTTGACTTGACAACTAACATGACATATGATCTGACTTCCGACACAACATCTGACTAACATTCTGACTTACTAACATTCTATCCCTTCCGTATAGAAAATATCTATGGCGGGAAGAGGACCACATGCACGCCCTCCTAGACGAACACTGGACGCAGCCGTCATTAAGATGATGGTTGACAGACGGGTTAACAAGATACTGGCAGAGCACGAGGCACACCGCCTTGCTAGTGAAACCAGTGGCTCGAACAACGGTACTAACCCTCGCCTAACATGACTAACATAGTATAGCTAACACGCTCTGACCTACGACATTGGTTTCTGACTGACAGGATCACAAGGCAACAACAACAAAGGATGTTCTTTTAAATCCTTCCTGAACTGCCACCCACACAAATTCAAGGGGACTGAGGGAGCCGTGGGAATGCTCCGCTGGGTGGAGAAAGTGGAGTCTGTATTCGCCATGTGCGAATGTACTGAAGAGAACCGGGTGAAGTTCGCAACTGGTACACTGGAAGGACCAGCACTCACATGGTGGAATACCCATGTACAAACCCTGGGGTTGGACGGTGCCAACTCCATGCCATGGGCTGATTTCACCCGACTACTGCAAGAGGAATACTGTCCTCGTGATGAGATCAGAAAGCTAGAGGCTGAGTTCTGGGTACTGAAGATGGTGGGCTCTGAGATCGAGCAATACTGTACCCGATTCCATGAGCTGTGTAAGCTATGTCCGGCTATGGTGACGCCGGAGTACAAGAAAATCGAGCAGTTCATCAGTGGGCTGCCCGAACAAATTCAGAGCATGGTGACTGCGTCTGACCTCACCACTATCCAACCTCTGATCAGGCTGGCTCATAAACTGACTGACCAAGCTGTAGCTCAGGGCAAGCTACCAAAACGAGGCGAGCATGTGAAGCCTCAAGAAAGCCAGAAGAGGAAGTGGGAACCCAGCCACCACCAATCTCATCAACCTCAACAACAACAAAGATCTGCACCAGCCAGAGCCTTTACTGCCACCCAACCCGACGACAAGGGGAAGGGTGTGTACCAAGGGAAATACCCCTTGTGTAACCGATGCTCTTATCACCACTTCGGGCAATGCGAACGATATCGTTGCTTGAAGTGTGGACGACATGGCCACATGGCCAAAGACTGCAGATCCAAATTTCCCAGTAACAACAACCCTAACCACAACCAGAACAACAACCAGAACACCTCCAGGGGGTGTTATGAATGTGGAAAACCAGGCCACATGAGGAGGGATTGCCCTCAATTGAAGAAGGCCGGAGGAGGAGCGGCCAAAGGAAGAGCATTTGTGATTGGCTCGGGAGAAGCCAAGGATGACCCAAACATCGTAACCGGTACGTTTCTTTTAAATAATGTCTATGCTAGCATATTATTTGATACCGGTGCCGATAGGAGCTTTATATCTAGTGAGTTTAGCAAATTACTAGATATTACCCCAACGCCACTAGACTACAAGTATACTGTAGAGTTAGCTGACGGCAAACTGATTGAAACACAACACATCTTCCGAGGATGCGTCATGGTTTTGGCGAATCACGAACTCGAAATCGATTTGATGCCGGTGACTCTCGGAAGCTTTGATGTAGTCGTAGGAATGGATTGGTTATCCACTAACCAGGCCGAGATCGTATGCAACGAGAAGATCGTACGAGTGACGTTGCAGAACGGAGAACAGATCTCGATTCAAGGGGAAAGACGGGGAGTACCTCTGAACATCATGTCATGCATGAAGGCGAACAAATACCTGCAAAAGGGATACACTGCCATACTAGCCCTCATCGCAGAACAACCGAAGAAGGAGAGGAAGATTGAGGACATCGCCGTAGTCTGCGATTTTCCCGAAGTATTTCCCGAGGATCTACCTGGACTACCTCCGAAACGACAAGTCGAGTTCCAGATAGACCTTACACCAGGAGCAGCACCAGATTGCTAAGGCTCCATACCGACTAGCACCAACGGAGATGCAGGAACTGTCTAACCAGTTACAAGAGCTGTTAGACAAGGGATTCATCAGACCGAGCTTCTCACCTTGGGGAGCACCGGTCTTGTTCGTAAAGAAGAAAGACGGATCATTCCGTATGTGTATCGACTACAGAGAGCTGAACAAGGTGACGATCAAGAATCGATATCCCTTACCGCGAATAGACGATCTGTTTGATCAGTTGCAAGGGTCAAGCTACTATTCCAAGATCGATTTAAGATCGGGTTACCATCAATTGAGGATACAAGAAAACGATATTCCTAAGACTGCCTTCCGAACTCGATACGGACACTACGAATTCTTGGTTATGCCCTTTGGACTGACCAACGCACCAGCCGTGTTCATGGATCTCATGAATAGAGTGTGCAAACCTTACCTTGACAAATTCGTGATAGTGTTCATTGACGACATCCTGATTTACTCTAAGAATCAGGAAGAGCATGCCGAACATCTAAGGCTAGTCTTGGAACTACTGAAGAAAGAGCAACTGTACGCGAAATTTTCAAAGTGCGACTTTTGGATTCGCGAAGTCCAATTCCTTGGACACGTGGTTAATGAGCGGGAATACACGTAGACCCAGCCAAAATCGAAGCCATCAAAAACTGGGAAGCACCCAAGACTCCAACTGAGGTGCGGCAATTCCTTGGACTGGCCGGGTACTACCGGAGATTTATTGAAGGATTCTCGAAGATTGCCCAATCATTGACGTCCCTGACCCATAAAGACAAAAAGTTCGATTGGGGAGACAAACAAGAAGCTGCTTTAACTTGTTAAACAGAAACTATGCACTGCACCCATCCTATCCCTACCGGAAGGATGTGAAGACTTCGTGGTGTATTGCGACGCTTCGAAACAAGGACTCGGTTGCGTGCTGATGCAACGCGAGAAAGTGATAGCATACGCTTCACGTCAACTGAAGGTGCATGAGAAGAACTACACGACTCATGACCTTGAGTTGGGAGCCGTGGTGTTTGCCTTGAAGATCTGGCGACACTACTTGTACGGCACGAAATGTACAATCTTTACCGATCATAAGAGCCTACAACACATCTTCGACCAGAAAGAGTTGAACATGAGACAACGAAGATGGGTTGAACTCATAGGTGATTATGATTGCGCCATCAAGTATCATCCCGGTAAAGCCAACGTAGTGGCCGACGCGTTGAGCCGAAAAGAAACAACAAAACGCGTGCGCGCACTACAACTTACGATCCATTCCGAACTGCCGAATCAAATTCGGATAGCACAACAGGAAGCTCTGAAAACTGAAAACCTCACTCTTGAAGCCATGCGTGGCATGGATAAGCAAATAAAGGCAAAAGACGACGGAGCTTACTACTTAATGGATCGAATCTGGATTCCACGCTACGGAGGATTGAGAGAAGTAGTGATGGATGAAGCTCACAAGAGCCGGTATTCCGTACACCCAGGCTCTGATAAGATGTATCACGATTTGAAGACAACCTATTGGTGGCCAAACATGAAAGCTGAGATAGCAGCATACGTGAGTAAGTGTCTAACGTGCTCAAAAGTCAAGGTTGAGTACCAGAAGCCATCAGGGTTACTTCAACAACCGGAATTACCAATGTGGAAATGGGAACAGATTTCCATGGACTTCATCACTAAGCTGCCTAAGACGGCAAGTGGTTGCGATACCATCTGGGTTATCGTAGACCGACTGACGAAGTCTGCTCATTTCCTACCCATTAAAGAGACTGACAAGCTAGACAAACTCACCCGGATTTATTTAAAGGAAGTGGTCACTCGACATGGAGTGCCAATCTCAATCATATCTGATCGCGACAGTCGATTCACGTCGCATTTCTGGAAGTCCTTGCATAAGGCTTTGGGCACGAGATTGGACATGAGTACTGCTTACCACCCGCAGACGGACGGGCAAAGTGAGCGAACGATACAGACACTGGAAGACATGCTCCGGGCATGTGTCATTGACTTTGGTAGTAGCTGGGAATCTCATCTACCGTTAGTGGAGTTCTCATATAACAATAGATACCACACTAGCATTCAAGCTGCACCCTTCGAGGCACTTTACGGACGTAAGTGTCGATCACCCATCTGCTGGGCGGAAGTTGGAGACAGCCAACTGACTGGTCTAGAACTAGTGCACGAGACAACTGAGAAGATCGTGCAAATACGCAAACGAATGGCAGCAGCTCGGGACAGACAGAAAAGCTACGCCGACAAGCGACGCAAACCGTTAGAATTCCAGGTGGGAGACAGAGTGTTACTCAAGGTCTCGCCCTGGAAAGGTGTCATTCGGTTTGGCAAACGAGGAAAGTTGAACCCTCGTTACATTGGACCGTTCGAGATTACAAAACGAATAGGCCCTGTAGCCTACGAACTGAACCTGCCAGTTGAACTGAGCAGTGTACACAACGTATTCCACATCTCGAACCTCAAGAAGTGCCTATCTGATGAGACACTTGTTATTCCTCTCGAGGAAATACAAATCGACGAACAATTGAATTTCGTTGAGGAACCAGTAGAGATTATGGACCGGGAAACTAAGAAACTCAAACTCAGCAAGATCCCAATAGTGAAAGTGCGATGGAATTCGCGACGAGGACCGGAATTCACGTGGGAACGTGAAGATCAGATGAAACAAAAGTACCCACACCTGTTCGCGGAACAGACAAACACTAGCAACACAAGTTGAATTTCGGGACGAAATTCTTTCTAACATGGGGAGGATGTGACACCCCGTAATTTCCAGGTCAGCATCTTATTTATTTAAATGTTTATTTAAATGCATTATGTACATGTGGCACTAGAATTAGATTAATTTAGTGTGACACGTGGCACGACAGTACAAACACAGACACCTGACAAGATAATTCGTGGAATTATCGGCAAACAGCACACACGTGTCAAAACACACGAACGTTGGTGAACGTCTAACACATTGTGAACACAACACTCGAAACCTCACGAAACACTCACACATTGAATTTGGAAGTTCAAACAAGGCCAAACGAAAGTTCGTAAACGTGAAAACGGCAACGAACGGATCAAACCAATGAAAATGGGCCTATTGGGCTCACCAGGGGATCTGTCGCGCTACGCGACGGCCCACAAAGACACTGTCGCGATACGCGACAAAGTGGCGGGGGAAATTTGAACACGGGACCCTCTCGCGTTACGCGAGGGGAACCATTGAAGGCGTCGCGCTACGCGAGGAGACCCTGATCGCAGAAAAATCTTTATAAACCCAAGAAAATCATGTCCTACTCTATTTTCATCATTTCTCTCGACCAAACACGCCACCCCTCGACTGAGTTCGTCTTCTACCTCCATTTCCAGCCATTTTCCACCATTGTTAACCTCCTTGAAGCTCCACCTTTGAAGATTGAAGCTTGATTCGCACTTGGAAGCTCAAAGAACCACCACCCACTTGTGTTTGCTGAAGAACCTTGCTGTCCAGGAGCACCATAGGCTGTTCTCATCATCATCTCAGGGTTTTTGGAGCTTTGAGAGGTAGTTCATCATCCCTTGTGGCTTAAAAACTCGATTTACACTCTATTACACACACATGCATGTGTTAAAACCCACATGCAAGCACCCATGGCTCACATGCACGAATTTATAATATGGGTTTGTTGATTTTACTACGATTTTTGATGACCTAAGATGATTAAATGATGTTCTATGACGATCAAAGATGATGGGTATAGGCCATTGTGCTTAAAATGGTAGTTTGTAATGATATTGATGCATGCATGTATGATCTAAGACATTCTAGATGATTTTGTTGATATTGGAATGATTCTTGATAATGTATAAGTGTTCTTGCAAGGTTAGATTGCGATTACGATGGTCAAAATGTGATTTGGAGGCAAACTTGCTATTTTTAGTAACTTTCTAGTTACAAGTTGATGACTTGGTGTATTTGATGATCATGCATGTATGTGGAATTGCTATTTGGGTAATATTATGATGATTAGAAGTTTAGGAATGGGATTTGGAACTTGATTGTGGTCACAAATGATAACTTACTATATTTAGTAACTTTTTGAGACAATATATGCTAGATGATAAATTTGGTTATGTATACATGATGTAATGATGCTGGATGATGTATTAAGATGATTCATGATATGAAAATAGGTTTAGAAATGTTAAATGGTCATTTTTATGCAAAAACCACAAAGTTACTATTTTTAGTAACTTTATTTTTACAAAAACCGATTTGTCAACTTGTTGTATTATTTGAGCATGCTAAATGACTTAATATGTTATAACATGATGTTTAGATGCTAAGTTAGATGGTTTCCGATGTCACGTATGCTAAAAATGGAAACTTTCCATTTTAGGAAACTTTTGTGCACTAACATGTTGTAAACGACTTATGTGAATCCGTATGATGATGTGCTATGTGTTAACATGATCCCGTAGGACTATTGAACATGCTAGAACTATAAAACCGTCATGCTTTGTGAACTTTCTAAAAATGGAAACTTACTATAAATAGTAAGTTGTCCATAAACGCAACCTACGCGTTTTGCACACGACAAACACTTACACGATTGCTACACGAGTCACAAACCGTCACACGGTTCACCAACGGGTCGTTGACTTGACACGGTCAACTTTGGTCAAACACGGTCAACTTTGGTCAAACACGGTCAACTTTGGTCAAACACGGTCAACTTTGGTCAAACACGGTCAACTTTGGTCAAACATGGTCAAACACGGTCAATGTGGACCAACACGAGCAAACACGGTCATTGGGGCCGACACGGACAAACATGAACAACCAAGGGTTGTTGGACACAAACACGAGCACTAACATTAGCACGGTCACTTACACGAACTCACGTACGATCTACGATATAGGTTGCCGGTGACCGACGTGCTACACGACAACTCGGGAGCTTACGCTTACATACATTCGTTTCACTAAGGTGAGTTTACGGCCCCTCTTTACTCTTTTCAAACGCTTTTAAATAGGGGGAGAATACTAGTTGCATCGAGTCAAACATTATTGCTATTACAAACATTTTTGTGTATGCTGGTTTATTGGACAAACATTAAGTGTTGAACTCGTTACAAGCCCTCACAAAGTCTTACCGTTAATGTACGAACAACGTGGTAGGTTTGGATGGATCCATTAGGGAATGACTAACCCCACGGGGCACCATGTTGACTGAGTGTCATAACCCGTGCAAATTCTGACCTAACTTGCTATGTATACGAGGCATAGCGGAGGCAAGAGCAAACAAGTCTAGTTCGGTAGTGACGCACTGACACTTTGGGCCTAGGGCTCGGTACTAACATTTGATAAACAGCATGACACACTTTTCATTACTATATGTATATCAAAACCTGTGAACTCACCAACCATTGTGTTGACACTTGTTTTTAAACTTGTATTCTCAGGTAACTAGCATGACAGGCTCGTGGAGCAGGAAAGCACATAGGGGACATGAGCATAGGGTCCCACATGCATTTGTTTTCGTGTCTTTTGAAAACAATTTGACTTTATTTTATTTAAAACGTTGTTGTATTGAACTACTTACAATTTCCGCTGTGTAAACAATCATTTTCCGCTGCTGCATGTTATGACTTATTCATTCCGCTGCAATACTACTTTATTTCCGCTGCAAACTATTTTATCAAGTGTATGTGTCAAACTTGGATTTGTAAACGCTTATAGAGGTGTTCTATATGACCTTGAGCTGTGATTCTGGACACGTCACATCCACGTGGACATATGCCACGAGTGGGAAATTGGGGGTGTGACAAACAGCTATCATACTAGTATCCAATGTGCTCCATTTGAAGCTTTGTACGGGCGCAAATGCCGATCTCCTGTGTGTTGGTCAGAAGTAGGCGAAAGTCAGATTATTGGCCCGGAACTGATCCAGGAAACGACTGATAAGATCGCGCTCATTCAGGAACGAATTAAAGCAGCATGCGATCGACAGAAGAGTTATGCTGATAATCGACGTAGACCACTTGAATTCCAGATTGGTGATAAAGTGATGCTAAAAGTCTCTCCCTGGAAAGGTATTTTCAGATTCGGAAAACGAGGAAAACTCTCACCAAGATTTGTAGGACCATTTACAATTCTTGAAAGGATTGGAATGGTAGCATACAGATTAGAATTACCCTCAGAACTTAGTAACATACATGATGTGTTTCATGTCTCGAATCTGAAAAAGTGCCTATTGGACGAGTCACTAGTCATACCTCTTGATGAGATACACATTGCCGAAAACCTACAGTTCACGGAAGAACCAGTCGAAGTAATGGATCGAGATGAAAAGACCCTCAAACGAAGTCGAATACCAATTGTAAAAGTCAAATGGAATTCTAAACGAGGGCCAGAGTACACTTGGGAACGTGAAGACCGCATGAAACAGAAGTATCCTCATTTGTTTACATAAGCGATCAAACTGTAGGAGTTAAAGCAAATTTCGGGACGAAATTTCTGTAACAGGAGGAGACTGTGACAATTGCAGGTAAACATTACGTCATCAATAACACGAGCACGTTTGGTCGTTCTAGGAATCTGTGTTAAATTGATGATTTTAATCATTACAGGTTTAAAGTGTGCGAGAAATTGGGAATATGGGAGAAAACCGTGCGTGAAACCGAGTTACGGATTGTCCGGAATCGCGAAACGAAGAAAAATCTTGAAATTGGATCTCTCGCGGTACGCGACGACTCCTTGGAGTCTTGTCGCGGTACGCGACAAGTCAAGATATCGAATCTTATCCGGAATCCCTCGCGGTACGCGACGACATGTGGGCCACTCGTCGCGATACGCGACGAGTAGGTCGGTCTGCTGAACCAGGTTGATAAATCGCAGAAGCATGCAAAAAATTTTTATTTTTCTTTCCCTCGACTTTAAACTCTCTTTAACTCAAAATCTTGACCAATCTCCCACCAAAACTCATATTTGACACCACCAGAACGTCCAGCTCGAACCGGTGAACGTGTATACACGTCCTGATCGTGATTTTGTCCGTAGAATCGTCTGATTTGGGTAACTATCCTTTTTAACCTTCTGACTTGATCTTCATTGATTAGATCGTGTTTTTGAACGTAATGATATAGTTAGGGTTGTTGATTATTGCTTAGATGATAGTTAGGAATGATTTTTGACGGATAACTTGTCTTGTTAACGGGTAAATGCCTGTTTTGATCCGTTATAATGCCCGGTTTTCACTAAACCATAACAATACTTCTAATGGTTTAAACCATTGGATTATGACAATGTAAGTGATTATTTTGGTTAATCTTTGAAATGCAAGGTTAATCCCAAGTGTTTCAAACTAATCACAGTTATTACCCTACCAATTGGAATAACTGTCTGGTTTTATGATAACAGTCGGATTAATATGTTAAACATGATTGTTTAACCTATTCAAATGTCATATTGTTATGTTTTGTGATACATGGATAATTAGTGACAAGAATTAATCATTCCTAAGCCGAGATTTCATCTAGGGACTGTTTAAGTAATATAATCAACAGCATTACCTAACTAATTAGTCGGAGATTATTACGGCTAATCCAATGAGTCATCAACTTAACACAAGGTACCTAAACGAGTATAGGTACCTACATTATAGTACATTGGATGATATTAGACTAAATAATTAATTAAACATCTAATGTTAGTTTGATGACTTTTCATTACAATGTCGGTGACATTGAACGTTCAAACAGATCTAATCAGCAAGTTAAAACACAAATAATTAATTATAAATAAACTAATGCAGATTAGCATTTTTAGCCACCGTTCGTGTGATTTTATCTTTTCATAAACTTCAGGTGAGTTTCATACAACCCCTTTTCTTTTACTGTTTTCTTAACATCGGGGTGACTATTATGAAATCTTTATCAAACGTGTGATATGTTTAGTAACAATTGCAATACCGGCTTGCATGTGGGTGTCATGGGATTATGACTATTTTCTGTGTACGACAAAAGTCCTCAAAACTAACTGTATCTGGTTAACCCATGTGGGGCCGAATGTGTGGACAAAGATAGTACTATCGGGCTGACAACCCATTCATGGATAGATAGCGTCTACCCTTGGGTGAATGCTTGTCACCATTCCTGGTATCGACTTGATGTAGAGAGACATTGAGTTAGAGGCACGGAGTTTAACTTCGGTTATTTTCTAGACTGGACTGTCAGAAAGGATCTGGATACGGGTCACATGATTATTCACTTATGTTAATGTGTACCATTAACTTTACTATCATATCATATTGTATCGAGTCTTATTTATGAACTCACCAGTTTATACTGATATTTTAAACTTTAAATCTTTTACAGGTAATCAGTACCAACGGTGAGGAAACACCTGTGCACGCACCATGTAATTAGGACTTGGGATGCAATAGAAGGAACTTAAGTTGTAAACGGATATTCAGGACATGTAATAAATATTTGTCGTGATTTGTAATTAGTGCTTTTCTTAACTATGTGTGTTATGATACCGGATCAAGTAAGTCACCCCTCACCTTCGAGACTTCGCCGCTATGCTTCCGCTACATTTAAAAATGACGTCGTCTGGTGACGCGGAGGTGGGGGTGTGACAACCAAGGGTCGACAGGGTTCGTCAGCCATGAAAGAAGGTTCGGACAGTGAACCAAGGGTTCTGCCGGCATTGCCTTCACCCAACCTGTGCACCTTCGTCATCCCCATCCAGCTTCGAACATGACTCTTGACTTTCCTATGTTGTTACTACATATGAGTAAAGACTCGAGATGGTGTGGGTTCGGTGAGTTTGATCTATGGCCGGTGTTAGGGTAGTGGTCGAACAACAAGTATAGAAAATGACGAAAAACCCTAAAATTTGTGATGTTCTCTTGATCATACCTCAAAATTTGCTAGACAATCCCACCGATCAGTTGTACTTCTGCGTAGAGGACTTCAAGAGCTTCGTGCAGGTCCAAGAATCATCCGATTTCGTTGAGAAACGAGTGAGATCTTGAAGGTTGAAGGTTATAAATTCTAGTGAGAGAGGGGTGACGGGAGAGAGTGCTAGAGAGAGAGAGAAATGTGTGAAAATGAAAGAAAAGTGTTCTTTCAACGTTTATATACCCCGAGGGTATTCGGGTTCGTTTAGGTTGCTCGGTTTTCGTCTCCGTTGCGTTTCCGGCACGTTACGCGCGTGTTTTCGTAATTTAAATAAAATACTTTATTTTAAACGTTTGGAAAGTATTTATTTTTAGTAATTATTTTGAATATCGGTTTTTTTCCTTGAATTATTTATCGGAATTTATAAAAATACGCGTTTCGTTATTTGTTCGCATAATTTCCTTGAATTTATTAAATAGTTTCTTTTAAATTTATTTCTGATGAGTTTCTTTTAAATATATTTCCTTAAATTTATTTTGGTTCGATTCGTTTTCGTTTTCGTTTCGTCAGAAAATGTCACTTACGCACGTCTTCGTACAGAGCGCCAACTGTACGAACAGGATCGTACGTTTCACTTTCTGATTTTTGTTTTCTACTTTTCAGTCATCATTTCAGATTGTTAAACCTTAGATTTATTCGTACAGATCGTCACCTATACGAATGATTCGTCGGTTTAGCATTCCGTGATAACAGTGTAGGATTCGATCTGCCCAAGATACATATTAAATTGATGTGGCTAGTGTGATATGATCCAAGTCGGGTCATACCCAATAACAAGCTAGACAAACACCTTGCAAAATTTATTTATTGATTTGATCAATTAAATAAATTACAACACTTAATACATTTAGAAAGTGGTTTTCTAAATAGATGCACTTGAGAAATTAATAAATAACATGGGTTTATTTATTTTGAGAGATTACTAAATATTGTTATTTAAGAGGTTATATAACATTATTTAGGTTCATGTAATGTGACATATATTTGTTACATGTCACAAATTAATTAAATGGTTTGATTAATTAAGATTAAACAAAATAGGTGGGATATTTTAAAAGCAAACCCTTCCATTGGGGGCAGATTTTTCAGCTTTTTTTTGGCTGCAAAAGCCTTACCCACTTGATTTAAGTTGATCTTTTACATGTGCAAGATACATACACGCAAGATACACTCTCTCTCTCACTAGAAAAGTTGAAAGCCTTTTCTCTCTTTTCTTGCTCTCATTCTCACGAAAATAACAGCAGCTTAGGGGCTGTTCTTTTCAGTTTTAAAAGGGTATTTGAGCTGAAATATTGGTGTTGAGATCCTAGCATTCAAAGGTGTTCTTGTTGGAAGCTTGGGGTATACAAGCTTGAGGTCTTCTACATTGAAGATTAGTTTTCAAACATCATCTTCTACACTTCCAAATCTGAGTTTCAAGAGGTAGTTCATGATGTTGTTATGAGTTTTTGATAGCATGTTCTTCCATATAAAGATCCTTTGTATTTGGGTTTTGTTTTAACAAGTGTATATGATACATAAACTAACTAATCTCAAAATGGTTTTTGATTATAACTCCGCTGCGTTTTTACATATTAATGGTTAATATGACTTTGATAAACATCTACAAAACCCAACAATGGCATCAAGAGCCGGTTATATGGATGCATGCTTCAAAAAATCGAAATTTTCGGGTCCTTTTTGAGTAAAAAGTGGGCTGGAAATTTCACACATGGAAATCCCTTTGTTTTTCAATATATATCTTTTATATGCATGTAAGAATCTTGAAAAATTAAAATCATAAGATGGTTTGTTTGTTTGGACAAAAACCCACTTGGATTTGGTTTGTGTTGGCTGAAATTTTGGGTTAGAAAAGGGACCATGTTACGTTTTTTTTGTGTATGCATTTGGATGTATTTTGGTGCAAATAACCTAGCCATGACCTTGTGTTTGATTGTTTGTGGTTGTGATTTTATTTGGTTGAAATAAAGGCATGTAATTTATTTGTTTCATTTGATATGTAAAAATAGATTAGGTTGCACTTTATTTTTCTAGAAAAAATGTATTAGGATTTTTTTCTATGTAACAAGCATTTTGGGGCTGATTTGTAAGACAAAGAAGGTGCCTAAAGATGGTGGTGGAATCACAACACAAAAGGAATACTTGAAGCATTTGGATGCAAGTTCAAGTGGGAGTTCATCAACACAATATTGTGTCATGTTTTTACCCTTAGGAATGACCTTTTGACACACTTGTTATGGCAAGCAAGTGTGGTCAAAATAGTTGGCTATGGTTATGCACTTATATTTTATGTTTGGTTGTTTGAATAAGTTTGACATTTTAGTAGAAAATTGATAAAACTAGTTAAACAAATAAGATAAAACAAACATAAAATTGGTTCTTTAAAAATCATTAAAGGATTTAATAAAATGGTTTATTAAAGGTTAATGATTTAATAAAATGAGTTTCATTAAAAGGAATCAAAAACAAAATTTTTTTTATATAAATACCATGTATTTGAATGCATACAAATAGTATGGTATAAAAGGTTTTTCTAAAAACTAGAATTTTAGAAACTATAAAGACCCTTTACAAAACAAGTTTTAACACCATCCTTTTAAACAACACTCAATTCACTTGCAACTTATTTATGGGATAAAGGTCACCTAACCATAAACTTAGAAACTTGTGAAGTTGAGGTGAAATTACCGTATTTGTGGGATAAAGGTCACCTAACCACTTGTATTTGTAAAATCACACGTGTGTTTAAGTAGGACGACTTGATTTGGAAATCATGCATTAGGATCACCGAAGCATGACGTACAAAAGATGTTGATGGGATAAACATGCCAAACAAAACATAAGATGTTTAAACCGATCCCATACGCTAGAAATTGTAATAGGTTACAATTGTCAAAACGTTGACTACCTTGTTAATTTAAATAAAGGGATAAAGATCACCTAACCAATATTTAAATGTAACGTTGGATTCTAGATTTTAATTATTAATTGTCTATGAGACATAAAAGGGTATTAGTAATTAAAATACATTGTTATTAAAAATACTAAAATTGAACTTTGAAAATTGTAGATGGCAGCTAACAACAACAACGCAAACCCGAACGTCCACAACCTATCACTAAGAACCATCCTCGAAAAGGAACGTCTTAACCATGGGAACTTCATGGATTGGTACCGAAACTTGAGAATTGTTCTCAAGCAAGAGAAGAAATCCTATGTGTTGGACGATCCTATTCCCGATCAACCTGATGAGAATGACGTGGAAGCCTTTAACGATTGGGTCAAGTACGTCGAGGACTCCGTGCAAGTCTCATGTCTAATGTTGGCGAGTATGACTTCCGATTTACAGAAGGACTTTGAGAACCACAATGCTTATGATATGATCACCCAGTTGAAGGAAATGTTCCAACAACAATCTAGGGTGGAACGGTTCGAAACGGTTCGAGCACTTCATGCATGTCGGATGGACGAGACCCAATCAGTTTCATCTTATGTTCTCAAGATGAAAAGCCACATTGATCGCCTCGAGAGACTTAACTGCCGTGTCTCAAATGAGTTAGCTACGGATTTGATCCTTAACTCCCTATCCAAAAGGTTTGAAACCTTTGTGATGAATTATAATATGAATGGATGGGACAAGGGCATTGGTGAGCTTCATGCAATGCTCAAAACGGCCGAGGCGGGTATGGGTAAAAAGGTTTTACCGGTCCTTACGATCAATGAGGGAGGTAGTAAGAAGAGGAACCACCCCGACCCTAAGGCAAGTGTTGCTAAAGGGAAAAGGCACGTCAAGGGGAAGGGTAAGGGAAAAGCTAAAATGGAACCAACCAAACCGAAAGAAAAGAAGCAAAAGGTTGCTAAAGATGACCCATGTTTTGAATGTGGTGAGATAGGCCATTGGAAACGCAATTGTCCGGTCTATCTCAAAGAGTTGAAAGCTAAGAGGGATGCGGGGCAAACCTCAGGTACAAATTTTATGATACAAGTTGAGCTAAATGTTATTTCTTCTAACACATGGGTACTAGATACCGGATGTTGAACTCATATTTGCAATTTGTTGCAGGGGTTCAAAAGAAGTGAACATTATGCAAAAGGGGAAATAAGTCTCTTCATGGGCAATGGTGCAAAGGTTCATGTTGAAGCCCAAGGAGACTATGTTTTGAAGCTTCCAAGTGGTTTGGAAGTTATTTTGAAAAATATTTTGTATGCTCCTAGTTTGACTAGGAATATTATTTCAGTTTCCCTTTTAAGACAATATGGTTATGATTTCAAGTTTGTTGACAATGATATCCATGTTTCTTTAAATCATGTGTTTTATTTTAAGGCTATGCCTTGTAATGGTATTTATGAATTGGTTCATGATAACACAACATATCATAGCTCAATGTACCAAGCTACCACCAAAAGGCTCAAATTAGATTTGAGTGATTCCTATCTTTGGCATTGTCGCCTTGGACACATAAACAAAAATCGCATGCAAAAACTTCAAAAGAATGGTCTTTTAAAAACTAATGAAAATGATTCATTTGATGTATGCGAGTCTTGTTTACAAGGTAAAATGACAAAGGCCCCTTTTAGTGGGACTAATGAAAGGGCAAAGGATTTATTAGGGATCATACATTCGGATGTATGTGGACCTTTTAATCCGATCACAAGGAATGGTGAAAGATACTTCATTACCTTTACCGATGACTATAGTCGTTATGGGTATGTGTGCTTGTTAAGACACAAACATGAATCTTTTGAAATGTTCAAAATCTTCAAGAATGAAGTAGAAAATCAACTCAGCAAAACGGTCAAGATTCTTCGAACCGATAGAGGTGGTGAATACCTAAGCAGTGAATTTCAAGAGTATCTTAGAAGTTGTGGGATTGTCTCACAACTTACTCCACCTGGAACACCACAACATAATGGTGTATCTGAGAGGAGGAATCGGACTCTATTGGATATGGTTCGATCTATGATGGCTAGAAGCACACTACCTCTGTCATTTTGGGGTTTCGCTTTGCTCTCCGCGGCCCGTATTTTAAATATGGCCCCAACCAAGAAAGTGGAAAGGACACCTTTCGAAATATGGCATGGAAAGGTTCCATCATTGTCATATTTAAAAGTTTGGGGATGTGAGGCTTATCCTAAGCAATACACTCAAAACAAACTGAAAGCCCGATCCACTAAGTGTATCTTTGTTGGATATCCTAGAGATTGTATGGGATATTATTTCTATGATCCAACAGAGCAGAAAGTGTTTATTGCTCGAAAGGCAGAGTTCTTGGAAACTAAGTTCCTTTCGGAAGGAACTAGTGGAAGAACAGTGGAATTTGAAGAGGTTCAAGATTCACAAGACGATACACATTTGGTTGATACTAGCAATCAACATGAGGATGTTGAGAATGCTCATGTGGATGATCAAGATACACAAAACATTCGCAGATCTGGTAGAATTAGTGTTCCTCCTGAGAGATATGGATTTTTTATGGATGGATGCTATGTGGTGGATTCCGATGAACCAACCACATACCGTGATGCAATGTCAAAACCTGATTTTGACAAATGGCAAGAAGCCATGAACATTGAGATGCAATCCATGTATGATAACAAAGTTTGGGAATTGGTTACACCACCTCTTAAGTCCAAGGTAGTTGGAAGTAAGTGGGTTTTCAAGAAGAAAACCGATATGCATGGAAACTTGGATACTTATAAAGCTAGACTTGTAGCAAAAGGTTTCACTCAAACTCAAGGTGTTGATTATGATGAAACTTTCTCACCTGTTGCGATGCTAAAGTCTATTAGGATATTGTTTGCCATAGCTGCATATTATGACTATGAGATTTGGCAAATGGATGTCAAAACCGCTTTCCTTAATGGATATCTTGAGGAAGATGTCCATATGGAACAGCCTGAAGGTTTTGTCGATCCAAAACATCCTAATAAGGTATGTAAGTTAAAGAAGTCAATCTATGGATTGAAACAAGCATCGAGAAGTTGGAATCATCGTTTTGATGATGAAGTAAAGAAATTTGGCTTCATCAAAAACGCTGACGAAGCTTGTGTATATAAAAAGGCTAGTGGGAGCATCATTACTTTCCTTGTATTATATGTCGATGACATTCTACTATTTGGAAATGACATTCCAACCTTGCAAGGTGTAAAAGCCTGGCTTGGAAGTTGTTTTTCCATTAAGGATCTTGGTGAAGCCGCCTATATTTTGGGAATAAAGATCTATAGGGATAGATCAAGGCGGTTGATAGGCTTAAACCAAAGTGCATATATTGACAAAGTCTTGAAAAGGTTCAAGATGGAGAATTCTAAGAAGGGTTTGGTACCTATTCAAAAGGGGACTATATTGAGTAGATCTCAATGCCCTAGTTCAAAAGTTGAGCAAGAAAGAATGAATGGAGTCCCATATGCGTCTGCTATTGGATCCATCATGTATGCAATGATATGCACTAGACCGGACGTGTCATGTGCTCTAAGCATGACAAGCAGATATCAACAGAATCCTGGAAATAGTCATTGGATGGCTGTTAAGAGTATTTTGAAATACCTTAGAAACACTAAGGATATGTTCTTAATATATGGATCTGGTGAGGAGGAACTAGTTGTAAAGGGTTACACGGATGCGAGTTTCCAAACTGATCGAGATGATTCACGATCACAGTCGGGATATGTCTTCATTATGAATGGAGGAGCGGTCTCATGGAAGAGCTCAAAGCAAGATGTAGTGGCACTATCTACAACAGAATCAGAATACATCGCTGCTTCATTGGCAGCTCAAGAAGCTGCGTGGCTTAGGAAGTTCATTGCTGATCTAGGGGTTGTTGCTACCATTCAAGACCCCCTGGAGATCTTTTGTGATAACGAGGGTGCGATTGCTCAAATCAAGGAACCTCGTGCACATCAAAAGACTCGGCACATTGAACGGAGGTTCAACTACATAAGGGATGAAGTTGAAAAAGGAAAGATATGTATTCGCAAAGTTCACACTGATCAAAACATTGCGGATCCATTCACGAAGCTCCTTGAAAGGACAAAGCATGAAAGTCATACTTGTTCCTTAGGACTTCGATATTCTAGTGATTGGACTTGATCAAATTTTGTATTTGGATATCGGAACTTATGTTATTTGACTTAATTATTTGGTTATAATTTTCATTTACTATTCCTATTTTGCATGTTTAAATCCATGAATAAATAAGTTATTCTAAACGTCCGTAGTCGGTCATATTTGTGGGAACAACTATGAATGTAAGACTATTATGAACTTGGATTGGTTGATATTCATAAGGTATGAATATAAAGCAAAAGGTTGCTAACAAGGTTCATTAATATCTATGGGATATAGATATAGGACTGACCCGCTCTCAAATATTTCTTCATGGAATCTTAGTGATTAGTCATAAGAAATATTGAGTAAAGGCGAATATCATTGTATCCTCAGACCTGAGATACATATTGGGTCTTGATATTCACCAAGTGTCGTACTTTGACTTAGTACTTTGCTGTTCTAAAAACATGGCAGTACATAAGGCTGAGTTCAGGTATGATACAAGGTGATTGTGAGAGACGTATGTAGTCAAGATGGAATTTGTTCCTCTTATTCGTTGAGAGTAAGATGTTTAAGGCCTGTTAAAGTTAAATCATTGGAGAATGACAACTCTATGTCTCCAGGATTTAACATGACATCTGTAACAAAAGGATAAATGATTGATTCACCTAAATCATATTCAAGTGAGGTACTTGAAGAGGATGATGTTATTGAATGGCACTTAGTCATATACATTAGGAGTAGCAAACCGTTGCTAGGCGTTATTTGCTACTTGCATCAATCTTCTATGAATCTTGTGCAAGTGGGAGATTGTAGGATTCGATCTGCCCAAGATACATATTAAATTGATGTGGCTAGTGTGATATGATCCAAGTCGGGTCATACCCAATAACAAGCTAGACAAACACCTTGCAAAATTTATTTATTGATTTGATCAATTAAATAAATTACAACACTAAATACATTTAGAAAGTGGTTTTCTAAATAGATGCACTTGAGAAATTAATAAATAACATGGGTTTATTTATTTTGAGAGATTACTAAATATTGTTATTTAAGAGGTTATATAACATTATTTAGGTTCATGTAATGTGACATATATTTGTTACATGTCACAAATTAATTAAATGGTTTGATTAATTAAGATTAAACAAAATAGGTGGGATATTTTAAAAGCAAACCCTTCCATTGGGGGCAGATTTTTCAGCTTTTTTTTGGCTGCAAAAGCCTTACCCACTTGATTTAAGTTGATCTTTTACATGTGCAAGATACATACATGCAAGATACACTCTCTCTCTCACTAGAAATGTTAAAAGCCTTTTCTCTCTTTTCTTGCTCTCATTCTCACGAAAATAACAGCAGCTTAGGGGCTGTTCTTTTCAGTTTTAAAAGGGTATTTGAGCTGAAATATTGGTGTTGAGATCCTAGCATTCAAAGGTGTTCTTGTTGGAAGCTTGGGGTATACAAGCTTGAGGTCTTCTACATTGAAGATTAGTTTTCAAACATCATCTTCTACACTTCCAAATCTGAGTTTCAAGAGGTAGTTCATGATGTTGTTATGAGTTTTTGATAGCATGTTCTTCCATATAAAGATCCTTTGTATTTGGGTTTTGTTTTAACAAGTGTATATGATACATAAACTAACTAATCTCAAAATGGTTTTTGATTATAACTCCGCTGCGTTTTTACATATTAATGGTTAATATGACTTTGATAAACATCTACAAAACCCAACAAACAGTTGTTAATGTTTTGTTCTGTTTATCCTCACATACGTTTAAACCTATTAATACAAAAATAAAGCCTGTTTGCCTCTGTTCATGATTGTCTGATGTGTTGCTGACTGTTTAAACCAAGAAGTTTAAATCAGGATTTCAGAAACATCGTGTAATAGTTTATGTTTTGCATCAAATGTTAATAGCTTCTATGTATTTCTCCTCAATTGTATATGGGTTACTGTACTGTACTGTTTACTGTTTCGGTAACGATTCCGGCACAGATGTTACAGTCTCCCCTTGTTAAAGAAATTTCGTCCTAAAATTTAAAAGTTATTGTCGGAAACAACTTTTGTTGTAACAAGTGAGAACCGTTTTGTTTGAAATGATGTCCCTACGCTCCCAAATAAACTTTGGGTCGCGTTTGGGATCCTTATGTCTGTCCTCAGAGTTCTGCTAATCTTAGTGTTCATAGTTGTTCTACTGTTACGACTTACTAAATCTTTGCATGGTTCTAACACTTTATTGTTCAAAACGAACTGATGCTACGAGCATCAATTGTCGCACAACCTTAGTGTTAGTGGTGGTTTCATGTGTATGTTCTACGCATTAACTAAGGATTCTTTCATTGTTTCTAAGCAATAAAAGAGTTCCTAAGTTCTCATGGAATACGTATATGGTTATACTTATTAGGAATAAGATAAGTTTCTTATTCATACTAGTATCAAAATAAAAGGAAATCTTATGAGTTAAAGAGGTGTCACATACCAGTACCCGTTTCCGGGTCTTGGTGTGCAGCAGGAGCTCCTATCATGAAAGCTCTTCCCCTTGGTACTTGATCTCCCAGTTGTGCCCTCTTTGGGCAGTTCCTAGAGAAATGACCTAGTTCTCCACAGTTAAAGCATCCCTGATTGTTGTTGTTGTAGTTGCCAAGGTTTTGTGGTGATGGTTTTACCATAGTAGCATTGTTCACAGCCGGAGTCGGTGAAGTTCGACAGTGTTGAGCCATATGGCCTTTTCGGCCACAGTTGGTACACTGCCTACACGGCATAGTGGCAGCATGATGAAACTGACATTGTGCACATTGAGGATGTACACCAGTGTAAGGTTTGCATGCAACTTTAGTAGATACTGCAGCAACTTGATTGAGTGGTGTGAGCATCGCGTATTGTTGGATGGCCTTTTGTTTCTTCTTTGGTTGTTTCTCCTTAGTCTTGTCCGAATCACCTTTCAATTCTCTGGACTTCACCATCACATCAGTGAGTTTAGCTGACAAGGAGATAGCAGATTCTAAAGTTGCAGGGTTTGCAGCAAGTACAATGCCCTGAATGCAGGATGGTAATCCTCCTACATATCGGTCAATTCGCTTTTCCAGTGTTGGCACCATCTCAGGCACCAAGGCTACCAATTCATGATAGCGTGTAGTGTATGTCATGTGATCAGCTACTTTCATCACATGATTTGAGAGTTCAACTTCCAAGTTCTGTAGTTCGTGCTTAGGACAGAACTCATTCCTCAAGAGGGTTTTGAATTCTGCCCAAGGCATGGCTAGTGCTTCATCCTACCTCGAGCGTTTATCTGTGAGTTCCACCAAGTTAGGGCACACTTACTGAAAGATCCCGCAGCATAGCGAACCTTATGTCTCTCCGGACAACTGCTTAGGTCCAATGTATTTTCCATCTTCTCTAGCCATTGGATCAGTCCAACGGCTCCTTCAACACCGCTAAAGCTTGGCGGTTTGCCTCCTACGAATGATTTGTATGAACAGTCTGATTTAGAGCCGGCGTTTCCACTAGTTTCCCCCGTAGTACGCCCGGAGTTGTTACCGTGGTCTTGAATCCTGTTAATCATCTCCGGAATAATATCCTTCATCTGGTTAGTCAACTGGCTACTCAGTAATGTTGCCAAGGCAACCGTAGCAGGGTCCAGAATTAAAGCTGCAATCGGATTCGGAAGAGGGTTGAGTGGAGGAGGAGGAGGCGGCGGTGAATCAGGCGGTGATGGTGTTGAAGAGTGCGGTGCTGAGGTCTAGGAAGTAGGCACCGGGGTCGGTTGTCTTCTAGGAGGCATTCTGATCATAACCAAAGATATTGGTTAGAGCCGTGGTTGAATGCAGAAGACACAATGCAAACTTGAATGCAGAAGACACAATGCAAACTTAACTCTTATGTTCTCTACATGAGGGTCCCTAAGTTATAGTCTAGGTCAAACCGTTTAAGTATGTGACCTATTATTCTCTATAACCTTGAGCTCTGATACCAATCTGTCACACCCCGAGCCGGTGGGGTTGGATCTAAGTCCCCGTCGGGCGGAAGGTTCTCGGAGCGCGATATCGTAAATGATAATCGTGATGATCAGATTGTTTCCATAGCATCAATGTTAAGAATAATTAAGCACAACAAAACATAAACTAGGATTACAAAGTTAAATTACATATGTTTAAGGTTTGATAATTTAACTAAGTAAACCTATCCAAAAGATTCAAATATATCTATCTTGTATCAGTAAAAGATATCTAAAGAGATTCATATTTATCTCAAAAGATGTGCTTCTTCAAAAGTCAACTAGGATCTATATCTGGGCATCCTATCATGCAATCCAGAATCTTAGCTTAATCCTGTGCGCCACCTGAGAAAGCATGTAGGAAAATAAAGTCAACACAATGGTTGGTGAGTTCATGTAGTTTTGTGTAAAAAAAATAGTTTGTAAAATCCTTTGAATGACAACCTTAACCTCACCATTAACCACCTATACCATCTGATTCAGTATGCTTATATATAGGGCATACGTAGGGGACAAGCCCCAGCCACTGTCCCACCACATACTGAACCACATGATATATTGTTCCTGATGATAATTAAGCGTCTCATCCTACCCGTATGATTCCCACAATGTTTGATTCCCAATGTTTGATTCCAAATGTTTGATTCTTTGAATTAGATTACCCTGTAATTGTTTACCTTGATTCCCTAAATGACAGCCTTAACCTCACTAACAACCACCTATGCTATTCAACCAAGTATGCTTATATATAGGGCATATGTAGGGGACAAGCCCCAGCCACCGTCCCAGCCACATACCGGACTGCTTAACATATTGTTGTTAATGATAATTAAGCATTTCATCCCACTACTCTGATCTCATGACATAATTCTTAATGTTTGTTTCCATGCCAATGTTTACTTTGTTTCCCTGCCAATGTTTACTTTGTTTCCCCCGAAATGACAACCTTAACCTCACTAACAACCACATATGCTATCCAACCAAGTATGCTTATATATAGGGCATATGTAGGGGAGAGCCCCAGCCACCCTCCCACCACATACCGGGCTGCTTAACATATTGTTATTAATGATAATTAAGCGTTTCACTCCACACTATTGATTCCACAACGAATAAGTATCAAGTTTAATAGGCACCATTTTGGACAGCTGAAAACCCTAAGGAGTTCAGCATCCATCCATAATGATCCTATTTATGACCCTTGACATGTTTTGATAGAGAAACCTTCAAGTTAACACAAAGTCAACTAGAAGAACTCAATCATTCTAGTCACTTGTCATCACCATGGATGAATAAAGAAGAACACTGAATGACTAGTAGGGGTTGACACACAGGTAAATACGCGGCGGCCAATCAGTCTGTCTTACATGAATCTGACAAAAAAGAACACTGATGACTAGTAGGGGTTGACACACAGATCAACACGCGGCGGCCAACAGTCTGTCTTACAATGTCTAAAGTTTATGCATACAAGTCTAAAGCATTCACATTGTTTCACTGATGACTAGTAGGGGTTGACACACAGGTCAACACGCGGCGGTCAATCAGTCTTTTGTTTAAGCATCGCATGTTTCAAGCATTCAAGTGTTCAAGAATCCAAATGTATCAAGCATTCCAAGTGTTCATGTATCCCAAGTATATCATGCATTCAAGTATTCAAGTATCCCAAATGTATCATGCATTCACGTGTTTCAAGTACTCTAAGTATAACAAGAATTCATGTGTTTTCAAGTATCTCAAATGTAACATGTATTCACATGTTCTCAAGTATTTCAAGTGTATTAAGCATCCAAGTATTTCAAGCATCTCATGTATATATGTATTTCTAAGCGTATATGTTTCAAGTTAAGTTTAAGCAAATCGTTACAAGTGTAAAGTAATTTATTACTTTACTAAAGGTGTAGAACATTAACTTTCCGAAATAATTGTATAAAGCATTAGTGTTTAATTTAAGTATTTTCAAAGCCTTAAGATTTTGTATATAGTTAAACATAGAGTTTATAAGTTAAACCTCAATCGTATAGTTTAAGCACATAGTTTATAACGTAAGTATTTAGCTCCAAGTTTAAGCATCAAGTTTGTATCATAAGGGTTTAGCATAATGTTTAGGCTTCAAATCTATGTAGTAAGCCTCAAGTATTTAGTTTAAACTTCTCGTTTAAAGTATAAGTATCAAGTCTATAGCTTCTCAAGTATACTAGTTTCCAGTTTGATCACAAAGTGTTTGTATAATAAAATTAAGTATAAAGTAAATAGCATTTGCTATTTACACTATAGCCTTAGTCTTTGTTTTCCTACCCAAGCATTTCAATATCATGCATTCAAGTCTCATAAGCATCCATCATATGATTTCACGCCAAAAGTCTAAAGTATAAGTTTCAAGTCCAATGTTTCTCTAAGTATAAAAGGTTCCAAGCATAAGCTTCAACATATGTATCATGTTTGTGTTTAAAGCATTAAATAACATTTCAATGGTTTCTGAAAATGTTTAACATGCTTCTCAGTCCCGAAGTAAAACAAATAAGTTTGAAAAGGGACAAATGCACTCACCTGGTGTTTGAAGTGGTTGACTTATCTTAACTAGAATGCACGCGCTCTTTGTAGTGTTTGTTGTTATATTCACGATCCTGTATTGATTTCAAGTTGTTTGCATCTTATAAGTATAAGTTGAAATAATTCATGTGTGTGTAGAGGTTAGTGTTAGCCCTAAAGTTGGCTAACACTTTGAGTCTCGGTCTTTATTCCCAATGTGCGTAAACTTATCAAGTTCGAGTGTTATTAGTGTATTACTCCATAAATTTTACTACTTTTGTAGTAATTAGGGTTTAAATAAACACTTATGTATGTTAAACTCAACAAGTTAGTTTAGGTATTTTGTCTTCCATTTATTGTATATGGCCAAATAAGGAGGTTGGGCCACAAAGAGTGGGCCTAGTAATCTCTTGGGCTCATTGTGTGTCCTTGGGCCGGTTTATGTTGTATGTGGGCCAAGAGTCAAAGGTGTGGGTCAATTGATTGGACCTTAGGCAGGATCACCCATGTGGGCTAGTACATGGTATCGTTGGGCCTAATAAGGTGAGCTACACAAAGGAGTTTGGGCCGAATCATAAATTGGGCCATGTAAGTTATGTGAGGTGATTTAACTACACTGGCCGAACTAATTGAATGGGCCACGTGACATGAGCTAAATGCTTTCTATTGGGCCGTATGTGTGCGTGTATGGGCCGAAAGACCTTCATCGTGGGCTGAAAAGAAGGGTTTTGGGCCTATTGAAATAGGGTGGGCTTAGCAAAAGATTTGGATTAATCAATTGGGCCGAGCATCTACTGTTGGGCCGAGATCATTTCTATCATTCATGGGCTAAATAATAATGGCCAAATGGAAAGAAATCTGGGCCGGTTAACTTCAATTGGCCGAATAGGTTTTCCCCAGCGAACCTCCTAGTTAAGTTGGCTAGGTTCGTCTAGGGTTTGGTGGAGATGATCATCGACAGCAAGGTTCGTAGTCTACAGGTTCGCCACCCAAGTATGGTTCGGCTAACGATTCAGGAGTACGGTTCGGCAGGTTAAAGGTTCGTTGCATGGGCATGGGTTCGACTGGCATGAAGGTTCGCTCCCAGCTGGGTTCGCCGAGACAAAAGGGTTCGGCCACCTAGAACCAAAGGTTCGGCGAGGGTTAGCAGTTATAGGGGTTCGGTGATATGCCATGCACATGGGTTCGGCAACAGGAGGATGAAAGGTTCGCCAGGCTTTGCAGAAGGTTCGTAGGTTGCCAGTTGGGTCGACAGGGTTCGTCAGCCATGAAAGAAGGTTCGGCCAGTGAACCAAGGGTTCGGCCGGCTTTGCCTTCACCCGAACCTGTGCACCTTCATCATCCCCATCCAGCTTCGAACTTGACTCTTGCCATTCCTATGTTGTTACTACATATGAGCAAATACTCGAGATGGTGTGGGTTCGGTGAGTTTGATCTATGGCCGGTGTTAGGGTAGTGGTCGAACAACAAGTATAGTAAATGACAAAAAACCCTAAAATTCGTGATGTTCTCTTGATCATACCTCAAAATTTGCTAGACAATCCCACCGATCAGTTGTACTTCTGCGTAGAGGACTTCAAGAGCTTCGTGCAGGTCCAAGAATCATCCGATTTCGTTGAGAAACGAGTGAGATCTTGAAGGTTGAAGGTTATAAATTCTAGTGAGAGAGGGGTGACGGGAGAGAGTGCTAGAGAGAGAGAGAAATGTGTGAAAATGAAAGAAAAGTGTTCTTTCAACGTTTATATACCCCGAGGGTATTCGGGTTCGTTTAGGTTGCTCGGTTTTCGTCTCCGTTGCGTTTCCGGCACGTTACGCGCGTGTTTTCGTAATTTAAATAAAAGACTTTATTTTAAACGTTTGGAAAGTATTTATTTTTAGTAATTATTTTGAATATCGGTTTTTTTCCTTGAATTATTTATCGGAATTTATAAAAATACGCGTTTCGTTATTTGTTCGCATAATTTCCTTGAATTTATTAAATAGTTTCTTTTAAATTTATTTCTGATGAGTTTCAAAATTGTAAAACAGGAAATATTATATTTCCTTAAATTTATTTCGTCAGAAAACGTCAATTACGCACGTCTTCGTACAGAGCGATAACTGTACGAACACGATCGTACGTTTCACTTTCTGATTTTTGTTTTCTACTTTTCAGTTATCATTTCAGATTGTTAAACCTTAGATTTATTCGTACAGATCGTCACCTATACGAAGGATTCGTCGGTTTAGCATTCCGTAATAACAACTGTTAATGTTTTGTTCTGTTTATCCTCACATATGTTTAAACCTATTAATACCAAAATCAAGCTTGTTTGCCTCTGTTCTTGATTGTCTGATGTGTTGCTGACTGTTTAACCCAAGAAGTTTAAATCAGGATTTCAGAAACATCTTGTAATAGTTTATGTTTTGCATCAAATGTTAATAGCTTCTATGTATTTCTCCTCAATTGTATCTGGGTTACTGTACATGTTACTGTACTGTTTACTGTTCCGGTAACGATTCAGGCACAGATGTTACACACAGGGGCTCCGAATAGAAACAACAACGCAACCATTACTTCTGCTGATCACAGGTCTTGCTACAACTGTGGCAAACCTGGACACTTTTCTCAGGATTGTCCCAAGAAGAATCAACAAAGGGCTGTAGTAGCACGAGGTAGAGCCTTTCAGATTGGAGCCGCTGCAGATCGACAGGACCCGAATGTGATCACGGGTACGTTTCTCTTATCTGACTTTTATGCATCCATATTATTTGAGACTGGTGCGGATCAGAGTTTTATCTCATCTAACTTTGCATGCAATGTAATCATGTGGAGGAATCTTTAGACTCCCCTTATACTACTGAGATAGTAAATGGCAAACAGATCACAGTAGACACAGTACTTAGGAATTGCCCACTAACAGGTGGTGATCACACATTTTCCATCGACTTGATACCGATGGAGCTGGGCAGTTTCGACATCATCATCGGAATGGATTGGCTATCTCTTAACATAGTTGAGTTCATCTGTTTTTCGGAAAAGCTATTACGTATTCCATTGGAGAACGATCAGACCTCGGAGATTCATGGAGGCCAAGAGAAACGCAGCGTCAAGATAATATCGTGCATGAAGGCTCACAAGTACCTCAGAAAACAGTGCATCGCATTCTTAGCTCATGTGGTAGAGAAAGACAAGAAAGCACTAGAGATTCAAGATGTACCGGTTGTGAAGGTCTATGCGGACGTGTTTTCGGATGATTTACCGGGATTGCCACCCGAGAGATCGGTATAGTTTCGAATTGATTTGATTCCGGGAGCGATTCCTCTTGCTAAGTCTCTTTATAGGCTTGCACCATCAGAAATGCAGGAGTTGTCCAATCAATTACAAGAGCTACTCGACAAGGGATTCATTCGACGAGCTTTTCCCCGTGGGGAGCTCCGGTTCTCTTTGTCAAGAAGAAGGATGGACCGTTCAGAATGTGCATAGATTATAGAGAGTTCAAAAAACTCACCATCAAGAATCGTTACCCATTACCGAGGATTGATGAATTGTTTGATCAATTACAAGGAGCTCAGTACTTTTCAAAGATAGACCTGCGTTCAGGTTATCACCTGCTTCGGATTCAAGAAGATGACATACCCAAGACGGCATTTCGTACTCGATATGGTCACTACGAATTCATGGTGATGCTATTCGGACTGACGAACGCACCGGCAGTGTTCATGGATTTAATGAACCGGGCGTGCAAGCCATACCTAGATCAATTTATTATCATCTTTATTGATGATATACTGATTTATTCAAGAAGAGAGAAAGAACATGAACAACATCTCAGGATAGTCTTGGAGCTCCTGAAAGATGAACGACTTTATGCCAAATTCTCCAAGTGTGAATTTTGGTTGAGAGAAGTTCAGTTCTTGGGTCACATGATTAACTGTAATGGTATTCACATGTGGATCCTGCCATGATTGAAGCAATCAAGAACTGGGATGTGCCCACAACACCAACAGAGATCAGATCATTCTTGGGATTGGCAGGTTACTACAGGAGATTCATTTCGAATTTTTCTAAGATAGCTTTGCCTCTCACCAAACTCAACCGGAAGAGTGAACCATTCGTGTGGACACAGAAACAAGAGGAGGCATTTCAAACATTGAAACAAAGATTGTTCAATGCTCCAATTCTAACACTCCCAGAAGGAAATGATGACTTTGTAGTATACTGTGATGCATCCTATCAGGGACTCGGTTGTGTTTTAATGCAACGAGACAAAGTCATTGCTTACGCCTCTCGACAACTGAAGATACATGAGAAGAACTACATAACACACGACTTAGAACTGGGAGCTGTTGTCTTTGCTCTAAAGATTTGGAGACACTACCTGTATGGTACCAAATGCACTATCTTCACAGATCACAAGAGTTTACAGCACATATTTGATCAGAAGGAGCATAACATGAGACAGAGACGTTGGGTCGAGCTCCTAAACGATTATGATTGTGTGATCAATTACCATCCGGGCAAAGCTAATGTTGTAGCGGACGCTTTGAGCCAGAAGGAAAGAGTCAAACCCTTGCGTGTTCGAGCAATGGGAATGACCGTGCAAACAAGTCTGAGAGATCAAATCATACATGCACAACAAGAAACAATGGCAAGAAACAACTTAAAGAACAAGCTCGATTGTGGAGCGGAGAAACATTTCTAGACGAAACAAGATGGAGTTATCTATTTTCGATACCATGTTTGGATCCCGGCAGCAGATGAACTTCGAATACTCATACTTGACGAAGCACACAAGACCCGATATTCCGTTCATCCTGGTGCTTATAAGATGTACCAAGATCTTAGGTCATTTTATTGGTGGCCGGGTATGAAAAAGGATGTTGCCATTTATGTTGGCAAATGCATCACATGTGCCAAGGTCAAAGCTGAACACCAAAACCGTCAGGTTTGCTGGAACAACTAGAGATACCACAATGGAAGTGGGAACAAATAGCTATGGATTTTATTACCAAGCTACCACGCACTTCCAGCGGACACGATTCGATTTGGGTCATCATTGATCGATTGACCAAGTCTGCACACTTCTTGCCGATCAGAGAGAATTACAAGATGGAAAAGCTAGCAAGACTTTACGTTGATGAAATAGTAGTTCGGCACGGTGTGCCATTGCATATTATTTCAGACCCAGACAGTCAATTTTCATCGCGGTTCTGGCAGTCATTGCAACAATCTCTAGGGACAAGTGTAAACTTGAGCACCTCTTATCATCCACAAACGGATGGACAAGGCTAGCGAACAATTCAAACCCTGGAGGATATATTGACAATATGCATACTAGACTACGCTGGAAGTTGGGATAAACATTTACCACTCATCGAGTTCTCCTACAACACAGCTACCACAGCAGCATCAGATGTGCTCCGTCTGAAGCACTATATGGTAGAAAATGTTGGTCTCCAATTTCTTGGACCGAAGTGGGAGACAACAGAATCACTGGGCCTGAACTTATTCAGGAAACTAAAGATAAGATTGCCTAGATACAACAGAGATTACAAGCAACACGTAGTCGCCAAAAGAGTTACGCAGAAAAACGGCGAAAGTATTTGGAATTCCAAGTGGGTGACCGAGTCATGTTGAAAGTGTCCCCATGGAAAGGCGTGGTTCGTTTTGGGGCTAAAGGCAAACTAGCACCAAGGTATGTCAGACTGTTTGAGATAACACAACGCATAGGTCCTGTGGCATACAGACTCAGACCCCCTGATGAACTCAGCGGAGTACACGATGTATTTCATGTATCAAATCTCAAGCGATGTCTCGCTGATGAATCACTAATAATACCGTTGGAAGAGATACAAGTAGATGAACAATTACATTTCATTGAAGAACCTGTAGAGATCATGGAACGTGAAGTCAAGAGACTGAAACGAAGCCGTATCCCTATTGTAAAGGTTCGATGGAACTCCAAACGTAGACCAGAATTTACCTGGAAGCGCGAGGACAACATGAAGACAAAGTATCCCCACCTGTTTGAAGCTTAAATTTCGTGACGAAATTTCTTTAACAAGGGGACACTGTGACATCCAGTACCTGATCGTCCGGCAAGTCCGTACGGTATGTGTACTTTTACTATTTACTGTGTGTAAATACAATGCGTGAATAGTGTTTATGATTACAGAACTCATAATACAAGAAACAGTGGTACGTATTTATGTGAAAACTTAAATACTATAAGTACAACAATTCATGATAAACTATAGTTGTATGTATTTTGGTGAAAACCTAAGTACAATTAATACAACGAATCAAGATAAACAAAATTGTGCAAGTAAACGACAAGAACATGTCGGTTGCGATCTGATATCCATAGATAACAGGAATCAGATGCCCGATAAACCAGTATGAAAACAATGTGAAAACAGGAAGTTTAGTTGAGTCCGGTAGTGAGGAAACACAATTAAAAACATAATTACAGTGTCATTTCAGAATAACGAACCGACAGTGTGTTTGCATGGGTGACGATTCACACAAACATATATGTGAGTTTCATATTCTGAAATGATGACTGAAAAGTAGAAAACAAAAGTCAGAAAGTGAAACCATCGTCGTGTTCATTCGGGTGACGATTCGAACGAATACGCGCGAAGGTGACGTGTACTGACGAAACGAAAACGAAACACCACTCAAACGAAAGTAAAATAAGAAAAATAATTATAAAACATTACTAGGAATAACCACCTTTGAAATATTAAAAACACAACTCTTTTATTTAAATTCGTATTATACGCGCGTTACGTTCCGGAAGCACAACGAAAACAAGAAACGAACAACGAATATGAACCCGAACACCCTCGGGGTATATAAAGGCTAAATGATGCCTTTTCTTCATTTATTACACTCATTCTCTCTCTCTAAACTCTCCCACCCGTTTTTCATCTCTCTCACTAGAAAACCATCTTCAAATCATCATATCTAGCTCATTTCTTGGTGAAATCAAGCATTCATGGTGTCCACGCGTAGCTACAATCATCCTCTACAAGAAAGTACAACCTATCTGAGGATTCGTCCACTGAAATTCGAGGTATGGAGCTATGAAATCCACGAAAAATAGGGTTTTCCTTTTCCTTTGGTCGACCACACATGCAAACGGTTTAAAACCTTGACCTACCCGACTCTAGGCTTTCATTCGAACTTCACAAAGGTTAGAATAAATCAGTAGAAGGGTGTAGGAGCTATGGAACAACATGTAAGCTCTCAGGTTTGATGGGGATAATGATGAAGTTCAACCGAAGTGACAGGTTCGTGGGATCAGTAGGTGACTGAACCTGAGACCTCTGGCCCAACCTTCACTCTCACAAACCAAAAGGGGGTGGACGAACTTGGTATTGGATGAACCCTACACCGCCGAACCTGTGAGTTGGGCGAACCCTGGGTGCGAACCCCACCTCTTCACTCGGCCGAACCTTTATGTTGACCACCCCATGAGGAAGCTACGAACCAGCAAGCCGAACCAGCACCATCAGCCGAACCAATGGGCAACAGGAGTGACGAACCCTACAGGAACGAACCTCTCGCATGGCGAACCTACTGTGGCCGAACCATCCCCAAACCATCACCCACGAACCTTCGGACTAAAGCTATTAACCACGAAATCACCATGTTCATGAACCATGTAGTTGGAATCTCATACACGGCCGAACCTAGGATATTAAAACATTCAAGGCAGCGAACGTGAACCCTTCATTGATTCGGCCAAGCCACACCACATTAGACAAGCCCACCATGCGGCCCAAAATCATCATACGACTCAATTGATAACATTCGGCCCATTTAGGGTTTACTAGGCCCAAAGAGTTAACCCAACAGCACTGGTTCGGCCCAGCACTATGAGTTCGGCCCAAATACATGTTCATCAATCCACATGACAATAGAAAATAAACACTTTTATTAAACAAAGGTTAAAGGATAATATTGCATGCGAATTATGGTTTTTACTAAAAAGGTGATGAAATTTTGGGTCTAATACATTTCACAAACTCAAAACATTAAGGACTACAAAGTTTATTGCCTAGTATGAAATTACTATGTAATTCTACCTTTAAAAATAACAAGAACAACGGGAGGATTTCTAAACTATAAACTGTCACACCCCGAGCCGGCGGGGTTGGATCGGAGTCCCCGCCGGGCGGAAGGTTCCCGGTGCGTGATATCGCGGATGATAATCATGATGATCAGATTGTTTACATAGCATCAACGTTTAAGAATAACTAAAGCACAATCAAATGATATATAGGATTACAAAGTTAAATTACAATAGCAATGTTCTGCAATTTAACTAAGTAAACCTAACCAAAAGAATCAAATGTTTATATCTTGTCTATGTGCAAGATATCAAAATAATGTTTATCATCAACCAAAGATGTGCTTTCCAAAAGTTTACTAGGTCCTCTATCTGGGCAGCCTAGTATGCATATCCAAAAGATTAAGCTTAAACCTGTTCTTCACCTGAGAAAGCATGTAAAAAGATCAAGTCAACACAACGGTTGGTGAGTTCATATAGTTTATAAGTTTAAAAATAGTTTCACAAACCTCCTTCGGTAAAACCTTAACCTCACTAACTCCACCTGTAATATCCAAGTCGGTATGCTTATATATAGGGCATATGTAAGGGAACAAGCCCTAGCCAACATCCCACCACATACTAACCCGGATATGACATTGTTGTTAATAATAATTAAGCATTTTACCTACCAAACAACTCAATCCTCATCAAAGCCTTTGTTATCTGTTTCAACGTTTTCATGACTATTGTATTCATAAGTGTTAGTTTCTCATCACGTTTGTCAAGCATCATAGATTCACACACACGTAGTTTAGCAATTACATATCTCCTATAAGCAGACAAAAAGCTCTGGAATACCAGAAGTTTAGCAATTACATGTCTCTTATATAGATAATAGCTTAGCATTCAACAAGTTCATGTTTAGCCTTTACATACCTCTTATAAGACGACAAAAGCTCTGGAATACCAGACGTTCAGCAATTACATGTCCCTTATAACCAGGTAATAGCTCCGTAACGTTACGTTTATGTTTAGCCTTTACATACCTCATATAAGCCGACACAAGCTCTGGAATACCAGACGTTCAGCAATTACGTGTCTCTTATAACCAGGTAATAGCTTAGAATCGATACTTTCATGTTTAGCCTTTACATACCTCATATAAGCTGACAAAAGCTCTGGAATACCAGACGTTCAGCAATTACATGTCACTTATAACCAGGTAATAGCTGAGTATCATTATGTTTATGTTATTACATGTATCTCACCCCATAGGTACAAGCTCTGGAATACCAGACGTTCAGCAATTACGTAGACTATGGTTAGATACATGTATGATGGCCTAGTAGCATGTAATAGTTTCCAAACAATCATAACTCATGTATTAGTATCAAGTCTCATGTAATTGAATCAAGTATCATGTATTTGTATCATGTCTCATGTAATTGAATCACATCTCATGTAATTGAATCAAGTATCATGTATTTGTATCATGTCTCATGTATTTGTATCTAGTCTCATGTATTTGCATCAAGTATCATGTAATTGAATCAAATAACCAACAATTGATCTTAAGCATCTAGCTTAAAGTAAAGGTTTCCATCATAAGAAATCATGTTTATGTTTAAAGCATTAAATAACATTTCAATAAAAATGTTTAACATGCTTCTCAGTCCCGAAGTAAAACAAATAAGTTTGAAAGGGGACAAATGAACTCACCTGTAGTAGTAGGGTTGACTTAACTAAAGAGAAAGAGAATGCACGCGCTCTTTGATTGCTCTTGTTATGATGATCACGTTCCTGTATTGATTTCGTAATATTGTAGTTCGTAAGTATATGTTTGTAAGAGTTTGTTGCTCGTGTAAGTATTAGTGTTAGCTCTAAGTGGTGCTAGCACTTAGTGTTGTTGATCATCATTTAACTTCACTGTTAGTTAAGGATTTCATTTCCATTTTATCACTTTTGTTTCTATTGTTTTAAGCTTTCATGTTGAGCTTTTAGCCTTAACAACTATTGAAATCTTAACAAGTTGTTATTGAGTCATTTGTTTTTATGTAAAGCTTAGTGCTTATTCCTTCATGAATCCCTTTTTACAATTTAGTCAAATGATGATCTTGTACATTGTAATTGGGCTTCAATTTAACCCCTCTGGGCCTAAGAGCTAGTTGGGCCTCGTGACAAGGATATGGGCCGAATAGATGGGCTTAGCATTTTAATTGGGCCGAATGTAGTTGCTCTTTGGGCCGAGAATTAGAGGGATATTGGGCTAGGCATTCGTGGGCCAGGTGTGTGTATTGGGCCTCATCAGATGGAACGATTAACAAGGTGGAATTGTATGATTATTATTGGGCTTTAAATGGATTTGTTCAACATAAGGGGTGGGCTTATCTACTCTACTTGGGCTACACATGTCAAATTGGGCCACCATGAGCCGTATGCTGTTATTGGGCCAAGAACATCACTATTGGGCCAAGACAAAACAAAAGGGAATCGTGGTTAAGGCGTGAAACGCATATAATCAGCCGGCCTACATGGGTGGCAGTGAACCCACTGTGAATTCGTCTAAGGATTCGGTTCTTGATGGTGTTCCACGAATCTTAGGGTTCGCCTAGGTACTGGTTAGTCACATCCATACAGAAGGTTCGTCGGCTAAATGGTTCGGTGTTCATGGTGTTCAAGGATCGAACCACCAGGGTTCGCAGCTGGGTTCGCCGGAGTCGGGGGTTCGGGTGACTTCCACTGGTTCGACTTAGGTGCTAGATTCGTGGGTTTTGAAGGTTCTTTCACAGCTGCTCAATATAGTTCGTGGACGACCAAGGTTCGTTCATCATGAAAGAGTTCGTCACTCCCGAAGGGTTCGTCGTCTACACTGAAGGGTTCGTTGGACCTGCACAAGGTTCGGCCAAATGATGCTTGCCCTCAACGGTTCGTCACTGGAGGTCACCAAGGTTCGCCGGAGCTGCAAAGTTCGGCGGTAATGTTTGTGTCTCGTGAACTTGTAACTGCACATCATCATCATCCTACCTGTCGCCGTACTTCACAAACATCAGGTTGAGTTGTCTATGGTCGATGTGTAGAAATGGAAGGGATCACCGGTGGTGTGTGTACGCTGGTCGGTCGACACACACACACACACACAACAAAACCCTATTTTTCAGAAATTTCGTAGCATCATACCTCTTTTTCCAGTGGGGTTGGCTTTAGATCGGTTGTACTTCCTTGTAGAGCTCGTCAAGGGCTACACGTGGGCGCAAGAATCATCCAAATCGGGCTAGAAACGAGCAAGTTATGGTCTCTTGAAGGTGGGTTGTGGAGGTGGTGGTGCTTGGCCGGGAATTGGAAGAGAGAGGAAGATGGTGGTTATGAAATGAGGATTTTCACTCATATTCAACACTTATATATCACGTGTGGTGCCCGGGTCCGTTTCGGTTGCTCGGTTCGTAATCTCGTCGCGTATCCGGCACTTAACGCGTGTTTTTCGAAAATAAATTAAAAAGAATTATTTTAGGATGAACAATTTATAAATATTACTAGGAATTATATTAAATATCATTTCGTATAAATAAATATCGAATTTTTAATAGTTTACGCGTTTCGTTAAATTTTTCGCGTTTAGATAATTTGTTCACGATTTAAATTAAGATAGTTAAAGTAAAATTATTTTATGATGAGTTTCAAAATTGTAAAATAAGAAACATTATATTTCTTTAAATTTAATAATCGTTCGTATCGTTATTCGTTTTCGTAATCGTTTAATCAGATTGCGTCACCATCGCGCGTATTCATTCGAATCGTCATTCGTACGAACACGTCGATGGTTTGGCTTTCTGATTCTTGTTTTCTACTGTCAAGTCATTATTTCAGAACGTTAAACTGTCAGAATTATTCGTACAGATCGTCACCTATACGAATAACACGTCGGTTTAGCATTCTGAAACGACAACTGTTAAGGTTTTGTTTTGTTAAACCTCACATACGTTTATACAACTAATATCACATCATGTATTCGTGTTTCAACACTGTGTTGTCTGACATGTTTTATGACTGTTAAACCCTAAGGTTTCAGTCAAATTCAGACAATCGTTTAATAGTTTCATGATAATCAAATGTATAATTAGTCTAAACATAGTTTAACGAAATGTGTACCTGAATCACTGTACATGTTTACTGTTACGATCACTGTTCCGGCACGCGTCCGGCACTGATGTTACAGTCTCCCCTTGTTAGAGAAATTTCGTCCCGAAATTTAAGACTCGTTATTCGGTACGACTTCCTCGGCAAAGAGTTGGGGATACTTGTTTCTCATGTGATCTTCACGTTCCCAAGTAAACTCAGGTCCGCGCTTTGAGTTCCAACGAACTTTAACGATAGGAATACGACTTCGTCTCAGTTGCTTGACTTTACGATCCATAATCTCCAATGGTTCTTCAACAAAACGTAAGTTTTCATCCAATTGAATTTCTTCAATTGGTATGATAAGAGTTTCATCAGCAAGGCATTTCTTCAAGTTTGAGACGTGAAACACGTCATGTACACCACTAAGTTCATCCGGTAAGTTCAATCTGTATGCTACAGGACCAATACGTTCGATGATTTCGAACGGTCCTACGTATCGTGGTGTTAGTTTGCCTTTCTTTGCAAAACGGACTACGCCTTTCCAAGGAGAAACCTTAAGCATAACACGATCTCCCACTTGGAATTCCAACGGCTTACGCCGTTTATCAGCATAGCTCTTTTGTCTGCTTCGTGTCGCTTGTAGTCTTTGTTGTATCTGAGCAATCTTGTCTGTAGTTTCTTGAATAAGTTCTGGCCCGGTGATACGATTGTCTCCCACTTCTGACCAACAGATCGGTGACCGACATTTCCGGCCATAAAGAGCCTCGAATGGGGCACAACCGATGCTGCTGTGATAACTGTTGTTGTAGGAGAACTCAATTAGTGGTAAATGAGAATCCCAATTACCACCAAAGTCTAGAACACAAGTTCTTAACATATCCTCCAGGGTTTGGATAGTACGTTCGCTTTGACCATCCGTTTGTGGATGATAAGCCGTACTCAAGTTTAATTGCGTCCCTAGAGATTTCTGCAACGATTGCCAGAACCTTGATGTAAATCTGCTATCACGATCTGAAATGATAGACAATGGCACACCATGGCGTACCACTATCTCGTCGATGTAAAGCTTCGCTAGTTTATCCATCGTGTAAGTTTCTCGCATTGGCAAGAAATGAGCAGACTTGGTTAATCGATCAACGATAACCCAAATGGTATCATGTCCACTGGAAGTGCGGGGTAGCTTGGTAACAAAGTCCATAGCTATCTGTTCCCACTTCCATAGTGGTATTTCAGGCTGTTCCAGCAAACCAGATGGTTTCTGGTGTTCCGCCTTCACCTTAGCACACGTAAGGCATCTACCAACATACTCAGCGATGTCTTTCTTCATACCCGGCCACCAATAGAATGCACGTAAGTCTTGGTACATTTTATCAGCACCGGGATGCACAGAGTACTTGGTCTTGTGTGCTTCATCAAAAATAAGTTTCCTTAACTCATCTACTGCAGGAATCCAGATACGATCCTTGAAGTAAACAAGTCCATCGGGTTTTGTTTCCAATTGTTTCTCCACACCGCAATCTAAGTCTTTCTTCAAGTTTCCTCGTTCAATTGCTTCCTGTTGTGCTTGACTAATGTGATCGTGTAAACTTGTCTGCACAGTCATTCCCATTGCTCTGACGCGCAAGGGTTTGACCCGTTCCTTCCGGCTCAAGGCATCAGCAACAACGTTTGCCTTGCCCGGATGGTACTTAATCACACAGTCATAGTCATTCAGAAGCTCAACCCAACGTCGCTGTCGCATATTGAGTTCCTTCTGATCGAATATGTGTTGTAGACTTTTGTGATCTGTAAACATGGTACACTTGGTTCCATATAAGTAATGCCTCCAGATCTTCAGTGCAAACACCACTGCTCCCAATTCCAGATCATGAGTTGTGTAGTTCTTCTCATGAATCTTTAATTGTCTCGAAGCATAGGCAATGACTTTGTCCCGCTGCATAAGTACACAGCCAAGTCCCTGATGGGATGCATCACAATAAACAACAAAGTCATCACAACCATCTGGGAGAGATAAGATCGGAGCATCACATAGCTTTTGTTTCAATGTCTGAAAGGCTTCTTCTTGTTTTTGCTCCCAAATAAACGGCTCGCTTTTCTGTGTTAGCTTCGTGAGTGGCAGAGCTATCTTAGAAAAGTTTGAAATAAACCTTCTGTAATAGCCTGCTAAGCCTAGAAAAGAACGTATCTCCGTAGGTGTCTTCGGAGTGTCCCAATCTTTTATTGCTTCGATCTTGGCAGGATCAACGTGAATTCCCTCACTGTTAACAACGTGGCCTAGGAATTGAACCTCTTTTAACCAAAACTCACACTTAGAGAATTTGGCATAGAGTTTCTCTTCCTTTAACAGTTCCAAGATCGTTCTCAGATGTTGCTCGTGTTCTGCTTTGCTTTTAGAATAGATCAATATGTCATCAATGAAAACAATAACAAATTGATCTAAGTACGGCTTACACACACGGTTCATGAGGTCCATGAAAACCGCAGGTGCATTCGTCAAACCAAAAGGCATCACCATGAACTCGTAATGCCCATACCTGGTACGAAACGCCGTCTTGGGTATGTCTTCGTCTTGTACTCTAAGCTGATGATATCCGGAACGCAGATCGATCTTCGAAAAGTACTGAGCTCCTTGCAATTGATCAAATAAATCATCAATCCTCGGTAATGGATACCGATTCTTGATGGTTAATTTGTTTAGCTCCCTGTAGTCTATGCACATCCGAAAGGATCCATCCTTCTTTTTCACGAACAAAACCGGAGCTCCCCAAGGTGAGTAGCTCGGGCGGATGAAACCTTTATCAAGCAGTTCCTATAGTTGGTTAGATAACTCCTGCATCTCCGAAGGTGCTAACCTATATGGAGATTTAGCAACAGGCGTTGCTCCAGGAATCAGGTCAATACGAAACTCTACCGGTCGCACAGGAGGCAAACCAGGTAGATCCTCCGGGAATACTTCAGGATATTCCCTCACTATCGATACATCTTGTATTGTTTTCTTGTCTTTATCTTTCTCCACCACATGAGCCAAGAATGCTATGCACTTCTTTTGCAGACACTTACGCGCTTTTATGCATGAAATGATCTTTACGTTTCGTTTTGCTTGATCCCCACGAACTTCCAATACACGATCATCCGTTACTGGAATCCGAAGTAGCTTCTCGGAACAGACAACCTCCACTCGATTGAGTGAGAGCCAATCCATTCCCACGATGATATCGAAACTGCCCAACTCCATCGGCAACAAGTCGATGGAAAATGTATGATCTATAAGTGTAAGTGGGCAGTTCCTAAGTATAGTGCTAACAGTAACTTGTTTTCCATTCGCTACTTAAATAATGTATGGGGAATCTAAAGTTTCCTCAGTAAGACTAAGTTGTCGTGCAAAATCAGATGATATAAAACTCTGGTCTGCACCAGTATCAAATAGTATGGATGCATAAGAGTCATGTAAAAGAAATGTACCAGTGACCACATTAGGGTCTTGGCGTGCGGCATTGGCTCCGATGACAAAAGCTCGTCCACGAGGTGCTTGTGCTCCAGCTGGCACCTTCTTCGGACAGTTGCGGGAAAAGTGACCTGGTTCCCCGCAGTTGTAGCAGCCTCTGTTGTTGTTATTGCCTGGGTTCTGTGGTGGTGGTAGTGCTCTTGTTGCAGTATTGGTTGCTTGATTCACCGCAAAACGACATTTGTTAACCCAGTGGCCATACCGGCCACAATTCGTGCACTTCCTGCATTGAGCACCAGCAGGATGATGATACTTGCAGTTTGTGCACTAGGGATATTCCCCCCCATAACCCCTAGTAGTAGGATTGACAGGTGCTGCAGGTGCCTGTCGCAGAGGGGTAACGGCTGCGTAATTCTTGACAACCTTTTGTTTCTTTTTCTGATGGTACTCGGGTTTCTTCGATGTTGTTTCCTTGGCTTTTCCAGTATCATCTTTCAAGACTCCAGACTTTACCATTACCTTGGTAAGCTTAGCAGAGAGGGAAATGGCTGACTCCAAAGTAGCAGGATATGAAGCCAGTACAACGCTTTGTATACATGAAGGTAATCCTGCTACATAGCGATCAATTAGCTTTTCCAAGGTTGGCACCATCTCTGGCACCAGGGCTACCAGTTCATGATAACGGTTGGTAAAAGTCATGTGGTCAGCTCCCTTCATCTCATGATTCGAGAGCTCAATCTCCAGTTGTTGTAGTTCATGTTTCGGGCAAAACTCATTCCTCAGAAGAAGCTTAAATTCTGCCCAAGGCATCGCCATTGCCTCATCTCTTCCCTTTGCTCTTATCTGTGCGTTCCACCAAGTCAAAGCTCGCTTGCTGAAAGAACCAGCTGCATAGCGAACTTTGTGATGTTCTGGACAACTGCTAATGTCCAGAGTGTTCTCCATTTTCTCTAGCCATTGGATTAATCCAACAGCTCCTTCAACTCCAGTGAAACTAGGAGGTTTGCATCCTACAAAGGATTTGTAGGAGCAATCAGACGTATGACCAGTGTTTCCACTAGCCTCTCCGGTGGTATGGGCAGAGGTGTTGCCTTGCCCCTGAATCCGATTTATCATCTCTGGGATGACTTCTTTCAGTTGGCTTGTCAGTTGAGTACTCAGTAGCGTAGCCAACGCGATAGTAGCAGGATCCAGTGTCGGTGTATTGCTTGAGCCTGGTGGTGGAGAGTGCGGAGGAGGAGGAGGTGGTAGTGGTGAATCCGGTGGTGTAGGAGTCGAAGAGTGAGGAGCAGAAACTTGTGGAGTAGGCTGTTTTCTTGGCGGCATTCTGATCATAACCAAAAGAATTTGGTTAGTGCAATGATCGAACGCAGAAAACATAATGCAAACTTAAGTCTTAAGTTCTCTACATGTGGGTCCCTAAGTTATAGTCTAGGTCAAACCGTTTTAGTAAATGACCTATTATTCTCTATAACCTTGAGCTCTGATACCAATCTGTCACACCCCGAGCCGGCGGGGTTGGATCGGAGTCCCCGCCGGGTGGAAGGTTCCCGGTGCGTGATATCGCGGATGATAATCATGATGATCAGATTGTTTACATAGCATCAACGTTTAAGAATAACTAAAGCACAATCAAATGATATATAGGATTACAAAGTTAAATTACAATAGCAATGTTATGCAATTTAACTAAGTAAACCTAACCAAAAGAATCAAATGTTTATATCTTGTCTATGTGCAAGATATCAAAATAATGTTTATCATCAACCAAAGATGTGCTTTCCAAAAGTTTACTAGGTCCTCTATCTGGGCAGCCTAGTATGCATATCCAAAAGATTAAGCTTAAACCTGTTCTTCACCTGAGAAAGCATGTAAAAAGATCAAGTCAACACAACGGTTGGTGAGTTCATATAGTTTATAAGTTTAAAAATAGTTTCACAAACCTCCTTCGGTAAAACCTTAACCTCACTAACTCCACCTGTAATATCCAAGTCGGTATGCTTATATATAGGGCATATGTAAGGGAACAAGCCCTAGCCAACATCCCACCACATACTAACCCGGATATGACATTGTTGTTAATAATAATTAAGCATTTTACCTACCAAACAACTCAATCCTCATCAAAGCCTTTGTTATCTGTTTCAACGTTTTCATGACTATTGTATTCATAAGTGTTAGTTTCTCATCACGTTTGTCAAGCATCATAGATTCACACACACGTAGTTTAGCAATTACATATCTCCTATAAGCAGACAAAAGCTCTGGAATACCAGAAGTTTAGCAATTACATGTCTCTTATATAGATAATAGCTTAGCATTCAACAAGTTCATGTTTAGCCTTTACATACCTCTTATAAGACGACAAAAGCTCTGGAATACCAGACGTTCAGCAATTACATGTCCCTTATAACCAGGTAATAGCTCCGTAACGTTACGTTTATGTTTAGCCTTTACATACCTCATATAAGCCGACACAAGCTCTGGAATACCAGACGTTCAGCAATTACGTGTCTCTTATAACCAGGTAATAGCTTAGAATCGATACTTTCATGTTTAGCCTTTACATACCTCATATAAGCTGACAAAAGCTCTGGAATACCAGACGTTCAGCAATTACATGTCACTTATAACCAGGTAATAGCTGAGTATCATTATGTTTATGTTATTACATGTATCTCACCCCATAGGTACAAGCTCTGGAATACCAGACGTTCAGCAATTACGTAGACTATGGTTAGATACATGTATGATGGCCTAGTAGCATGTAATAGTTTCCAAACAATCATAACTCATGTATTAGTATCAAGTCTCATGTAATTGAATCAAGTATCATGTATTTGTATCATGTCTCATGTAATTGAATCACATCTCATGTAATTGAATCAAGTATCATGTATTTGTATCATGTCTCATGTATTTGTATCTAGTCTCATGTATTTGCATCAAGTATCATGTAATTGAATCAAATAACCAACAATTGATCTTAAGCATCTAGCTTAAAGTAAAGGTTTCCATCATAAGAAATCATGTTTATGTTTAAAGCATTAAATAACATTTCAATAAAAATGTTTAACATGCTTCTCAGTCCCGAAGTAAAACAAATAAGTTTGAAAGGGGACAAATGAACTCACCTGTAGTAGTAGGGTTGACTTAACTAAAGAGAAAGAGAATGCACGCGCTCTTTGATTGCTCTTGTTATGATGATCACGTTCCTGTATTGATTTCGTAATATTGTAGTTCGTAAGTATATGTTTGTAAGAGTTTGTTGCTCGTGTAAGTATTAGTGTTAGCTCTAAGTGGTGCTAGCACTTAGTGTTGTTGATCATCATTTAACTTCACTGTTAGTTAAGGATTTCATTTCCATTTTATCACTTTTGTTTCTATTGTTTTAAGCTTTCATGTTGAGCTTTTAGCCTTAACAACTATTGAAATCTTAACAAGTTGTTATTGAGTCATTTGTTTTTATGTAAAGCTTAGTGCTTATTCCTTCATGAATCCCTTTTTACAATTTAGTCAAATGATGATCTTGTACATTGTAATTGGGCTTCAATTTAACCCCTCTGGGCCTAAGAGCTAGTTGGGCCTCGTGACAAGGATATGGGCCGAATAGATGGGCTTAGCATTTTAATTGGGCCGAATGTAGTTGCTCTTTGGGCCGAGAATTAGAGGGATATTGGGCTAGGCATTCGTGGGCCAGGTGTGTGTATTGGGCCTCATCAGATGGAACAATTAACAAGGTGGAATTGTATGATTATTATTGGGCTTTAAATGGATTTGTTCAACATAAGGGGTGGGCTTATCTACTCTACTTGGGCTACACATGTCAAATTGGGCCACCATGAGCCGTATGCTGTTATTGGGCCAAGAACATCACTGTTGGGCCAAGACAAAACAAAAGGGAATCGTGGTTAAGGCGTGAAACGCATATAATCAGCCGGCCTACATGGGTGGCAGCGAACCCACTGTGAATTCGTCTAAGGGTTCGGTTCTTGATGGTGTTCCACGAATCTTAGGGTTCGCCTAGGTACTGGTTAGTCACATCCATACAGAAGGTTCGTCGGCTAAATGGTTCGGTGTTCATGGTGTTCAAGGATCGAACCACCAGGGTTCGCAGCTGGGTTCGCCGGAGTCGGGGGTTCGGGTGACTTCCACTGGTTCGACTTAGGTGCTAGATTCGTGGGTTTTGAAGGTTCTTTCACAGCTGCTCAATATAGTTCGTGGACGACCAAGGTTCGTTCATCATGAAAGAGTTCGTCACTCCCGAAGGGTTCGTCGTCTACACTGAAGGGTTCGTTGGACCTGCACAAGGTTCGGCCAAATGATGCTTGCCCTCAACGGTTCGTCACTGGAGGTCACCAAGGTTCGCCGGAGCTGCAAAGTTCGGCGGTAATGTTTGTGTCTCGTGAACTTGTAACTGCACATCATCATCATCCTACCTGTCGCCGGACTTCACAAACATCAGGTTGAGTTGTCTATGGTCGATGTGTAGAAATGGAAGGGATCACCGGTGGTGTGTGTACGCTGGTCGGTCGACACACACACACACACACAACAAAACCCTATTTTTCAGAAATTTCGTAGCATCATACCTCTTTTTCCAGTGGGGTTGGCTTTAGATCGGTTGTACTTCCTTGTAGAGCTCGTCAAGGGCTACACGTGGGCGCAAGAATCATCCAAATCGGGCTAGAAACGAGCAAGTTATGGTCTCTTGAAGGTGGGTTGTGGAGGTGGTGGTGCTTGGCCGGGAATTGGAAGAGAGAGGAAGATGGTGGTTATGAAATGAGGATTTTCACTCATATTCAACACTTATATATCACGTGTGGTGCCCGGGTCCGTTTCGGTTGCTCGGTTCGTAATCTCGTCGCGTATCCGGCACTTAACGCGTGTTTTTCGAAAATAAATTAAAAAGAATTATTTTAGGATGAACAATTTATAAATATTACTAGGAATTATATTAAATATCATTTCGTATAAATAAATATCGAATTTTTAATAGTTTACGCGTTTCGTTAAATTTTTCGCGTTTAGATAATTTGTTCACGATTTAAATTAAGATAGTTAAAGTAAAATTATTTTATGATGAGTTTCAAAATTGTAAAATAAGAAACATTATATTTCTTTAAATTTAATAATCGTTCGTATCGTTATTCGTTTTCGTAATCGTTTAATCAGATTGCGTCACCATCGCGCGTATTCATTCGAATCGTCATTCGTACGAACACGTCGATGGTTTGGCTTTCTGATTCTTGTTTTCTACTGTCAAGTCATTATTTCAGAACGTTAAACTGTCAGAATTATTCGTACAGATCGTCACCTATACGAATAACACGTCGGTTTAGCATTCTGAAACGACAACTGTTAAGGTTTTGTTTTGTTAAACCTCACATACGTTTATACAACTAATATCACATCATGTATTCGTGTTTCAACACTGTGTTGTCTGACATGTTTTCTGACTGTTAAACCCTAAGGTTTCAGTCAGATTCAGACAATCGTTTAATAGTTTCATGATAATCAAATGTATAATTAGTCTAAACATAGTTTAACGAAATGTGTACCTGAATCACTGTACATGTTTACTGTTACGATCACTGTTCCGGCACGCGTCCGACACTGATGTTACATAAACCTAAGTTATAATTATGACTTAGGATGGTTTATGAGGATTCCACCAATACAATTAACGAACACATCATGATAAAGATGTTAAATTACACTAATGAGTTACAACAAATGAAATGCAAGACTTTCCAATACAATAACTTAAAGTGAATTGAGGCTGAATGAAGACCGAGACTCACAAGTGTTATCCAATTTTAGGGCTAACACATACACACACAAATCCCTATGACTTATACTTATAAATTACAACAACGTGAAATCAATATAGGATCGTGAAAACAACCTCAAGTACAATAAAGAGCGCGTGCATTCTTGTTCAAGCTAAGTCAACCCCAACAACAACAAGGTGAGTTCATACGCCCCATTTCTAATATTAACTGATTTTAAACTCTTGGGGCTGAGAAACATGCTTAACTTTTAATTATTTAAATGTTTTAGTTTAACATACTGCTTATACTTTGACTTAGATAATATTGCTTGACTTATTATCGTTTATCATTGTATGCATGCTTGTATGATCATGATATGACAGGAACAAATAAGACAAATATGATAATATAATTTCATAAATCATGAACACAATAGAATAACTTAGTTGTAAGATTCTATTTTATAGCGCTTAGTTATTCTTACAAGAACAAAGATTGAGATAATCACAGGAGAACATGACAACAACAACAACAACAACATACATGAATGATATGAAGATAATATATCTTAATAATATTATTCATCATCGGAGTTAGTTAAGTATAATAAGACAAGTTCTTATAACACTTAACTTATAACTTGGTGCATACTACAAGATAACACGAAACAAGTATCATCCACCACCTTAGTCGACTAAGTGTAGTAAGACTAGTTCTTAACACACCTTAGTGACAACAGGGTGACTATATGGAACAACAAGGAATGATAATCATGATAATGTAACTTCATGATAACAATATCATTCATATCACAATTAACATAACATAATAAGACAAGATCTTATTTAACTTTGTTAACAACATCAAGAACACACAACATTGATTAACACAATACAATTGATTACTATTGAACTATCTGCATTATATCATTTCAATCATGTGCCATGTATTCAAGTCTGATCATTGTAAGTCCCTTCACAAATCGCTGACAAGTTAGTTTGACGTGACTAAACTGACGATAGCATAGTGGTACCATAGGTTTGAAAAAACATCTAGCTTGTAGGGCTAGTATGTTGATCGTACTATCATTTGGCCGGTAACGTATGACCGGTGACAGGGCGACGAACAGTCAGGGTCTGGAAAGCGACACATGGTGATATTAATATGCAGTGAAATTGTAATTAATCCATCGTTTCAGGTTCACTAGTAGACTGAGGAATTTATTTTCTTTCATGTCATATTACTAGTAACCGTTTCGATGAGGCCTACGGTGATACAAAGTGGTAGAGATAAATCGGATGCATTGTAATCTGATTATGTGAGGATTGCAATGGATTCCTTTTAGGCTCTATGCACTTCAAGTTGAGAACATATAACAATTGGTTAACTAACACTCTTATCTTTAAAAGTGATTAACAGTTAACCCCACAAGCAATGGAATAATAATAAGGATCAGATTAAATTAATCTAATTTCCTTAACACATCGAGGGTTTATCAATACTTCGGTTTGATATTTAAACCCCTCTTATTATATTATTCTACGTATGATACAATGGGATATGAACACAAACGGACGGGTGAAATGGAAATGGATATCTATAGTTGTATTGCAAGTAGTGTGGAGTTCTATTAGTTATGTGGTGGGATGTTGGCTGGGGCTTGTTCCCCTACATATGCCTTATATATAAGCATAACTAATAGGATGAGATACTACTAGTAAATATAACTATGGAGAGGCCATTATGTGAACGGGTGAATCAAATAATTTACAAATAACATGTATGACATTGGGATTGTGTATGTAAACAAATCAAGGTTTTCAATTATCAAACTTATGAACTCACCAACCTAGTGTTGACTTTGTTTAAATGCATGTTTTCTCAGGTGACGAACAGGTTTAGTCACCAGACATTCATGGACATAGCTAGTGGACTTTAAGAAGGCCTAGCTACTTTTTGGTGTTGCATACTTTTGGATGACAAAAAAATGAATCATCTTTTGTATGTCTTGTACAGTTACAAGATATAAACTCATTGATTCTTTCGATTAGATTTACTTAGTTAAATTATGAGGAAACAATGTAATTTAACTTTGTAATTCTATTTCATTGTCATGTTAGCATTTCTCATTTATATATCATGTGCTATGTAAACAATCTGATCATTTAGATTATCAAACGATATCGCGCCCAGAGAACTTTCCGCCCGACGGGAAAGTCGATCCAGTCCGCCGGCTCGGGGTGTCACAAATGAGTTTTATGAACAAGCTCAATCGTATGACATGTTCATTCATTAGACCTCTCAAACGAATTGACTACTTCGTGTAACAAGTCACACGAACGAACAGTTCGTTCGCTTGTCCATAAACCCTAAAACTCTAACTTCATAAAATCCATGATCAAGGCATAAAATTGGTCACATTGTCATCAGACACTACCGATGAAACTATATGAAGCGGTTTTGGATTGATTTGAGCATGGTTAAATGGTTTATTTGATAGCCACCTATTTGAAACCAAAAACCCTAAACAACCAATCTATTATGCGCAAAATTTAATCTGTGGAGGATGAAATCTGATCTATACAATACCTGAAACAATATAGAAAGGATTTATGATCAGAAAAGCTCAATATCATGATTAAAAAGGAGGTGATTGCCAATAACTCTCGGTCGGATGAACGGAAACACACACATAGTTAACGAATTAAAATAGGGGCGAATGAGGCGTCAGACGAAATAGAGAGTTTAAATACAAAAGTCATTCGTGCCAGAGTCCCATTCGTATCAAGGATTCGTTCGTCAATGAGATTCATAGGAAACAACAGTTCGTTCGTGTAATCCATTCGTCAGTGATGTTTAGACTAATTATCCATTCATTCATGTGAACCATTCGCGTGCATGAACAATCAAAGTTGTTCATTTGTGCGAATGAGTCAACTACATTCATTTTAAACATATTTCAAAACAATAACTCAAACACCATAGTTATGAAGTTTTGTTTGTATTGATGAAAAATTTTAAACAAAATTAAACACCTGAACATACAAATAATCATCTAAAAATAAAATTGAAAATCCTTTTGTATTTTTCTGATAAGAAGATAACTGTACAACTAAACTATGACAATCAAACCACATATTTTTGTGAGTAGTCTTTCAAGAAAGTAACATATGCACAAGTCTATTTCAAATCAGCATCCTTGAATGTTATACTTATGACATGTTGGGTTTATAATGCAACTACTGATATACTTGTCCATTTTAAACCAGACCATACTTGTTTATAAACAAATTAGTTATCACCCATATCTTCTAACTGAGTTTCCCATTTTAGTCAACCAATACAGGTTAAAACTAAGTTATCACTCATCTCTGCACATCTTAAAACCTTAGATCATAAGTTCCATAAGGTTTCAATTTATTATATTTTTGCATTTTTCTAATAATTAGTTTCTCAATCTCAACACATTCTCATGGACGGCTTCAGCTAGGTCTTTACAAAGCAATATGGCACGCGTCAGAACTATGTTGATCAAGATCTTGGTTCTATCCAAAATGGATGGCTTCATCTAGGTTGCAACCCAGTATTTGGCACATGTATGCAATCAAACTTATTTTATTTCTGTATTTTATAATGCATCTCCTATCTGAATGGACGGCTTCAGCTAGGATTCGACCCAGCAATGTGGCACATGTACAGAGTCGGACTTACTTTTATTTTCATGTGATTCATTCATTCTTATCTGAATGGACGGCTTCAGCTAGGATGCAACCCATGTGGCACGTGTACAGACTCTAAATCATGAATCATTGGAAGCCTCATAAGATTCTATGATACCATTTGTATGCTTTATTTGAATTATAACATGTTTATACCTTAAATCAGTTTTCTAAACTGGATCCCACAAATCATACATTTGAAGCAAATACCAATAGTCTATAAACATATAAAGTTGGTCTATGAGTAAATCAAATCATAGTACCCAAGTGCTTTCAATATGTGCATTCAATTTTTCTTCAAAGAAAAAGATTGGTTATTACATCACTTTCCCAAACCAGACTTCCTCATTTTTACAATTTTTCAAATGTTTTTGGTTTTTCAATAAACTACTTTTTCTCCCCCTAAAAACCTAAAACATAAAATCTTTTTGGTTTTTGAATAAGCAAAAGAAAAACAAATAAAATACTGTATATACAAAAGAAACTAACAATAAGGAGAATGATCATTTGTTTGATTCAGATGAAGGAATGAGTTCTTCTTTCTGAAAAACACCATTAGCCGATAACAGATATAGAAATATGGGTTTACCAAAAGCTTTTGTGTAAGGATCAGCTTTCTGGTGATCAGTATGAATTTTAACAACATCGATTAATTTCTTTTCAAAACAATCACGTATGAAGTGGTGTTTAATGTCAATGTGTTTTGTTTTTGAGTGCTGGACAGGATTTTTAGTGACAACAATGGCATCAGTATTATCAACAAATATAGGAGTGTTAGAAAAATGTAATCCATAGACCCTGAGTTGTTGCTGAATCCAGATGATTTGAGAGTAACAACTTGCAGCTGCAATGTATTCTGCTTCACATGTGGAAGTAGACACCGACGTCTGCTTCTTGCACTGCCAGGTAACCAGGCGTTTTCCAAAGAACTGACACCCCGCATATGTACTTAAAATCGCTCTTGCGTCCACCATAATCTGAATCACTATAAGCAGTTAGGTCAAAGTTGTCATCATTAGGATACCATAAGCCTAGATCCGGAGTACCCTTTAGATAACGCAAAATCTTCTTCACAGCAATAAGATGGGAGATTCTTGGCTTTGATTGATAGCGTGCACACAAGCAAGTAGGAAACATGATGTATGGCCGAGAAGCGGTGAGATACATAAGAGATCCGATCATTCCCCTATACAGAGTGGCATCGATTAACTCCCCCTTTTTGTCTGGAGTAATTCTGTGATTAACACCCAGTAGGGTACCAGCAGGTTTTGCATCTAGCAGACTGAACCGGTTCAGAATGTCACCAACATATTTGGTTAGATGAATAAAGATCCCTGCAATCCAAGGAAAAATTTCATCTCTCCCATAGAACTCATCTCAAACTTATCTTTCATAACCTTCTCAAAGTCTTTGCACAGAACATCATTTGTGGACCCAAAAATGATATCGTCCACATAAACTTGTACCATGAGCAACTCCCTAGCCATCTCTCTAATGAACAAAGTGCAGTCAATCACACCTCTTCTGTACCCGTTGTTCAGAAGGTGAGTAGATAGTGTCTCGTACCACGCTCGCGGAGCTTAGTGTAATGCATACAAAGCCTTATCTAGCTTGTAGACTTGGTCATGATGCAATGGATCTTCAAACCTGGGAGGTTGATTGACATACTCGACTTCATTAATCACACGATGAAGAAATGTGCTTTTAACATCCATTTGATAAACTTTGAACTTTTTGTAAGATGCACAAGCTAGGAAAGTTCGGATTGCTTCAAGACACGCATCCGGTGCCAATACTTCATTATAGTCAATCCATTCAATTTGTCTAAAATCTTGCACAACCAAATGTTATTTGCTTCTTATTAAAATACCATGATCATCACATTTGCAGCGTAGAACCCATCTTGTGCCAATGAGTTTCGCACCTTTAGGTCTATCAACAAGCTGCCAAACCCCAAGCTTCTTAAATTGCAACAACTCTCCCTGCATGGGATCTACCCATGATTCTTCTTTCAAGGCTTCAGTAATGGTTCTCGGCTCATCTTTGGAGATAAAAGAAGAATGGGGACAAAAGCTCACATCTGCAAAGTCGAGTATCTCAGCAAGGCCACCTGAGGATAACTGGTTTCTAGTCCTCACACCATCATTCAAATTTCCAATAATATTAATCTGAGGATTCAAGTTGTTAATTCTTCCTACTGCATTTAAGATTCTCAAGAGCAGGTACAATATTTTCAACATCTGGTTTTGGGACATCTGGCTGACAGTGATGGTCACTGAGTCTGAACTGTCATCATTTGTTTGCATCAGAGCTGTAACTGATGAAGGTTGCACTGGTTCATCAGGTGCACAATGTGCATCATACATCATTTGAACAACAATATCTTTATGAGAGTACATGGGAGACATATTGAAAGAATCAAACAAATCAGAATAATTGAACATCTAGTATGGACCCTTTCAAGGTGGTGGCATAGTGTATTTCTGAACATCCACATGGTACCACTCCTCCACATTGTTGGTTGATCTGTTGTATACTCTTTTATTTGGAGTGTTGTACCCAAAAAATATCCTTCTTCCACCTTCTCATTGAACTTGCCTTGCTCATGTTTCTTAAGCATTGTGCATGGAGCACAAAAAGGTTCAAGATACATAAGATTTGGCTTTCTGTTAAGTGGAAATTAAAAGCAAGTCTTTCCGTGTCTCTTCATAATCAGTACCCGGTTCAGAGTATAACAAGCATTTGCAACAGCTTCATTCCAGAACTGAACCGGTAGGGATGAAACAGCAATCATAGTCCGAGCAGCCTCAATCAATGTTCTATTCTTTCGCTCAGCAACAACATTCATTTGTTGGACATACGGAGCACTAAATTGTTGGACTATACCACATTCATTGCAAAAAGTCTCCATGTTATGATTCCTAAATTCCGTCCCATTATCTGTTGTGAGCATCCTAACTTTGAGCCTGTAAAGTGACTCAAGCTTGGTAACCAGAACCTGAATACACTCGAACCTTTATGACTTTTCCTTCATAAAAAATACCCAGGAGTATCTAGAGTACTCATCAGTAATAACCAAGCAGTATTGATCTCTAGTTATACTCTTGCGGTTAACAGGACCGAACAGATCCATATGAAGAAGCTCAAGTGGAACAGTAATTGAATGATACTTCTTGAGTTTATGAGACTGCTTGACTTGCTTTCCCTTCTTGCATTAGACGCAGACATCAGACAGTATGAAGTTCTTCCAACTCACTCCCTCAACCAGATTGTTGTAAACCAAGTGATTCATCTTTCGTAAACTCAAATGACCCATCTTCTTAGGCCAAAGGATAGAATCTTGCTTTGTTACCTTAGACATAAAACATGAAGCTGTAGAAGATGTAGTTGAAGCTGTTGCCATATTGAGAACGTACAAATCCTGCTTTGTTGGAGCTGACATCAAAATCCAGTTTTCAGGAATGCTGATACCTTGCTTGAGAATTTAGCAGCTCGAATCATCAAAGAGAAATTTCTACTTCTTGTCACATATCTATGATACAGAAAGAAGATTGTTTTCCAGCTGCTTCACATACCTTACTTTGTCAAATGAAACTTGACTATTTGTAAGAGCTCCTCCTCCAGTAATGAATCCGCCTTTTTCGCCTACAAAAGCTACATATCCTCCTCTGATTGAGTTGGCATTTGTAAGAAGAGATATATCTCCAGTCATGTGTCTTGATTCCCCACTATCAACAATCCAAGTGTTGTAAAGAGCAGCATTTGGGCAAACCTGCACATACACCAATCATTAGTTGAATTTGGGAATCCAAGCCTTTACAGTCTTGGGTTGACCTAATGAGTCCAGGATTTTCATTTGAATCCATTGTCCATCTGAGGTCACTTTATCTGGAGGGTTTGAGACAGAAGTCTCAAAGGGCTTAACCTTCCAGATAGCGTTTTTGCTGAACGATTTCTTTAAATACATAGAAGATGGTTTGGATTTTTGTCAGAAACAATTTTGAGTGTATTTTGATCAAACATTACTCTTTTACCATTATCTTGAGACATAATGGATGAAGGATGTTTGGGTTTAATTTGAGGTGAATGATGAAGAGGTTTGACCTTTTTAATAAAATGCTGATTTGGTTTTCTATGTGATGCAAACTATGGTCTAATCAAATGAGGACAAGATCTAGCAAAATGCCCAAGTGCACCATACTAAAAACAAGCTCGTTTATCTGTGGAAGAAAACTTTTTGGTTTTATTTTGAGACTGTTTGTTTTGAGACTTTGAGCCATGGTTTTTATGAAAATCAATTGAATTTGTATTGTCTTGTTTGAAACCCAAACCCTTAGTCCCATTAAAAACAAGATTGTTAGTCTTGTTGGACTTACTCGCTTCACCCACCAGTGAAGCCTTCACAAAGCCTATAGCTTTGGAGAATTTTGAAGACAAATTTGTCATAGGGGAAATTGGATCAAACTTTTTGACACAAGATGTCTGATTCTTAGCAATGGACTCATGAGGTGAAAAATTAGAATCATCCTCAGAATCAGAGATCCAATCCTCAACTACTCCCTCCACAAATGATTCCTCGGCAGATGAAAAATCTTCACTTGAAATAACTCCAATTGGATTAATTACCAATGGAGTTTTGACTTGAAAATCTTTAATTTCTTTTTAATTTGGTGAATTGAAAAAACAATTTAGAACTGGTTGTCACACCCCGAGCCGGCGGGGTTGGATCGGAGTCCCCGTCGGGCGGAAGGTACCCGAGGCGCGATATCGTGAGTGATAATCGAAATGATCAGATTGTTACATTGCACATGATATATAAATGAGAAACTTGCTAAAATAAAATAGAATTAAAAAGTTAAATTACATCAGTTAAGTTTATAATTTAACAATGTAAATCTACTATCACATCATAAATCTTCTATCTTGTATCTGCACAAGATATATACAAAATAACTGTATAATGATGCTTCAAAATATGCAGGTCCAAAAAGCTAGGTCCTCTATCCGATAACCTAGTCCAAAGAAATAACTCTTCAGTTGACCTGTTCGTCACCTGAGAAGTCATGCAAAAATAAAGTCAACACATGGTTGGTGAGTTCATATAGTTTAGTAATTGAAAATGATTTGAAAACCTTTTTCGGTAAAGACCCTAACCTCATTAACTTCACATGTAATATCCACATCAGTATGCTTATATATAGGGTATACCCCTGAGTCGAGCCTACAAACCCGCCCAGACGCCGTCCCACCACATACTAATACGCATATGACACTGTTGTTAATGATAATTAAGCATTTTTACCTACCATTCACCTCTGATTTAGATTCTGCTTTCCAAAATTTGATTTACCTTTGATTCTCTTGAGGTCATCATAATTACATGATTTCCCAAAAACAATTTTAGAAATATAAAGTTAAATGTTTAATTAAATAAGTAAATAAACATTAAATACAACTAAGACATGATGACTGGGCCTTATTTGACTCAACCAATTAGACTTAGTTGTTGGTGGTTGTCCAAGTTGTACCCTCTCACACGTGACCCATATCAGGCATAACTCACAAGGAGTATAACAGAGCGTGCCGGGATTTTAATGATGCCCATATCAGCTTGACACAACGGTCTACTGTACATGCCGGGACTTTACGGATATCCTTTAATTCTTGAACTCTTTGATTCTATTGACTTTGATTTTGATTTCATTTGATAGTTCACGTTATTGCCCATATAGCTTGACTACAAGAGTCTACTATTTATGCCGGGACTTTATGTGTGTTACACGTGGCCTTGATTTCCATACAACTGACATCCACCTTAACTCAAGTATTAATGATTTCATTAGATCTTAATGATTTCATTATTTCTATGATTCACACACATTTATGATTTCTGATTCCTTGAGTCTCTTGATTTGATCTTTACAATTCCCATGATTTCGCAATGATAATTGATTCTTGATAATGATTCTTTGTTCCCAGATCACACACTGGGTTAGGTTTCTTTGAACATGATCCTTTGCTTTAGTTCCTTTGATTTCACTTTGAATTTAGATTCTTGAATTTGAGCTTGATGGACTAAAGGTTTGTTTAGAGTTTAGAATTAAAGTATTACTCATAAGAGTAATTTAATTAACTTGATAATTTGATCTGTATAGTAATTACCTAGACAGGAGTCTAGGGGTATCAACAAGCATAAAGATATAACATATAATGAATAAAAGCATTTAAGTAAACAATTTAAATAAAACAGTTTACGCATGCTTCTCAGCCCCGCGTTTTAAAACAAAAATGTTAGAAAAGGGGCAATGAACTCACCTGTGCTGCTTTGTAAATGATCTAACACAAAATGCGCGCTCGTTCTGGTAGCTTAGTTTTCTTCAGTTCCTGAGTTGTTTTAAAGAATTCTAATGCGATAAGTATATGTATTAGTCGTCGCGCCTAAGATTTGGTCTCGGTGTGTGTAACTAAGTGTCCTAATTACTAGTGTGCTTCTAAGATTCTGTCTTCTAGTCTAACCTAGATACTCATTTACACCCCAATCCCATAATTAATTATAACAACTTTAAGTAAACATTAACCTTCACTTGGATTAACATATAAGGTCAAAATAATCATTTATTTTTAGTTCACTTAGGTTTATAACTCATTTCTTTAGTTAAAATATCGTAAACTTTATTAAAATTCCAGTTAACATAAGATGGGCTTGAGTTAGCCCATTGGGGCCACTTGGGCCCATTTATAGCCTTTGATGATCCATTGATCATAACTTGACATCCTTGAACAATATGATGTAGATAACCTATTCATTTAGATTATCTATTCGTATTAATGTTTTTCCTAGAGTAGTGTTAGTGATTAAACCAACACCTAATCTCTAAGTCCCTCTCATCTTCCAATGATACATGGGTTTATGCTAAAGTGAACTTGCGTGGAATTGAATATTCTACGTCATCCCTATGCACACACACAAACTATCTCATGCATGTACATGTTCCTACTCTCCCATGCACAATGGAAACTAAGGACCTTGATATCTTTTAGGTTCGGCATTTCCTCTATCATTGTTCTTAAGTACTCATGTATTCTCCTTTTTGATTTATAGACTAAGCTTGAAAATCCTCAGCCCGGCAACACTATCACTCGACACACTTGGGTTTGGTGGGCACAAAAAGCAGCGAACCTCTTGATCGTAACTCAGGGTTCGGCAGTGAATATGGGCCAGCAAACCTTTAGGGTTCAGCTGTCTAAGGTTCGTCTAGGGAGGGTTCGTCTAGAGTGATAGGTTCGTGACCAGTCAGTTAGGTTTGCTCGAAAGAAATGGTTCGGCTAGGGTTCGATACTTAGGTTCATCCCTTCCATGTCCTAGGTTCGCACTTCTTTAAGGTTCGGCCGAGATTATGGTTCGGTCAATAGAATGGTTCGTTACCCACCTAGGTTCGGCTGCGCATGTGACAGAATTGAGGGTTCGAGGCCTTATGGGTTCGGGTCAGTAAGGTTCAGTCGGTGCAGGGTTCGGCGACAGTATAGGCACAGGTTCGTGGTAGGTTCCCAGGGTTCGGCTATACCCATAAGAAGGTTCGGCGACCTGTTAAAGGTTCGTCTAATCGAACCTCAACACCAACCATAGCCCTCCTACTCTCCATTCGACTCCTACCTGTTACAAATTTGTTTCCCAAAGCTTCCTAATGTTTCACGATTGTTTATCTCATGCTTTCTAGTATTACTAACCGGTTAGAACATCATTACTCTAATGGGAGGTGGCATACTCTAAAAACCGAAACAAAATGAGAGATTTACCTCAAAAATGGCGGATGAACTCGTGAATCCCTTGTACTTCCGAAATCTACGTGCTGAGGGGTCGCTTTTACACCAAGTAAGTTTGAAATGATGAAGATTTGAAAGGAAACTCCTAGAGAGAAGGTGGAACCTTGTTTCTTGGAGAGAGAGAGAGCCAAGAACGAAATGGGGGGATGGGTTGGTGGTGGTTGTTATGGAAATTAATGCCATATTAAAGACTTTCACATACCCGGTAGTTCAGTCTCGTTCGGTGTCGCGTAAAATGCCGGTTCGCGAGGTTTTCGCGATAAAACGACACAGTTTATAAAATAGGATTTATAAAATTATTCTAAGTTGTGATTCCTAATAAATTAACTAATATCTTCTATTTATTCCAAATTTTTAGAGATATTAATTTACTGTTTAAATCGAAACGTACGGTTGTCGCGCGTATTCGTTTGAATCGTCACTCGTACGAACACGACGATAACTATACTTTTCAATCTTGTTTTATAATTAATGATTATCATTCAGAACATTAGACTTTCAGATATATTCGTACAGATCGTCACCTATACGAATAACCCGTCGATTTAGCATTCACATAACAATATTCGTGTGTTTTGTTCTTTTAAGCCTCACATACGTTTATACAGAATAAAAACTAACAAATAAACTCATGATTGTTCTGTGTTGTCAGATAATTATCTGACTCAAGAACCATAGTTCTGAACTTGTTTCTGTTAAATGTTTCTGAACTTGTTGTTTGATAACTCAAAATGATAATGACAACTAATACGGATATGAAATGTACTTAAATGTATAGGGTTCGTACCTGTTACTGTTCATGTTACTGTTTAAGATCACTGTTCCGGTACGGTTCCGGCACTGATGTTACACTGGTGGAGGACAATGATTATACTTTGTTCCTTTTCCCTTACCCTTCAGATCAGTCCTATCACTGATCATGTGCTCAATGACATATGAAGCTCTTTCATAGCTCTTGAGCTTTTGACTCAATATCTCATAGTCACACTCGACTATGGCTAACTTCTTCTTTGTCTCATTAGTGGTGTTGAGATAAGAAGTGATAGCATCTTGTTTATTAGGCACAGCGATCTCAGCCTCATGTAATTGCTTATTAAATAAGTAAATTTTAGCTTCAAAATCTTTTTCATTTGACTTGAAAACACGATTCCCCTCAATACACTGGTTGAGATCACTTATCAAGTCTGCATTATGTGCCCAATAAGCCAAGACCTTACTTTGAAGGTCAATACAATGAAAACATCTAGATTTAGGTGATGAGCATTCATTAAATACCTGACCAATCTGAGAAGAAGCCGAAGTATCCACCATCAAAGCAAATTGTTTAGCATGTTGTTCTTCAGAATCAGTATCCAATTTTCCTTGAGTTTCTGAATCTGATGTGCTTTCAGACTCTGATCCTGATGAATCATCTAGATCAATCTTCACTTCTTCTGAACCACTTTCAGCAATGGGATCAGCAACTTTCTTGATTTCTGCAACACAAGCTTTCTCATCTGCTCCCTTGTATGAATTGAATCTAGAATCCCAGTTTTCCCTTCTTCATTCTGAACTATTAGAACCTTGTTTGCATTTGAAAAGCTGGCATGAGAAGGAGTCTCAATTGGTACTAATTTTCTTTTTGGATTAGAGTCAGATGATCTTTGATTTTGAAATGCATTCTGATTTCCCATCTTCTTTGGCTTGTTGCATTGCCTTGCAAAATGTCCCTTATCACCACAGTTGTAGCAAGATACTGAAGACATGTCAAAACCAAACTTTGAATCCTTGTTCAAATTGATGTCCTTCCAAGTTCTTCGGACAAAATCTTTTGCCCTTCTGATAACACTTGCAAGGGCCCACATGATATCAATCCTTTCCATGTCATCTGGATCAATTTGTGAGTAGTCATCATTTGTCAAGAGTGGGTTTCCGATCAGACCAGCTAATAACCCATCATAAGAACTAGCAAGTGTAGATAAGAGACCCATATGCTCTTTAGCAACCTCTATTGTCACTTTATCAAAATTTTCTGTCTTCAAGTTGATGACAGAATGACTATCCTCTGAGTGAGAAGTAGAAGTGGCAGCAGACTGATTGACATGAACCTGACTTAAAACAGGAGTCTCTTTGGTCTGAGAAACAAATGTTGTTTTCAGAGGAGCATGTGAAGAAGTTCTTTCTGTAATGGGAGTGGAGTAATAGATGGAAGGATCTTGAACTTGTGCCACTCTCTTGGCTTTCCACTTGTTCTCTATCTCTTGTTCCTTCAGCTTTTGAATGAAATCATTAATATCCATAGAAGCAAGCATCTCACTCTGCTTTAGTACCATGAGAAAAGATTCCCAGTTGGGAGGTAATGAGTCTGCCAGACATTGGATCTTCTCTTGAGTAGTTGTTTTTATTTGATGGTTGAAAAGCTCACTGAGAAGATGATAAAATCTAGCAATCAAATCATCCAAGGACTCGTTTCCCACATATATAAACATGTTGAACTCTTTCCTCAAAGGTTTAGTCTTAATGCTCTTGAGTGCATCATTTTCTTCATATCTCTGTCGGAAAGCATCCCATAGTGATTTAGAAGAAGTAAACTGTCCAAACGGATGACATATATCAGTGGAAACTGACTGAGACAGTATAGCATAGGCCTTCTTTTCAAAATCATATAGCTTTCTTTGAGGTTCAGTCATTCGGGTAACCAGCATAGGTGTTCCATCCTCATTGATTGGTCTCAAGTATCCACTTTCAATCATCATCCATAACTTAGTGTCCACCCCATTGATGTGAATCTCAAATCTATATTTCCAATGAGGATAATCATCCAATCATAATAATTTTGGAGCTTTATTGGCATTTCCAGTCTCAGTTTTAGTGAGCAATAAATTCTGAACACTATGATTCTGATTTGCCATCAACACTAGTTCCTACATCTTAGCAAACATAAACTTATTCAACACTTAGAAAAATTTCAAACTTTAGGTACGAACGAAGTAGAATAATACGAATGACGGGCACGAAAGACAAGAAATCACACGAATGAGTATAGAAATTACAAGTATAAACAAATGAATGATGAAACGAAAGACTCAAACGTATGAAGAGTTCATTCGTATAAACACCACATGAAACATATGGTTGATTCGTGTGTGTCAAACTAACGAAAATTAATTCATGCATACGTTGGTTCGTGTGTGGATCTATGTAACATCAGTGCCGAAACCCTCACCGGAACAGTGATCTTAAACAGTAGCATGAACAGTAAACAGGTACGAATCATATACATTTCAGTACGTTTTATTATTCACATCATTTATCATTATCATTTTGGGTGTTCATAGACAATTTCAGAAACAGTAAACAGAAATAAGTTCAGATCAATGGTTCTTGAGTCAGATAATTATTTGACAAGACATAACCATCATGTGATTAATTGTTAGGATTATATTATGTATAAACGTATGTGAGGCTTTACAGAACAAAACACACGAATATTATTATGTGAATGCTAAATTTACGGGTTATTCGTATAGGTGACGATCTGTACGAATATATCTGAAAGTTTAACGTTCTGAATGATATTCTAAAATTAGAAAACAAGATTGAAAAGTATAGTTATCGTCGTGTTCGTGCGGGTGACGATCCGAACGAATACGCGCGACGACCGTACATTTCGATTTAAACAGTTAATTAATATTTTAAATTAAATAAATAAGAAGATATTAGTTAATTTATTAGGAATCACAACCTAGAATAGTTAAATAAATTCTATTTTTATAATCGTGTCGTTTTGCTGAGAAAACTACGCGAAACCGGTATTTTACGCGAAACCGGACAAAACCGATTAACCGAGTGAGATGGTATCTTTTATTATGGCATTAAATTGCCATAACAAACCTCACCAACCTCTCTCTCTCTCTTCATCACGTTTTCTCTCTCTCTCTCTAAAACCTTCTCAAGAACACCACTTCTCTCTACAATTTGAAGCCCATTACAAGCCGGATTCGAGCTTAGTTGGTGTCTAAACGTCCATCTCATCAAGAAGATTACGAAAGTACAAGAAATTCGAACTTCTAACCACGAGATCTAAGGTAAACAATCCTTGTAAATTCGGTTTTAGAGGATTTCACGAAATTATATGATCTTGTTATTATAATCAAGGTCAAACACATAAAATACTTGAGTTAAGATGTTATGCACACTTAGGAACTGTTAGGATTGAGCTTGTTATAGGTTTAGCAATTTAGAAGAAGATGATAGCACAGGTTCGTGGTTCCACCCAGTCGGCCGAACCCTTTCAAGCGGCTAAGGTCTAGCCGAACCTTCATCCAGGTTAGCCGAATTAGGAACGAACCCTTGCTTATCTCTGCAACGAACCTGTAAAGTTTCTGACCCACGAACCCTGCCACCTGCACCGAACCCTTTTTGCCTCTGCAACGAACCTGAAATCTCTGGCGAACCATACTTGGACGAACTATAGCACCACGAACCCTTGCATGGCTGAACCATGGCCATGCAACTCACGATCTTTAGGATGACGAACCATGGCCATGCAACCCACGAACTTAAGGTGAACGAACCCAATGAGCTGGGCGAACCCTAATGAACCGAACCCTATGGGTTCGTCTGGTTCCATTAGAGCCGAACTATAGTGAAACATAGCAAGGGTTCGCTGCTTTATGCACTATATCGAAGCTAGGAGTTTTACAAGGTGGTCAATATGAGTCTAGGAGCAAAGAAATCGATGTTATGATGTAGTAAATGGTTAGGGGATCATTCAAATCTATCGTTTGCATGGGAAGTTGATAACATAAGTTGCATGCAAGTATAAACATTTTGTGTATGTAAGGGTTAGGGATAACTATGAGAAACTAATAATTTACATGCAACCATAACTTCATGTGGGTTGTTAATGAATGTAATGTGGAGTTCTAACCAAATAACATTTACATGGAGCCAAGAGGGTCAAAAGTTCAAGTCTTGAAGTCAAATAGAAATCAAGGAAGTTCAACTGGGCCTAAGCGGGCCCAATGGGGCTTAATTAAGCCCATCATGTATTAAAAAATGATGTAAACTCAAGTAATGATATTTTATAAAATAAAAGCATCGTGAATTTATTTAAAAGATGATTTAAGAATTTCTAAAGTTTGTCCAATATGAAAAGTGAATTTTAAATGGCGTTGTCTTCTTTTAAGTTGATTTGGTTATAAAAGTTAGTTGTAGTAAACTATTGGGAACTTGTTATAAAATAGACAATTTAGTTGTCTGGAATTGCTTTAAAAACAAAGGAAACTCTGTCGAAATTTTTCTAAAATATAAAAAGTAAGCTGTTGTAACTAATCATGGGAATTGGGACCATAAGAAGGGTAATTAAGATAGAGTAGATCTTAGATACACTTAGTACTAAGACACTTAGTTGCACACAACAAGACTCAAGGTCTTAGGCACAACGACTACTACGCGTACTTATTATATTCGAATTCTTATAAAATAACTCAGGAACCGAAGAAACTTAGCTTACATACAGGAGCGCGCATTTTGTGTTAGATCAAATTACATAGCAGCACAGGTGAGTTCATTGCCCCTTTTCTAACATTTTTGTTTTAAAACGCGGGGCTGAGAAGCATGCGTAAACTGTTTATTTAAATTGTTTACTTGAATGCTTTTAAATTATATGTTTTACATATGTATAAATGTTATCCTAGATCATATCTAGGAATAATTTATGCAGGTTATTAACTGATTTACTTATTTAATAAGTGAATAATCAAGTTAAACTAATCTTTTCAATAAGTCAAAACATTTCAAACAAATCAAACTAAACATTTTGACAAATCAAGTGGGTGAATTCAAGGGATCAAATCAAACATTTTGACAAATCAAGTGGGTGAATTCAAGGGATCAAATCAAACATTTTGACAAAACAAGTGGGTGAATTCAAGGGATCAAATCAAACATTTTGACAAAACAAGTGTGGGACATCAAGACATCAACAAAACAATCTTTGCAAAGACAACATTTAATGTTCTACAAACCAAGTGTTTGTTGAACAATGAATCAAGTGTACAACCGATCAATGAATCTTGTATTCTATGATCAACACATCAAGTACATCTTGTGACAAAATCAGACAATCATTTTTAAGGGAAAATATGGGAAATATCAGAGATAGCATACGCCAAAAAACATTGACGAAACATAAAATCCTGCATTTCAAGAAGTCCTAGCTAGACCGTTTGACTTGTAGGTCGTATGTTTGAGGATATTTACAGTTTCCCTAACTACTAAGTACCTAGATTGACAGACTAGTCTACTCGAGTATGACCACAGGCCCCAATCAATAGGACTTAGATTTTATTAAATGTTTACTTATTTGTTTAATTAAGCATTTATAACTGTTTATACAATTGTGTGGTTGATCATATTTTGTGATGAACTTGTGAAATCAACGGATTTCAGATGATTGTAATTACAGGGACAACAAACAGAAGAGTCTTGGGTAAATGGTAGGGTAAAAATGCCTAATTATCATTAACAACAATGTCCTATGCGGATTAGTATGTGGTGGGATGGCGTCTGGGCGGGGTTGTAGCCTCGACTCAGGGGTATGCCCTATACATAAGCATACCGATCTGGATGATACATGTGGAGTTAATGAGGTTAGGGTCTTTACCAAAGGAGGTTTTCAAATCATGTTCAAATCATTTTCAAATCATTTTCAAATACTAAACTATATGAACTCACCAACCATGTGTTGACCTTTATTTTTGCATGACTTCTCAGGTGACGAACAGGTCAATTAGGAAGTCATTTCTTTTGGACTAGGACTTCAGATAGAAGACTTAGTATTTTGGACCTGCATATTTTTGAAGACATCATTATACAATTTATTTTGTATATCTTGTGTAAATACAAGATAGTTACTTTATGATGTTTACAATAGATTTACATTGTTAAATTATAAACAATACTGATGTAATTTAACTTTGTAATTCTATTTTAATTAGCATTTCTCATTCATATCATGTGCAATGTAAACAATCTGATCACTTCTGATTATCACTCCCGATATCGCGCCCCGGGAACCTTCCGCTCGACGGGGACTCCGATCCTACCCCGCCGGCTCGGGGTGTGACAGATTGGTATCAGAGCCATGGTTATAGAGAAATATAGGTCACTTATTTAATTGGTTTGGCCTAGACTATAACCTAGGGACCCTGCATGTAGAGAACATAGGACGTAAGACTTATTTGCATATTGTCTTCTGTATTCGATCATTGCACTAACCGATGACTTTATTGGTTATGATCAGAATGCCTCCACGAAGACAACCTCCCTTGATACAGCTACCACCACAAGATTTGGCTCCACACTCCTCCACACCGTCTCCGAATGACTCTCCACCACCACCTCCTCCACCTCCTCCTCCCCCTCCTCCATTGATTACTCAAGCATCTGGTTCAGGCACAACACCGACTATGGACCCTGCTACTATCGCTCTGGTGACGTTACTGAGTAGCCAGATGACGAATCAGATGAAAGAGCAATACCGGAGATGTTCCTTCGTCTTCGTAATGAGATCCTCAACACTGGCAACACATCCGGAGAAGCCAGTGGAAATACTGGAGATTCATCTCACTACTCCTACAAGTCCTTTGTAGGATGTAAACCACCCAGCTTTAGTGGGTCTGAAGGCGCCGTTGGATTAATCCAATGGATTGAGAAGATTGAGGCAACATTGGATCTTTGCAGCTGCCCCTAACACCACAAGGTCCGTTACTCAGCGGGAACGTTCAACAAACGGGCTCTGACCTGGTGGAATGGTCAGATCAACGCCCGGGGAAGAGAGGAAGCTATGGCAATGTCATGGGAAGACTTCAAGGCACTGCTGCGAACAGAATTTTGTCCCAAGAATGAGCTGCAGAAGTTGGAGGTTGAACTATCTAATCATGTGATGAAAGGGGCTGATCACATGGGGTATACAACTCGTTACCACGAGTTGGTTGCTTTGGTACCAGATATGGTACCAACTCTGGAGAAAAGGATAGACCGTTATGTGGGTGGACTCCCCGCCTGCATTCAGGGCATGGTTGTTTCAGCCAACCCTACTACTGTCGAATCCGCAGTGAGACTGTCTGGGAAACTCACTGATCTTATGGTGGCCTCTGGAGTTTTAAAGAAAGAGGCTGAACCCAACAAGAACAAAGCTGAGCCATCCAAGAAACCCTCCCATCATCAGAAGAAGAAACAGAAGACCATCAAGAACTACACGGTGGCCACACCTCTGCAACAAGTGGCAGCAACACCACAAAACCCCAACCGCAAACCCTACACTGGCACGTTTCCTTTGTGTGCCAAGTGTCAGTATCATCACCCTGCTGACGCTCCGTGTAAACATTGTACGGGATGTGGAAGAAAGGGCCATTGGGTCCAATACTGTAGGATGACACCTAACCAAGCAGTCAACAATGCTGCTTTGGCTCTCCCTCCACCAGCTAATCAGAACCATGGTGGATGCTATAACTGTGGCGAACAAGGCCACTTTGCGAAGAACTGCCCAAAGAAGGCTCAACCAGCAGTTCAAGCACCCCGTGGACGAGCCTTTGCTATCGGAGCACCAGCTGCACGCCAGGACCCAAATGTGGTCACTGGTACGTTTCTCTTACATGACTTTTATGCATCTGTCTTATTTGATACTGGTGCGGATCAGAGTTTTATCTCTACCGACTTTGCATGCCAACTAGATTCCATAGAGGAACAGTTAGACTCCCCTTACATTATAGAAGTAGCTAACGGGAAACAGATCACAGTTAGTACAGTTTATAGGAACTGCCCATTGACACTAAATGATTATACATTTACCATCGATTTGATACCGATGGAGCTGGGTAGTTTCGATATTATTGTTGGAATGGATTGGCTTTCGTCTCATCGAGTGGAGGTCATCTGCTCTGAAAAGCTGCTTCGAATTCCATCGCCGAGTGATCGTGTATTGGAAGTGAAAGGGGATCAAGCAAAACGAAGTGTCAAAATCATCTCTTGCATAAAGGCGCGTAAGTGTCTACAGAAGCAGTGCATGGCGTTCTTGGCTCATGTGGTGGAAAAGGAGAAAGAGAAGAAAAAGATTCAAGATGTACCTGTAGTAAAAGAATACCCTGAAGTGTTTCCTGAAGACCTACCAGGTTTGCCACCTGTGCGACCAGTAGAGTTTCGTATTGACTTAATTCCTGGAGCAACCCCAGTTGCTAAATCTCCTTACAGGTTAGCACCTTCAGAGATGCAGGAATTGTCTAATCAGTTACAGGAGTTACTTGACAAGGGTTTCATCAGACCGAGCTACTCACCTTGGGGAGCTCCGGTTTTGTTCGTGAAAAAGAAAGACGGATCGTTCAGAATGTGCATAGATTACAGAGAGCTGAACAAACTGACTATCAAGAATCGTTATCCATTGCCGAGGATTGATGATCTGTTTGATCAACTGCAAGGAGCTCAATACTTCTCGAAGATTGACTTGCGGTCGGGATACCATCAGCTGAGAGTTCAAGATGAAGATATACCGAAAACGGCCTTCCGAACAAGATACGGGCATTACGAATTCATGGTGATGCCTTTCGGATTGACAAATGCACCAGCGGTTTTCATGGACCTCATGAACCGAGTGTGCAAGCCGTACTTGGATCAGTTTGTCATTGTCTTTATTGATGACATACTGATTTATTCCAAGACCAAAACAGAACATGAGCAACACCTTAGAAAGATCTTGGAGCTGTTGAAGGAAAAGAAACTCTATGCCAAATTCTCCAAATGCGAATTCTGGCTAAGAGAAGTTCAATTTCTGGGTCATGTGGTCAACAGCGAGGGAATTCATGTAGACCCTGCCAAGATTGAAGCGATAAAGAATTGGGACACTCCGAAGACACCGACGGAGATACGGTCTTTTCTGGGATTGGCGGGTTATTATAGAAGGTTTATCTCAAATTTTTCTAAGATAGCCTTGCCTCTCACTAAACTAACTCAGAAAAGTGAACCGTTTGTCTGGGAGCAGAAACAAGAGGATGCTTTTCAGACCTTGAAACAGAAATTATGTGATGCTCCAATCCTATCTCTCCCAGAAGGCTGTGATGATTTTGTTGTATACTGTGATGCTTCCCATCAGGGACTCGGTTGTGTATTAATGCAACGGGATAAAGTCATAGCCTATGCATCAAGACAGTTAAAGATTCATGAGAAGAATTACACTACTCATGATCTTGAACTGGGAGCAGTAATCTTCGCACTGAAGATTTGGAGACATTATTTATATGGCACCAAGTGTACCATATTCACTGATCACAAAAGTCTACAGCACATCTTTGATCAGAAGGAGCTCAACATGCGACAGCGCCGTTGGGTTGAACTTCTGAATGATTATGATTGTGTGATCAAATACCATCCGGGAAAGGCGAACGTTGTAGCCGATGCCTTGAGCCGGAAGGAACGGGTCAAACCCCTACGGGTTAGAGCAATGGGGATTACCGTGCAAACCAGTTTAAGTGACAAGATTGTTCAAGCACAACAAGAAGCACTTGACCGAGGTAATCTGAAGAGGGAACTTGATTGCGGAGCAGAGAAACAGTTCGACACGAAGTCTGACGGAATGATCTACTACCGGGAACGTATATGGATACCGGCGGTAGATGAATTGAGGAAACTCATCCTCGATGAAGCACACAAGACTAAATACTCTGTTCATCCAGGTGCTGATAAGATGTACCAAGACTTGCGTGGATTTTATTGGTGGCCTGGAATGAAGAAGGACATAGCCGAATACGTCGGTCAATGTCTAACGTGTGCGAAGGTTAAGGCGGAACACCAAAGACCGTCCGGTCTATTGGAACAGCCTGAGATTCCGCTCTGGAAGTGGGAACAAATAGCTATGGATTTCATTACCAAGCTACCCCGCACTTCCCGCGGTCATGATACAATTTGGGTAATCATTGATCGTTTAACCAAATCTGCTCATTTCTTGCCCATGCGTGAGAACTTCACCATGGATAAACTGGCAAGATTATACATCAATGAGATAGTGGTACGCCACGGTGTGCCATTGTCTATTATTTCTGATCGAGATAGCAGATTCACATCAAGGTTCTGGCAATCATTACAGAAATCTCTAGGGACACAGTTGAATCTGAGTACAGCTTACCACCCACAAACGGATGGCCAAAGCGAACGTACTATCCAAACCCTAGAGGACATGTTGAGAACCTGTGTATTGGACTTCGGTGGAAATTGGGATTTCCATTTGCCACTGATTGAATTCTCCTACAATAACAGTTACCACAGCAGTATCGGATGTGCACCATTCGAGGCACTTTATGGCCGGAAATGCCGATCACCGATCTGTTGGACTGAAATTGGAGATAACCGAATAACTGGGCCAGAATTAATTCAAGAAACCACTGACAAAATAGCTCAGATTCAAAGAAGACTACAAGCAACAAGGAGCAGACAAAAGAGCTACGCCGACAAACGGCGCAAGCCGTTGGAATTCCAGGTGGGAGACCGTGTAATGTTAAAGGTATCCCCATGGAAAGGTGTGGTACGCTTTGGAAAGAAAGGCAAATTGGCACCACGATACGTGGGACCGTTCGAGATTATCGAACGTATAGGTCCTGTAGCTTATCGATTGAGATTACCAGATGAACTCAGTGGTGTGCATGACGTGTTTCACGTCTCAAACTTAAAGAAATGCCTTGCTGACGAGTCTCTCGTCATTCCAATCGAAGAGATTCAAGTCGATGAACAGTTACATTTCATTGAAGAACCTTTAGAGATTATGGATCGCAAGGTTAAACAACTGAGGCGAAGTCGTATTCCTATTGTAAAGGTTCGATGGAATTCAAAACGCGGGCCCGAGTTCACTTGGGAACGTGAAGATCACATGAAGTAGAAGTATCCCCCATTGTTTGAAGAGGAAGCTGTACCCGATAACGACTCTTAAATTTCAGGACGAAATTTCTCTAACAAGGGGAGACTGTAACATCAGTGCCGGAACCCTCACCGGAACAGTGATCTTAAACAGTAGCATGAACAGTAAACAGGTACGAATCATATACATTTCAGTACGTTTTATTATTCACATCATTTATCATTATCATTTTGGGTGTTCATAGACAATTTCAGAAACAGTAAACAGAAATAAGTTCAGATCAATGGTTCTTGAGTCAGATAATTATTTGACAAGACATAACCATCATGTGATTAATTGTTAGGATTATATTATGTATAAACGTATGTGAGGCTTTACAGAACAAAACACACGAATATTATTATGTGAATGCTAAATTTACGGGTTATTCGTATAGGTGACGATCTGTACGAATATATCTGAAAGTTTAACGTTCTGAATGATATTCTAAAATTAGAAAACAAGATTGAAAAGTATAGTTATCGTCGTGTTCGTGCGGGTGACGATCCGAACGAATACGCGCGACGACCGTACATTTCGATTTAAACAGTTAATTAATATTTTAAATTAAATAAATAAGAAGATATTAGTTAATTTATTAGGAATCACAACCTAGAATAGTTAAATAAATTCTATTTTTATAATCGTGTCGTTTTGCTGAGAAAACTACGCGAAACCGGTATTTTACGCGAAACCGGACAAAACCGATTAACCGAGTGAGATGGTATCTTTTATTATGGCATTAAATTGCCATAACAAACCTCACCAACCTCTCTCTCTCTCTTCATCACGTTTTCTCTCTCTCTCTCTAAAACCTTCTCAAGAACACCACTTCTCTCTACAATTTGAAGCCATTACAAGCCGGATTCGAGCTTAGTTGGTGTCTAAACGTCCATCTCATCAAGAAGATTACGAAAGTACAAGAAATTCGAACTTCTAACCACGAGATCTAAGGTAAACAATCCTTGTAAATTCGGTTTTAGAGGATTTCACGAAATTATATGATCTTGTTATTATAATCAAGGTCAAACACATAAAATACTTGAGTTAAGATGTTATGCACACTTAGGAACTGTTAGGATTGAGCTTGTAATAGGTTTAGCAATTTAGAAGAAGATGATAGCACAGGTTCGTGGTTCCACCCAGTCGGCCGAACCCTTTCAAGCGGCTAAGGTCTAGCCGAACCTTCATCCAGGTTAGCCGAATTAGGAACGAACCCTTGCTTATCTCTGCAACGAACCTGTAAAGTTTCTGACCCACGAACCCTGCCACCTGCACCGAACCCTTTTTGCCTCTTCAACGAACCTTAAATCTCTGGCGAACCATACTTGGACGAACTATAGCACCACGAACCCTTGCATGGCCGAACCATGGCCATGCAACTCACGAACTTTAGGATGACGAACCATGGCCATGCAACCCACGAACTTAAGGTGAACGAACCCAATGAGCTGGGCGAACCCTAATGAACCGAACCCTATGGGTTCGTCTGGTTCCATTAGAGCCGAACTATAGTGAAACATAGCAAGGGTTCGCTGCTTTATGCACTATATCGAAGCTAGGAGTTTTACAAGGTGGTCAATATGAGTCTAGGAGCAAAGAAATCGATGTTATGATGTAGTAAATGGTTAGGGGATCATTCAAATCTATCGTTTGCATGGGAAGTTGATAACATAAGTTGCATGCAAGTATAAACATTTTGTGTATGTAAGGGTTAGGGATAACTATGACAAACTAATAATTTACATGCAACCATAACTTCATGTGGGTTGTTAATGAATGTAATGTGGAGTTCTAACCAAATAACATTGACATGGAGCCAAGAGGGTCAAAAGTTCAAGTCTTGAAGTCAAATAGAAATCAAGGAAGTTCAACTGGGCCTAAGCGGGCCCAATGGGGCTTAATTAAGCCCATCATGTATTAAAAAATGATGTAAACTCAAGTAATGATATTTTATAAAATAAAAGCATCGTGAATTTATTTAAAAGATGATTTAAGAATTTCTAAAGTTTGTCCAATATGAAAAGTGAATTTTAAATGGCGTTGTCTTCTTTTAAGTTGATTTGGTTATAAAAGTTAGTTGTAGTAAACTATTGGGAACTTGTTATAAAATAGACAATTTAGTTGTCTGGAATTGCTTTAAAAACAAAGGAAACTCTGTCGAAATTTTTCTAAAATATAAAAAGTAAGCTGTTGTAACTAATCATGGGAATGGGACCATAAGAAGGGTAATTAAGATAGAGTAGATCTTAGATACACTTAGTACTAAGACACTTAGTTGCACACAACAAGACTCAAGGTCTTAGGCACAACGACTACTACGCGTACTTATTATATTCGAATTCTTATAAAATAACTCAGGAACCGAAGAAACTTAGCTTACATACAGGAGCGCGCATTTTGTGTTAGATCAAATTACATAGCAGCACAGGTGAGTTCATTGCCCCTTTTCTAACATTTTTGTTTTAAAACGCGGGGCTGAGAAGCATGCGTAAACTGTTTATTTAAATTGTTTACTTGAATGCTTTTAAATTATATGTTTTACATATGTATAAATGTTATCCTAGATCATATCTAGGAATATTTTATGCAGGTTATTAACTGATTTACTTATTTAATAAGTGAATAATCAAGTTAAACTAATCTTTTCAATAAGTCAAAACATTTCAAACAAATCAAACTAAACATTTTGACAAATCAAGTGGGTGAATTCAAGGGATCAAATCAAACATTTTGACAAATCAAGTGGGTGAATTCAAGGGATCAAATCAAACATTTTGACAAAACAAGTGGGTGAATTCAAGGGATCAAATCAAACATTTTGACAAAACAAGTGTGGGACATCAAGACATCAACAAAACAATCTTTGCAAAGACAACATTTAATGTTCTACAAACCAAGTGTTTGTTGAACAATGAATCAAGTGTACAACCGATCAATGAATCTTGTATTCTATGATCAACACATCAAGTACATCTTGTGACAAAATCAGACAATCATTTTTAAGGGAAAATATGGGAAATATCAGAGATAGCATACGCCAAAAAACATTGACGAAACATAAAATCCTGCATTTCAAGAAGTCCTAGCTAGACCGTTTGACTTGTAGGTCGTATGTTTGAGGATATTTACAGTTTCCCTAACTACTAAGTACCTAGATTGACAGACTAGTCTACTCGAGTATGACCACAGGCCCCAATCAATAGGACTTAGATTTTATTAAATGTTTACTTATTTGTTTAATTAAGCATTTATAACTGTTTATACAATTGTGTGGTTGATCATATTTTGTGATGAACTTGTGAAATCAACGGATTTCAGATGATTGTAATTACAGGGACAACAAACAGAAGAGTCTTGGGTAAATGGTAGGGTAAAAATGCCTAATTATCATTAACAACAATGTCCTATGCGGATTAGTATGTGGTGGGATGGCGTCTGGGCGGGGTTGTAGCCTCGACTCAGGGGTATGCCCTATACATAAGCATACCGATCTGGATGATACATGTGGAGTTAATGAGGTTAGGGTCTTTACCAAAGGAGGTTTTCAAATCATGTTCAAATCATTTTCAAATCATTTTCAAATACTAAACTATATGAACTCACCAACCATGTGTTGACCTTTATTTTTGCATGACTTCTCAGGTGACGAACAGGTCAATTAGGAAGTCATTTCTTTTGGACTAGGACTTCAGATAGAAGACTTAGTATTTTGGACCTGCATATTTTTGAAGACATCATTATACAATTTATTTTGTATATCTTGTGTAAATACAAGATAGTTACTTTATGATGTTTACAATAGATTTACATTGTTAAATTATAAACAATACTGATGTAATTTAACTTTGTAATTCTATTTTAATTAGCATTTCTCATTCATATCATGTGCAATGTAAACAATCTGATCACTTCTGATTATCACTCCCGATATCGCGCCCCGGGAACCTTCCGCTCGACGGGGACTCCGATCCTACCCCGCCGGCTCGGGGTGTGACAATCTATTCGCCCGAAAACCCTATTCGTAGGATCTGTGTAACATCACTGTACTTCCGGTCGTCCGTACATCCGTACGATTGTACTGTTACGATCTGAGATTTTGTTATTAATGACGAATTATTATTTGATGATTATCACTGTTATTGGTATACATGTTTAGAACATATTATATGCGTAAACCATGGGAAGTTTAGTTGTAACTCAACTAAACAGAACGAGAGAGTTTATCGCAGATGATTACACAGATTATGGATTATTGGTTGAAATGGAAAGGAATGTAGAGTTGGTTATGTTTTGGATTGCTAAACATAGTCAAGGACACATGGTCATGGTTTATCGAAATAGCGGTGGACGGTGTAGGGGAGGTTGCGATCTACCTCTGCATATGCCCTATACATATGCATATTTCGGTCTATCATGGATGTGTCAGTGACTTGGTTTAGTGGGTTTTGGTTTGGGAATTATAATATTACAGTTAATAAAATAATGGAATTAATTACGCGATGGTGAGGTTACGAACATAAATTAAACGCGAATATTAATTCAGAAAGATTAACTTAATAGTGTATTCGCGTGGGTGACGATCCACACGAATATGATTATTAAGAATAATGTTCTGAAACGATATTCCATAAAAGGTAAATCGAGTTGAAATACGCTACGAGCGTCGGATTCGCAAAGGTGACGATCTTTACGAATACGTACGTAAGTAACACGTTTCGACGAGATAATTATATAATATTTAACGATAATAAAATAAGAAAATTAATTTAAAAATGTTTAATAGGAATCACAACCTAAAAACAAATCTGAACAAATTATTTTATTAAATAAATGATTTAATGAAACTGAAATGAAAACGAAAATGTTTTGCGAAACAATTTTATTGAAATCATTTTATGAAGCCACATTAGTTGAAATCATTTTATTATGACGGAACTTATTTACTTACAGGTTTTACGTTTTAAAAATAATTTACGAGCAAAACCGAGTATTTATTTGCAGAAATCGTGATAGAAACGAGACCGAGCACGCGGGGGAAATCCCGGGATATAAAAACCATTTTCTCTTCTTCTTTCTTCACATTGCAAGAGCAACTCTCTCTCTCTAACCCCAAATTTTCGTCACCTAAATCCTCTGCATCTTCTCTCTAATTTTTCTTGATCATCACTCCACGAAATCGAAAGATCTTGGTGTCCACGCGTTCGTGTGATCGAGAGGAACGAGTAGATATGAAGAAACCTAGAGTTTTGTCACGATTGGAAGGTATGTAATCCATGTTATTTTCGGTTTTCACTTAGGTATCTAGAACCGGTTTATGCTATCAACTCTTAGACGATTTTAGGGTTTTAGATGGGTAATCGGTGGTGTAGTAAATGATGGAAGCCATGGTTGGTCTTGGATCCGTAGATAGTTGTAGTTGGTGCTGGAAACTATACAGGTTTGCTACAATGGAGCCTGGACGAACCTTGCAACTCTTCTCGCAAACCTTGGATGGGCGGGAAAATCTTCAGTGGCGAACCCCATTGTCCAGCCGAACCATTCCTTTGGCCGAATCCCCCTTGACCAGCTCGAGCCACGAACCCTGGAGGCACCGAACCTTTCGAAGTGGGACGAACCCGGGTGAACCGAACCTTTCGAAGTGGGACGAACCCAGGGTGAACCGAACCTTTCGAAGTGGGACGAACCCAGGGTGAACCGAACCTTTCTTGAACACCGAACCATTTGTTAACCCACGAACCTTAAAGGGGACGAACCTGTGATACGGGTCATGGCCGAACCTGCATGGGATCCCCTAAGCCTGCACAACTTCACGAACCTCCTTGGCATCACGAACCTGAAGTTGGAGCCGAACCTATGCATGTTGTGGCGAACCCCTAAGTCACGAAACTTGTCTTGTGGTTTAGCTTATCAGCCGAACCTATGCCTAAAAGTGACATAGGTTCGCTGCTTCTATAGGGATAAAACCTAATTTCGTTTAATTAAGGGATTAGGGATAAATGGAGGACGTAATTATGTATATATGTATATATATATATGCACATACATATACACATGCATGCATGAATTGGGTTAAGGTTGCCATCTTTATAAATAAATATAATTGAATTATGAGGTAATATATAAATCAAACACATTATAATATGAATCCAAATATGATTTCTTAAACCGAAAATGAAATCTTAGTAATTTTGGTCTGGTTGGGCAATTTGAACAAACACGCATGCATCACTGAACATAAATATTGATATAATAATTGTTAACATTTTAGGGAGTGTACACATAAGGTTTCACGATAAGCATCATCATTGATAAATGAAATTAATTAATCTTAAATCTATTCTTAATGATGGAACTAAGATCACAATAGTGAGCAATGGTATAACTTAAGCGATAAACTTAAGTTGTTGCACACCTAATGACCTAATGTCACAATGTCATGAAACACATTATAATTACAGATTGTTGAGTTGATTTGAGTCCACTTACGCGAGCGCGCATATTACAGCAACACTGATTCTAAGGATTCAGGTGAGTTATCATAACCTCCCTTTTTAAACTGTTTTGTTTTAAACTCGGAGGTGAAAAATGTATACCCATTTTCAATATTATCTTGATATCACATGGATGACACTTATTTATTTGTATGAAATCCATATTTACGGGTTATCATATTTCATGAGTTGTTACTGTTGACTTTGGTCATTCGTAACGACTGCATGCATTGTCACGAGGAGTTTGCCTCATCCGTGTGTTGTTGTCTTTGACTTCGGTCAATTCCAATGATGCATGTATTGTCACGTGGGGTTTGCCTCATCCGTGTGTCGTTGTCTTTGACTTCGGTCAATTACAATGATGCATGTATTGTCACGTGGGGTTTGCCACATCCGTGTGTCGTTGTCTTTGACTTCGGTCAATTACAATGATGCATGTATTGTCACGTGGGGTTTGCCACATCCGTGTGTCGTTGACTTGACTTCGGTCATTTGCAACGATACATGTATAGTCACTTATAATATTTGAGATGGTTGATAATTGAGATTGGTTAAATGTTTAGGTGATTGAATACTTATGATTAATTGAGATGTGTGATTATGTGTTGGATTTGTGTTTGTATTATGTGTTTGGATTGTGAATGATTACCTCGCAGGTGTCATGTGGATTTTCTCTGGAAAACTCTAAACTTTTATAATCATTTTGAAAACACTTTTAAATATAAAAACTTATGATTACTCACCAACTACTTTGTAGTTGACACTTGATTTTCCTACATGTTTCAGGTAATGAAGCTAAGTAGGTTGAGGAAGAAGAACTCACACTTTTGGACATCATCACATAGGATTCTTGGACTTAGCTAATTAACTGAATTTCTGGCGATAAGAGCTTAGTTAGTTTAGCTAAATCTTTTGTGTAATTGATGTATTTAATTCATATTGAACATGATTTTTGTGTAAACATTTACTTGGTTTGATTGATATGTGATGATTAAATTTAGATGTCCACGAGCTTTTGAACAATCTACACATCCCTCGTGGCATCCCGACGTTTCCGCCATCGGTCGGGGTGTTACAATCTGAATATGAGCAGCAAGAAAAATCCTTCTAACTTTGAATCTAAATCGATTTTGACCACCAAATTTGGTACACACTCATGAAGACATTTCTAAGCTTCTGGAATAAACGATTTTCCAAAACAACTCGAAAACCCACTGTTCATCAATGAAACTTTAAGTCTAAGAAAAACAGGGTTTTCAGAAAACATGTAACATCACTGTATTTCAGGGTGTCCGTACATGTACGACTGTACTGTTATGACCTGATATGATAATTATTAATGATAATGAATTATTGGATGTTATTACTGATATTGGTATAAATATTGAGAACATATTATTTTATGCATAAACCATGGGAAGTTTAGTTGAAACACAACTAAACAGAACCAGAGAGCTTATCACAGTGGAATTCACAGATGATATGGATAGTTGGTTTGGAATGGAAAGGAATTAGGATTTGGTTATTGTTTCGTTGCTAAACATAGTCAAGGACACATGGTCATGGTTTATCGAAATAGCGGTGGGATGGTGGCTGGGGCAGTTGCGACTGACCCTACATATGCCCTATACATATGCATATTTCGGTCTATCACGGATGTGTCAGTGATATGGTTTAATGGGTTTTGGATTGGGGTTTATAATATTAAAGATAATAACATAATGAAAGCTTTATTGGTAATAATTACGCGATGGTGAGGTTACGATCATAACTTAAACACGAATATTAATTCGGAAATAATAACTTAATAATGTATTCGCGTGGGTGAGGATTCACACGAATATAATTATCAGGAATAACATTCTGAAATAATATTCCACAAATCGTAAATCGAATCGAAATACGATACGAGCGTCGGATTCGGAAAGGTGACGATCTTTACGAATACGTACGTAAGTAACGCGTTTCGACGAGATAACGAAATAATATTTAACTATATTAAATTAATAAATAGAAATTTAAAACATTTATTAGGAATCACAACCTAAGACGGAATTGAATGAATGGTTATATTAAATAAATGAATTAACGAGAACGTAAACAAATTCATTTTACGAACAGACTTTAAATAAAATCATTTTATGAAAACGAAACGGGATTATTTAAAATGTTTTATGTTTTAAATATATTTACGAACAAAACCGATCATTTAATAGACTTTATCGCGATAAAAACGAGACCGAGCACGGGGGAAATGGAGCGCGATATAAGAAAGAAGAGCTAACTCTTCTTCCTCATTTCCACCATTTCCTCTCCCTCTAACATCACAAAATCGCCCTAGCCCTCTCTCTCTCTCTGACTTCTCTCTACGATATCTCTCTCATTTCTCAACCATTTCGCAAGATCTTGGTGCCTAAACGACCACGTGATCGAGGAGAACGAGAACCCACGAAGAAATCCGAAGTTTGGTCAACATTTTGAGGTAAATCTTGAGTTTTAATTTTCGTTTATCACTTGAACAACAACCGGTTTGCATATACACGTTTTTAAACAAGTTCTATCTTTTGAAAACCCTAAGTCGCATATGTGTGAATGTATGGGAACCATGGATGAGCCTGTAACATGTATGGATTGGAGAGGAAGATGATGAATAGTTGGAGCACGACATAGTAGGTGGCCGAACCTAGGTTTCGGTCGAACCTTTTCCAAATTGGCTAGGCTTTCTGGTGGCCGAACCTCCTAGCTGCCATGCGAGCCTTTGTTCCCGCAACCCTAGCTCCACGAACCTTTGGCACGAACCTGTGGGATGCGAACCTAGGTCTTCTAGAAACCTAGAACCCACGGCCGAACCTGTGAGCATGGGACGAACCTATGTTGCAGCCAAAGTCTTCCTTAGCAGCGTAGCTGCAAGGATCACCCACGAACCCTGCATGGAGAACCTGCTTGAAAACCACGAACCTTATCTTCTTTATTGGCCGAACCTTGTGGTGGCCTAACCTGCGAACCTGTGAACATATGGAACCTGGGAACCTGAGTATATGCATGACTCCCGAACCTTAGGGCAATCAAGTACTGAGCCACAAACAATGGAAGCCGAACCATATAGCTTCACGAACCTTCATGGGCCAAATCATCAGCTAAGCCTAGGGCCGAACCTTGTGTAGGCAGGACCTCCAGTTGCCGAACCTATGGCTGAGATTACCCTAGTAGCAAACCTAAAGGTTCATGAACCCTAGGGGCTGTCAAACTAAGATTTTTCGGTCCAAAGGGAGGATTATACTGGCACACAAACATTAGGAAATAAACAAGGGAATTGTGACTCATTAAGTTCATGCATGCATGGGAGTTTAGAAAGTTGCCATTTTTTTTGAACAGGTTTAACTTAAAGATTTTTATGCAAATGAAATAAGTCATGAAGATAATATAAGTTTAATTTTCTAAACTTGATCACATGTAATATTTCAAGATGGATAGGTTAGCTTGAATCACGGGCATGCATGCAACTATGAAAGTATCTATATAAGTTTATAAGGATAAAACCCTTACAACTTATATAACTTTGATATATGATTTAAAAGATCATCATATACTGGATAATCAACACTAACAAGTAAATTATCCTTGTAAGATGATAAGTAATAAAATCTTAGGTGTGACAACTTAACTTGGAATAAATGAACTAAGTTAATGAAACACTTAATGATTTAAAAGTAAACACTTACAGTTAATTAATCAAAATAAAACGCATATGCTTATGAACATGAGCACACGATAATTACAGGTTGATTGAGTTGTTATGATTCATCTTGCGTGAGCGCGCATATTACGAGAACACTGATTCCAAGGACTCAGGTGAGTTCTCATATCCTCCTTTTAAAAATGTTTTGTTTTTAAACTCAGAGGTGGAACATGTATACCAATTTATATACTATTTTGATAACACATGGGTGACACCTGGATTATCAATATGATATTCATATTAATGGATTATTATTGATTATTGTAGGATCAGATGTTCTCATTTGATCAATAGCAGCGGAATTCAACGATGAATTAGCTCAATATTAGCAAGAACAAAGTTAATTCAATCAAACAGTAAAGCACAAGTTTGTTATAGAAAGAGAATTTCTGCAAAAAGGAAATAATTCTTTCAATCGCAAAAACTTCGTTAATAAATTCAATTTGTCAACTGCCCTAATATAGAAGCAGTGACGTCTGATGATGTCACAAGATGTTGACATCTAACAGACAAAATATAACTACTGAAAATAACTAAACTACTGAAAGAAGACGACAACATCTGATGAGTAAAATACTCATCAGACTTTTTACAAGTATTGAAAGGAAACTACTGAAGACTAACTAAACACCACAACAGCTGAAAGCTAACACTTCAGCTGTTGTGAACAACGTCTGAAGACTTGTTCTTCAGAGCTTGTAACTCTTCAGATCTTCTCTTCAACAGTTGTTTGTCTTCAGCCTTTGTGTTCTTTTTCAGTTGTTGTGAGCCTGTGGGACTTAGAGGATTTTCTGATCAGGCTCATTGGTTATTTTGGTCCAACAAACTCCCCCTGAACCAATGCAGCCAAAACCTCTAATTATTAGTTGTCCCACTTATTGTTGATTTTCCAGGCAGAAAGATGTCTTTTTCCTTAGAGATCAGCTTCTAAGATGACCAATTAAGTGTAGGCCTGGATGACAGCAGCTTCAAAAAATATAACAGTTGAAGAATGAGAGAGAACTCCAATTGGGGAATGGACTAAGAGTTGTTGCCTCTCTCATTGAAGCTACTGCCCATGCACAAGTTTGAAAGATTCTCTGACATAGGCTTCCAAAAGAACTACTTGATCTTCAATGGTTAGTTGCTCTGGCTCACCTTCAAAAAAGAACTCAGGTCCATAGTATTCAGAGAGATACCTGCATGTGGACCCATTGTGCAATTCAATCCTTGTGATTTCTCTGTATACGAATTCATCTGGATGTTTTCCTTTAAGGAACAGTTGTAGCTCATTCTTCTTTACCCCTTCCATCCTTTTGTATACCAGCCCCTTCTTGATCATTTTGTTTTCCAATAACTTAGAAGCTGGCATCTTAGCATTGTAGAACTTTTTAAAATCATCAATGATTTCCCAAGGGTCCATCACAAACCCAGCCATAATGTCAGCACTTATCACCCTTTTGATTCTTCCTCTGTATTCTTGTGGAATGTTTCTTGTGTGTATCCTGTGTTGCACCCTTGGGTCAGGCCATACCCGGATTACATCTTTCCTGTACTGGAAGGTATGCCTTAGTGCAAACAGTCTTTGTGCTTCCTTTCTCATGACTGTTAGTGAAGAAGTCTGAGGGTAGTCTTTGTCTACCAATCTTAGAATCTTGTCATCATATACTCTCTGACTTTCTTCTTCTTCTTCTTCTATCTTTACCTTCACAGCTTCCATCTGAGATTCAGGTGTCATCTTTGGATGTTGTCCAAATACCAAAGGCTTTTCAGGAATATAGTTGGCAGGCAATGTTACTACTTTCTTTTGAACAACCAATTCTGAACCAGTTTTTGATGATTCAGGTTTATGAACTTTTGCTTTAATTACAGTGGAGATGGGAAGCCTGTCTTCCTCATCAGACTCCTCCTCTTCTTGAATCCTTAAGAATCTCCTCTTCTTAGGAGGAGCACCAACATTAACAACTTGAGCAGAGGTTACTTGTTCAATTTCTTTCTCAGCATTTTTCTCTACATTAACTTGCTCAACCTCCTCCTCAGCAACAGTAGCAACCTCAGCATGTTTATTCTTCTTTTGTCTCTTGTATGTAACTTGAATAGCTGGAGACCTTTCAACTGGAGACCTTTCAGATACATTATCTTCATCTTCTTTTCTTTGCCTTTTAGAAGCTGAAGCTGAAGTTGAAGCTGTGACTGAGTCTGTTCCTAACTCCCCCTTTTTGGCTGCAGGGGAAGAAGGAGTGTGAATAGAAGTAAGCTTGGCAGTCACAGCAGCATCTACCATTTGCTGTATTTGAGATTGTGAGGGTAGCCTCTCATCAAGGGCTTGAGTTATGATGTTCTTTAGTAAGGGAGTGATGAGAGGGATAATTGTGAGAAGGACAGCAGCTAATGCCTCTGGGGGGCTAGAACCCAAAGGATTAGTGCCTGAAGCAGAGGCTGGTGGCTTGTTAAATTGTGGAATAGAGGTGGAAGTGTTTGTGTGACCTTCAAGATTAGAAGGTGCCATCTGTGGGGTAATAGGGGAAGATGGTCTTTTGTCCTTGGACATCTTGGTGAGTAGCTCATTGAGCCTACAGACCTCAGCCTCAAGGAGTTTGTTCTGTTGCAGAACATCAGCAAGGGTCCTTTGGTCATCAGTAGCCTTGGCTAAATCATCTGATCTCCTGATAGTATCAGGATCTACCTGAGTTGAGTGTGGCTCAACATGCTCAGGTGCCCCTTTTTCTTGGAACTGGGGACTTTCAACCTCAGGGGTAATCCCTTCATCAGTTGTTGCCTCTGACAGGGTCTTAGCTATGTTACTACTATCAATCACTCCAAATGATGGAGGTGAAGAAGTAGCAGCCCTGTCAGATATCAGAATCTCTCTTTCCACAATAGGAGATCTGATTTGGTAGTCAAAGTCCTGTGGGTTATCAGAGACACTTTGATCCTCCCCCTCAATGTGGGAGCTAATCCCAGTAGTGATAGGTGTCTGGGTGGGGATATGAGTGTTCAACTGATCCAGGATTTGTTCAATAACAAAAGTTGGGCTTTGTTGGGTGGTTTCCATAGGATTTGGCTGTGAAGCAGAATGCACCCGGGGAGAGTGGTGCTGTTCAATAGAAACCTTTTCAACTGAAAGAGGTTCTAGAAATGTGTCTGCCCCTTCAATGGTTGCACCAGGTTCCTGTTGAGAGGAATCCTGGGCGGTTTGAGCTGGTGGAGTCTGATGGACCACTGGTTGACTACTCCCAGTGGCCATATCATGCCTTGGTGAGGCATGGGCAGACTCAGGGGACTCATTTCCCTGAGCAGCCTTTTTGGGCTTTTTGGATTTTGGTTTGGTGGGGATTTTGGATTTGGATGAAGAAGTGGAGACTGTGGGTTCCCTCTGCTTGGGTTTTAGCTTTCGGGCAGCCTCTTTGAGAGTGGTGTTGGTGTTGTGTCGGGAATATACCTCCAGTAGAACAGCTGGAGCAGAGATCCCCTGACCAACAAGGCCATTGTGCTGTAACTGTTTTTCTATGATGGCCATGATAAATCGTGGATAAAGTAGCCATCTAGAAGAAACAGGCTTACCAGCATGTTCAGTTAATTCTGAAAACACTATTTGTGAAAAGTTTAGTTTTTGAGATTCCAGAATTGAATACAATACCTGTTGCCACCTGGAGGACATTTGGTCCCATGAGGAAGATTTCGGAGCCAAGCAAATGTTGATCATATGAAATATCAGACGCTCCGGATCATTGAAATTCTTCTTGTACAGAGTTGAATCACTTAGGTCACCTTGGTATTCATGACTTGTGAAACAGAGGTCAAGTTGGTTCTTTGGGAAGTGGGTGATTAAGTTCGCATCATCAAGTTGGAGAACCTCCCTTAGTTCAGCTGGACTGATGTGCACATTATGACCATTTACTGTTGAACGAAGAGATATCACACCAGTGCCGATGTTGATGAGCTCGACATTCATCCAAAATTGATGAATGGATTCAACATGAAGTGTGGGATTTATGAGAAAGGCGGTTTGGAATTGGGATGCATTCATTAAGTTAACTGCTTCATCAAACTTGGACCAGAAAGGAGATTTGGTGAGGTAGGCGACAGAGTTGTGACGAGGTTTAAGGTTCATGGTCGCCATGGAAGCAGAGACTTGAGAGGGAAGATAGGTTTTTGAAAAAGGCTTAAAGTTCTGAGAAAGTGATAATGAAACAACTGAAGAAGGTTTGAGTTAAATAGAGAAAACAGCAGAGGTTGAAACATCTGAAGAGTAAAGGTACTCATCAGATGTCGACAGATTTTGTTCATCAGTTGTTTTCAGCAGTTGCTCATCAGACTTTGTGAAAAATATGTTCATCAGAACTTGTGAACAGAATTTGTTCATCAGGCGTTTGTGATAGATTTGTTCATCAGAACTTGTGAACAGAAGTTGTTCATCAGCATTTGTGAGAAATATTTGACCTTCAGTACTTAGTGAATCAACACCCATCAGTACTTGTAACTTAGAGTATTGATAAAGGTCATATCTGTCCTTGAATCAGTACTTCTGATATTTATCAGTATTTACTGAAAATATCAAAAAGTTCAAGGTGAATAAAGAAAATTTTATTGTTAACAGAAAATGTAATATTTTTGGATTTTTGAAAATTGAAAGTTTATTTGTGGAAAAACCAATCTATTCAAGTTGCAGCATACCAAGCCTTAGAACTAAATTTTGAAAAGTGGAGGTGTCTAAAGGCTTAGTAAAGATGTCTGCAAGCTCATCAGCACTAGGAACAAACTTTGGATCAATCAGACCCTTTTCAAAACAATCTCTTATAAAATGATGTCTGATCTCAATATGTTTGGTCCTAGAATGCTGAACTGGATTCTTGACAATACAAAGAGCTGAGGCACTATCCATTAACAATGGTGTCTTAGACTCTTTGATGCCATAATCCAAGAGTTGAGTCTGAAGCCAGAGAATTTGTGAAGTACAACTTGCAGCAGCAATGTACTCGGCTTCAGCAGTGGAAGTGGCCACAGATGTTTGTTTCTTACTTTGCCAAGAAACCAAACAGTTTCCTAGAAACTGACAACCACCAGAGGTTGATTTTCTGGTAAGTTTGCAACCTGCATAGTCACTATCAGAGAAAGCAACCAGCTTGCAGGAATGCCCATTGGAGTACCAAATTCCCAGAGATTGAGTGCCCTGCAAGTATCTAAAAATTCTTTTCACAGCAATTAAATGAGATTCTTTAGGTGTAGCCTGAAATCTAGCACAAACACATGTAGCAAACATAATGTCTGGCCTAGATGCTGTGAGATACATCAAGGACCCAATCATACATCTATAAAGAGTTTCATCAACTGATTTACTTTTCAAATCTGCATCAAGTTGTGTGGTGCTGCTCATGGGGTTAGAACATGATTTACAGTTTTGCAAATCAAATTTCTTTAACAAATCTTTTGTGTATTTGGCTTGATGAATGAAAATGCCATCTGTACTTTGTTTGATTTGAAGACCCAAGAAAAACTGTAATTCCCCCATGGCACTCATTTCAAAATGTTTGGTCATTAACTCAGTGAAATCAGCACACAACTTTGGATCAGATGAAGCAAATATAATGTCATCAACATAAATTTGAACAAGTAGCTTATGTTGTCCTACATTCTTTATGAACAAAGTTTTATCAATGGAGCCTCTAGTGAAATTATTTTTAAGAAGAAAAGTGGATAGAGTGTCATACCAGGCTCTAGGTGCTTGTTTCAGCCCATAAAGAGCTTTATCAAGCTTGTACACCCAATCAGGATGTTTATTGTCCTCAAAACCTGGTGGTTGACACACATACACTTCCTCTTTTATTTTACCATATAAGAAAGCACTTTCGACATCCATTTGAAAAACTTTTAATTTGTGTAAGGCAGCATATGCTAAAAACAATCTAATTGCTTCCAGTCTAGCTACAGGGGCAAAGGTCTCATCATAATCAATACCTTCTTCCTGAGAGAACCCCTGTACAACCAGTCTGGCCTTGTTCTTAACTATTTGACCATTTTCATCTGTTTTATTCCTAAACACCCATTTAGTGCCTATTGCACACTTACCTTGGGGTAAAGGAACCAGCTCCCAGACTTGTTGTTTCTTGAACTGCAACAACTCCAACTGCATAGCTTCCACCCAACCATTGTCTTTGAGTGCAGTGTGATAGTTCTTTGGCTCTTGTTGACTGACAAATAAGGCATAGAGACAAAAATTTGATAATTGACTTCTTGTTGAAACACCTGCAGAAATATCACCAAGAATTTGAGATAATGGATGATCCTTCAGTTCTTGATATGGAATAAGGTCAGTGCAAGTGTTTGCTGGGGGTTCAGCTGCTGCAGATGTTGATGAAGAACCAGGGAACAATTCAGCTAGAATTTCAAATGATGTGGAAGAATCCAGAATTTCATCAGCATTTGTATTTGGAGGAGCAACTGGAGCAGGAGGAGGATCAGATTTAGCAGACAATGGCAGATTATCACTAAATCTGAACAGATGAGTACTTTCGTCTTCATCATCAGGACTTCCGTGTGTGGTTTCTGTAGAAGATTTTGGTGGATCTGCTTTAAGTACCTCACGTGCTTCACCAATAGGCTCAACTGGAAATTCATGTTGCAAGATGTTAAGATCAAACATCTCAGCAGGATTTTGAGGAATGGAGTCTTTGGGACACTCATTGAATTTAACATGAAGAGTTTCTTCAACAATCTTTGTTCGACAATTGAACACTCTATAAGCCTTGCAAGTTGAAGAGTAACCAACAAAATATCCTGCATCAACTTTTGAATCAAACTTTGTGAGTTGATCTTTGGTGTTAAGGATATAACATGGACACCCAAAAGCTCTGAAGAAAGAAATCAAAGGGGTTAGAGAGTGAAGTATTTCATATGGAGTTTTCAACCATCTTTGATTTACTAGAACCCGGTTTTGCACATAGCAAGCTGTGTCGATGGCTTCTGCCCAGAAGGTCAAAGGCAGGCCAGAATCAGCCAGCATTGTTCTGGCAGCTTCAATCAAGGTTCTATTTTTCCTTTCTACAACTCCATTTTGTTCAGGAGTTCTGGGAATACTGTACTGCCTCTGAATTCCCTTTGACAAATAAAATTCATCCAAAATGTGATTTCTAAATTCTGTGCCATTATCACTCCTTACACACTTGACAGGTATAGAATATTGCTTTTCAACATACAACACAAAGTTCATAATAGCCTTGGCAACCTCACCTTTTGAGTGCAAGAAGAAAATCCAGACAAACCTTGAATAGTCATCAACAATAACTAGACAGTACTTCTTCTTTGCCATAGACATTATCTGTACTGGCCCAAACAAATCCATGTGCAACATTTGCAAGCAACCAGTGGATTTTGAATCTCCAATTGGAGGAAAAGAGACTTTGTGTTGCTTTCCTTTCAAGCAGGCAGTGCAATTCTCATCACAACTAAAATCCTTTAAGGGAAGACCTCTAACCAATCCATGTTTCACCAGTTGATTCATGTTTTTGATGTTCACATGACCTAATCTTCTATGCCACAGATTGGACTCCTTGAAAGAAGCCTTAGAGAATAAACAAGGATGACCTTTAACAGAGATTTTCTTTGATAAATCAAAGGCATATACCTTTCCTACTCTGTTAGCCTTAAGGAGTGTATACTCATCTAAAACTTTGCCAATCAGAGGCAACACATCAGAAGATAAAATCCTACAATCTTGCTTGGTGAAAAGAGAAATATGACCCTTATCACACATTTGACTAACACTCAGAAGATTATACTTAAGATTCTCAACATGATTTACATCATCAAACCTAATCTCACCATTTGTTACCATACCTTTCCCTATAATGTAACCCTTAGCATCATTTCCAAAGGATACAAATCCCTTCCTTCCTGTAAAATAGTCATTAAGAAGAGATCTGCTCCCAGTCATATGCATGGATCCTCCACTGTCAACATATCAGATGCTATTTTGGCATGCTGAAGGACCCTGCATACACCAACACACTCAGTTAGACTTTGGGACCCAAACCATTTTGGTTTTGGGTCTTTTAACACATGAAGAAACAAAATTGGCAGTTTCAGTTGAATCAACACTTGAATCATTCTTATCAGAAGATTTAACCTTGACTTTGGATTTTCGTTTCTTCTTCTGAAATGAGACAACAGATGCCTCTGCTAAATTAACTCTTCCTAGCAGTTGTTGCATCATTATCATCAGTTGATTATGATTTTGTGTCAAGATTTTGATTTCATTAGACACATTCTGACCTGAATTTGGATTTTTGGGTTTTAACACCTTAGTTTCTTTAACTGATGAAGAATTTTTCAAGTGTTGTTTCTTTGAATCTGGAACAACCCCTTTACCTTTCTTGGAAATATTTGATTCATTTCCATGTGAGGTTTTTCCAGATTTTGAACTTACTGATGATTCTGGTACAAACTTGGAACGAAATTCAGTTTTCATTTTGAGGATGTTCTTGTTTTTATGCTTTATTTTGTTGAATTTAGAACCTCTTCTGTACCAGCATTCATCAGAGGAGTGATTAAACAGCCTACATATTTCACAAGGCACCCTCTTTTGCTTTCCCTTGTGATTATCTACACGTACTGATGACTTAGATACTGAGTTTTTGTTCTTCAGTACATTTGAAACATCAGTATTTGTAGACAAATTGACAACAGCTGATGTGTTGACAACCTCTGAAGAGTTATTCTTCAGCACTTGTCTATCAACACTTTTTCACTTATCAGTAGTTGTACTATCAGCTTTTTCTACAACTACTGATGAGTGATTCTAACTTATCAGAAGCCGTGCATCTTTCTCTTCAGTGCCATGCCCATCTGACTTAACCAGTTTTAAATTTAATTCATTTGAAACATTTTCATCAGGATCAATCTCAATTAAAACACTATCCTGACATGTTTCATCCTGGATAACATTTGTACATCCAAGAGAATAAGAATAAGTTTCAATATCCATAGCTTCAGATTCAGATTTGCATGCACTTGAATCACTTTCAAATGATTCTTCAGCATCAGACTTTTCTGAAGATTTGGTGGATTGGTATACACTGTCCCCTTCAGACTCACAGTTAAGATTTTTTGGTGTATAACCAGTTGGAGGAGCAGTGTGATTGTAGCCAATACCAAACTTCACATTTGATGCTGTTTGCTTGTTTAACAGCAACTCAAACCCTTTGCAAGATTCAACCCATTTTGCACATTCTACTTGGGTTGCTGCAAGTGTTTGTTTCAGATCATTGTGTTTTACAAGCATGACTTCCACCCTAGATTTTCATCAGACAATTGACACTTGAGTTTATAAATTTCAGACTCTTTTTCATTCAAAAATTTCTCAAATTCAGTTTTATTCTTTGTCATGACCCTTTCTAAATCCAACTTCTCATTGATTAACTCAACATTGATTTCTCTAATGGAAGCAAATGCTGAAACACAAGACTCTGAACACAACTTATCTTTGGATTCAGATGATACCTGGGATGTTGAAGAAGTTGAACTTGAGGTGTCTGTTGAATCAATAGCCATCAAAGCAAGATTCCCAAATGGATTGTCTCCACCATGTGGACCAGCTTCAGAGTACATCTGCATATTGAAATCAGATAAGTCATCAGGTAAACTACTCCAATCAGCTACTCCAGGGGTGAAGAAGCTCTGATGTTGTTGTTGTTGAGATGTTGATTGGTTTGTGATTTGCTGGGATCAGGAAGAGCAGGGGATTGTGAAGGAATTAATGCTGGAGTGTGAGTAGGTTGAGGCATGTAAAAGCATGGATATGGATAAGGCATGGGACTTTGTGGTACAAAATGAGCTGGATAAAATTGTTGTTGACCAGACCCAGAAGATTGTTGTCCTTTGTTTTGTGGGTTATTGCTAGGAAAGGTCACAAAGGGTGCAGAGGAACTAGGTCCAGTAGATTTGCACTCTCTAGCAAAATGACCAAGCCTGTGACACTTGTGGCATCTCAACTTCCCTTTGTCAAAACCAACTTTGGTTTTGCCAGATATGCCGGGAAATTTTCTTCCAGTTCTTTTGTAGAACTTTTGAGATCTGATGTTGATTAATGCCATCTGACTTAAAATATCCATTTCCTCCAGATCATCATCTGGGATTCCTTTCAAGTCATCCATCACAAAACACAAATTATCAACATAATTTCCTGCATTACCATCAATTCCCACAAAAGCATGTTCAACATTGTTAGTAGAGAAATCAATATGTTCATCATAAGAACATTCAGACCCATTAAACTCTGACTCTTGACCAATTAATGCAGTGTTACCAGGAATAAAATCATCAGCAAGTTTTCTAGATGAAGACAGTTTTCTCTTCTGTTCTACCTCTCTCTCAAACGTTAAGAGTTTCCCTTGGAGTTGGGTGAGGGATAGATTTGCTAAATTAGCATTAGAGCGTAGGACAATTGTATATGTGTCCCATCTCTCAGGCAATGATCTGAGAAATCTGTTATTCATCTGACTATTAGTATATTCCTGCTTAACCATTTTCAATTCAGAAATCAAACATGAAAACCGCTCAAATTGTTGAGTCAATGATTCACCCTTTCTATGAGAAAAGGTCTCATACTGCTGAGCAAGGATTTCTCTAGTGTTTGCTAAAACCTCATCCGTTCCACCGAATTGTTCTTTCAGTGCAACCCAGAGATCATGAGCAGTATCATGATGCATTAAGCCTGAATAAATCTCATTCGGCAAAGCCATGGCCAGAATACCATGAGCTTTCGCATCAATTTCAAACAATTTGATATCCTCATCTGAATACATATCCGATGGTTTCGGAATCATGATTTTAGTTTCAGGGTCAGTGATCATGGGTTTATACGGACCATGCACTACAGATTTCCAACATGTTGCACTATTAATTGACAGGTGATGTAGCATTCGACGTTGCCAAATGTTGTACTCACTCCGAACCAGCATAGGAGGCTTGGTTGCGGAGCCTGTATTGTGTGGATCATTGTTTGGAGTAGTCATGATCTCAGATTCACTCAATATCAATGAAATTCAAATGAATTAATGTAAATTCCAACCAATTGATTCAACACAGATTGATTTTCAAAAACAAATCAACAGAAGTTAACAGAAAATATCAATCTATAACGAATTCTTACTAATCGGCTAATTCGATCAACCAGAGAACTGAATTGAGCAGTTTCAGAGATCAATTGTATAATCGATCAATGATTAACCAGCTCTGATACCATTTGTAGGATCAGATGTTCTCATTTGATCAATAGCAGCGGAATTCAACGATGAATTAGCTCAATATTAGCAAGAACAAAGTTAATTCAATCAAACAATAAAGCACAAGTTTGTTATAGAAAGAGAATTTCTGCAAAAAGGAAATAATTCTTTCAATCGCAATAACTTCGTTAATAAATTCAATGTGTCAACTGCCCTAATATAGAAGCAGTGACGTCTGATGATGTCACAAGATGTTGACATCTAACAGACAAAATATAACTACTGAAAATAACTAAACTACTGAAAGAAGACGACAACATCTGATGAGTAAAATACTCATCAGACTTTTTACAAGTATTGAAAGGAAACTACTGAAGACTAACCTAAACACCACAACAGCTGAAAGCTAACACTTCAGCTGTTGTGAACAACGTCTGAAGACTTGTTCTTCAGAGCTTGTAACTCTTCAGATCTTCTCTTCAACAGTTGTTTGTCTTCAGCCTTTGTGTTCTTTTTCAGTTGTTGTGAGCCTGTGGGACTTAGAGGATTTTCTGATCAGGCTCATTGGTTCTTTTGGTCCAACAATTATGAATTGAGATGGATTATTACTTATCCGTGAGTCATTGTTGGTTGAGTTGACTTAGGTCCTCCGCAATGATTGAGTTACTGTTGGTGAGTTGACTAACGTCCCCCTCAGTGATTCCACTATTGGTTGAGTTGACTGAGGTCCTTCGTAGTGCACGAAGACACTTATAGGAATATCGTTGGTTGAGTTGACTGAGGTCCTCCGCGATGATTCCGCCGTTGATTGAGTTGACTGAGGTCATCCACGGTAAGTTATATTGATATGATTATGATGATTGATGCTGATTGAGTTGATGTGATTGGATGAACTTATGTGGATAATTATTTGTGATTATTGTGTATGTGATTACTTGGATTGTTTGGATGTTGTTTGTTGGATTTTGGCAGAATTGAATTATTTCGCAGGTGCACATGTGGATTCTCTTGCGAAATTATAAACTTTTATAAACCCATTTAAAAACATTCATAAACGTTTTTATAAACATTTTTAACATATAAAAACTTATGATTTCTCACCAACTACTTCGTAGTTGACACTTGATTTTCTACATATTCAGGGAATGAAGAGAAGTAGGTAGAGCAGGATAGCTCTACATCTTTTGAACTTCATAACTTAGGGTCTTGGACTTAGCTAAAATAACTGAAATTCTGAAGACTAGAGTTTGGTTAATTTATCTAAATATTTTGTGTATTTGATGTAACTAATTCATGCTGAACATGATTTTTGATGTAATTAATTTGGTTGATTAATTGATATGTGATGAATTAATTAGATGCCCACGAGCTTATGAACAATCTACACATCCCTCGTGGCATCCCGACGTTTCTGCCATCGGTCGGGGTGTTACAGATTGGTATCAGAGCCTAGGTTATAGGGAATTAGGTTACTAGAAATGGTTGACCTAGTCTATAACCGTAGGATACCCTAGTTTGAAGTTATTTCATACACTAGTTATTATATTCAGGATTCATGCTTATATGTTTATTACATGTTATTTGAACTCCTGATTATATATCTGATTCACATGTATTAATTGCTGATTTTATGATTGCCTGTGCCCTGTGACATCTAGTACCAGATCGTTCGGCAAGTCCGTACGGTATGTGTACATTCACTATTTACTATGTGTAAATACATGTTTGTGAACAGTACTTGTATTAACAGAATTCGAAATACAAGAAACAGTTGTACGTATTTATGTGTAAAGTTAAATACCGTAAGTACAACATTCATTATAAACAATAGTGGTTAGTATTTAGGTGAAAACCTAAGTACAGATAATACAACGAAACAAGAGAAACAACAGTGTTGAAGCAAATAACAAGAACAAGTCGGTTGCGATCTGATATCCATAGATGACAGGAATCAGATGGCCGACAAATCAGTGTGAAAACAATGTGAAAACAGGATGTTTAGTTGAGTCCGATAGTGAGGAAACACAATTCAAACACAATTTGTAGTGTTATTTCAGAATACCGAACTGACAGTGTGTTTGCGTGGTTGACGATTCACCCAAACATATTTGTGAGTTTAACGTTCTGAAATCATGACTGGAAAGTAGAAAACAAGAATCTGAAAGCAAAACCATTGTCGTGTTCGCTCTGGTGACGATTCGAACGAATATGCGCGATGGTGACGCGTTCTGACGAAACGAAAACGAAATACGACACGAACGAAAATAAATTAAGAAAATATAATATTTTATATTTTTACAATTTTGAAACTCATCAAAAATAATTAAAACCATTCTTTTAATTTAAAACAAGTAAAATACGCGTTACGTTCCGGAAACGCGACGAAAACGCGAACCGAGCAACCGAAACGAACCCGAATACCCCAAGGGTATATAAACACCAAATGAGGCATTTCCCTCATAATTCCATCAGCCCTCTCTCTAAAGGTGTTTCCCGAACCTTTCCTCTCACTAGAAGAATCACTCTTCAAATCGCGATATCTCCCTCGTTTGTGGACGAAATCGGACGTTCTTGGTGTCCACGCGTAGCTCTCGACCTCCTCTACGAGGAAGTACATCCGATCTGGAGTTTTAACCAGCCAAAATCGAGGTATGATCAAGAGAAAATCACAAAAATAGGGTTTTTATATACCCATCTCTCGACCCAAAACCCTAACCAGTTCTTACACCACTCTCTTCGAATCTAAACCTCTCGGGAAACTTATCTACATGTAGCAACACCATGGGAGTAGCCAAACTTAAGGATCGACCTAATGATGATGAACAACAAACGTGGATGAAGGTGGCGAACTTGTGTGTCCATGGACTCATGAACCTGTGTGTGCATGGACTCACGAACCTGTGTGTTCTTGGACTCACAAACCTACATATTGTTTTCATGGACTCACGAATCTACACTAAGTCGAACCCCTCCTGTGACTCGCAAATCCCTCATGATATTGGCCGAACATTTTTGCAAGTCACGAACCTTTTTTCGGCGAACCCTTGTGACTCAGACGAACCTTGCTACCCAAATCCTTGATATCAGCCGAACCTTATGGCAATCCACCCTGGCCGAACCTTGTTCCAGATCAACAAACCTGTTGTGATTCCCATCTGAACGAACCTAGTCTACAACCGAACATAGGATGCCGAACCTACAACCCATGGAACTAGAGGTTCGCTGGAACCTAACACCCTACCAATTCAACTGATTGGGCCATCCTATCGAGGCCATTAACGGATCCACGTGGTTGTCATGGTTCGGCCCATAGTGACAAAACAGACCAAACTACTCTCGGCCCAAATTTAATATTCCGGCCCATGATGCGTGTGTTGTTTGGTTCAGCTCCTTTCAGACCCAAAAACATAGGCAAGGGCCCATAAACACTTGATTCGGTCCACCAACATTCGGCCCAACTAAGGAAGATGCGAATTTATAAATTGAAACGCATAAATGATTCATAACATGCATGGTGATCACGGGATGGATACTACAAGGTGGCTAAACATTGAGTTAATATTCTAAAAGTCTATAGTCTTGTCCTTTAAAATGAAACAACAAGTGATGGAGTTGAAAGGAATAATGAGGATACAAAATTTTGTTACACGAGGTGACGAGTTACTAGTCTTACACCTAAAAGAATCTAAGTTTATACTTAAGACTTCAATAATATGACGTTAAATCAAGTTAAATCTCAATCCAATTAGGTAAAGTACCATTTAAAGACAATAACAAGTACACAGGGCCGAATGATGACCAAGACCGAGTGGATTAGCCAAATTTAGGGCTAACACACACACGCATATAAGTCACTATAACATATACTTATAGATTACATACAATGTGAAATCAATACAGGATTGTGAAAACAACAACAAATACAATCAAGAGCGCGTGCCCTTCTTGTTTTAAGCTAAGTCAACCACTTCAAATACAAGGTGAGTTCATATGCCCTTTTTCTCTAATCTTAACTGATTTTAAACTCTTGGGGCTGAGAAACATGCTTACTTTTAATTACTTAAAAGTTTTAATGTTTAACATATTGCCTATACTATGATTAGATAATATTGAATTGCTTATTATCGTTTATCATTGTACGCATGCTTGTGTGATCATGATATGACAAGAACAGTTAGATGATTATGATAATATAATTTCATAACTCATCAACACAATAGAATAATATAGTTGCAAGATTTTACAACACTTATTTATTCTTACAATAACAAACATTCAGATAATCATAGGAGAACATGATGACAAGAACAAAACACAAGAATGATATGACGATAACACATCTTCCTAACATCAGTCCACACTAGAGTTAACTAAGTGTAATAAGACAAGTCCTTATAACACTTAGCTTACCACTCAACACATATTACATGATAACATGGAACAACTATTGTCCACCACCTTAGTCGATTAAGGGTAGTAAGACTAGTTCTTACCACGGCTCAATGACCACATTGTGACTATATGGAAAACAAGGAATGGTAATCATGATAACATACCTTCATGATAACAACACCATTCATACACAATTAACACAATATAATAAGACAAGTTCTTATTTAACCTTGTTAATAACAATGAGAACATACAACCATGAGAACAAATGACACAGATGAACACAATTACAATTAATTACTATTGAACTGTTGTATTATATCATTTCAATCATGTGCCAGTATGCAAATTGATCATGTAAGCCCGTTAAAATCGCTGACCAGTTAGTTTGACGTGACTAAACCAATGATAGCATAGTGGTACCATAGGTTTGACAAACCTCAGGCAAGTAGGTCAGTATGTTACTCGTAATTTCAATTGGCTGGTAACGTACGACCGGTTACAGAGCGAATTCAAGTCAGGGTCTGGGAAGCGTCACATGGTGATATTAATCTGCAATGATATTGTAATTAATCCAGCGGGATCCTATTCACTAGTAGGTTGAGAAATTGATCTTCTCTCATGTTCCACTATTAGTAATAGCTTCCGTTGAGGTCTATGGGAATACAATGCGATAGGGTTAAATCGGAAGATTTGTAACCTGATTACGTGGAGGTTGCAATGGATTCCTTTTAGGCCCTATGCATTTCAAGTTGAGAACAAAGAACAATTGGTTAACTTACACTCTTAATATTTAAAAGTGACTAACAGTTAACCCCACAAGTAACAAAATAATACAAGGATCAGATTTGATAAATCTGATATCCTTAATACATAAAAGGGTTATCAATACTTCGGTTTGATAACTAAACCCTTATTGTAATATTATATAACACATGATTTGACAGGTGATTAACAACATTATGAACAGGTGAAATGGAAATGGATATCGATAGTTGTATTGCAAGTAGTGTGGAGTTCTAGTAGTTATGTGGTGGGATGTTGGCTGGGGCTTGGTTCCCCTACATATGCCCTATATACAAGCATAACTACTAGGATGAGATATTATTTGTGAATATAACTATTGAGAAGCCATTGGGTGAACGGGTGAATCAAACAACATTCAAGTAACGAGAATTACATTGTGATTGTGCATGTGAACAACTAAAGGTTTTCAATTACTATATTTATTAACTCTCCAACCTAGTGTTGACTTTTCTTAGATGCATGGTTTCTCAGGTGACGAACAGGTTTAGTCGCCCATATTCAAGAACATAGCTAGTGGACTCTTAGAAGACCTAGCTACATTTTGTGTGATCATATATTGAATGACAAAACAGTGAATCATCTTTTGTATATCTTGTACAGATCAAGATATAAACTTATTGATTCTTTTGGGTAGATTTACTTAGTTAAATTATGAGGAACAATGTAATTTAACTTTGTAATTCTATATCATTGTCATGTTAGCATTTCTCATTTATATCTCATGTGATATGTAAACAATCTGATCATTTTGATTATGAAACGATATCGCGCCCCGGGAACCTTCCGCCCGACGGGAAAGTCGGTCCAGCCCGCCAACTCGGGGTGTGACAGATTGGTATCAGAGCAATGGTTATAGAGAAATATAGGTCATGTTACTTAAACGGTTTGGCCTAGACTATAACCTAGGGACCCTCATGTAGAGAACACAGGACAACAGATTTAATTGCATACGTTACAGCAGTTGATCATAAATTCTAACCGATGGTTTTTCGGTTAGGATTGACATGTCACAGGAACAACCACCTTCACCGCCTCATCCTCCTCCACCCGAGGTGGAACCAGCGACTGCTGCACTGGCAACCTTAATTACTGAACAATTGGTTGCAATCATTCTTGAGATCATCAATAGAATCAGGAGCAGCGAAGAATATGCTAGGAGTTTTCCATCTGTCACTACCATGGGAAAAGAACCTACGGAAGGTGACACCAGAGAGAAACCCAAACACCGTGCTACTAAAAAGCCGAAGGGATCTGCGAACTATACTGAAGCCACCCCGATTAGTGAAGTCATGCTGGACTGGCCTAAAAAGGGTAATAAAATTTATGATGGGACGGCCCCTTTTTGTCAACTCTGTCAATATCAGCACCATGACAGAAACCAGTGTCGTCAGTGCAACCGTTGTGGAAGGACAGGACACTGGGCTGCTGATTGCAAAACCTCAATGAAATCAAATCTTCATCAATACACTGGTAAACATCCCAAGTGTAACAAGTGTGGAGTTCATCATGCTAGGAACAATCTATGCAGCTATTGTCTGAACTGTGGAAAGTAGGGACACCTGATTTATAGGTGTCAAAACCTTCCAACACAGAATCAGAATTAGAGAGCAAGTACATCTACTTCCCCTCAGCCTGACCACCACTGCTACTCATGTGGAATGCTTGGACATTTCGCAAGAGACTGCCCTAGGAGGAAGCCTCCAACAACCATGCGTATTAACCACCACCGATGAACTACTCGCTCTACCAGCACCAGATGTACACACGGAGCCGGATGACTTCGAAGGTATGTCATTTTAACCATGCGTATTTGAATTAGGTATAATGTTAAAAATTATAAAGGTATATATTATATGTGGTTAGTAACATAATTAAGGGAAACTATAGATTAATTACGTGCCGCCTAGATAATAGAAGTTAGTATAATTAATACCTATGCTTGAATTGAGAAAGATCAAATTATGGGAAATTTATGGAGATCAAGCGAAACACCGAGGCAAGATAGTATCGTATAGGAAGGTTCGCTAGTACCTCAGAAAAACAATGCGTTGCATTTCTAGCTCACGTGATCAAGAAAGACAAGAGAGCAATCAAGATTCAAGACGTGCCAATTGTGAAAGACAAGAGAGGATTTGTATCAATTACAGAGAGCTCAATAAACTCACCATCAAGAATCGGTACCCGTTACTGAGGATTGATGATTTGTTTGATCAATTACAAGGAGCTCGGTACTTCTCAAAGATAGACCTGAGATCAGGTTATCATCAGCTCCGAATTCAAGAGGAGGACATACCAAAGACGGCCTTTCGTACCCGATATGGTCACTACGAGTTCATGGTGATGCCATTCGGACTGACGAACGCACTGGCAGTGTTCATGGATTTAATGAACCGGGTGTGCAAGCCGTACTTAGATCAGTTCGCCATTGTCTTTATTGATGATATACTGATTTTTTCAAAGAACGAGAAGGAACATGAACAACACCTCAAAACAGTCTTGGAACTTCTGAAAGAAGAACGACTCTATGCCAAATTCTTTAAGTGTGAATTCTGGCTAAGAGAATTTTAGTTCTTGGGTCACGTGATTAACAGTGATGGTATTCACGTGGATCCTGCCAAGATTGAAGCAATCAAGAACTAGGAGGTGCCTACAACACCGACCGAGATCAGATCATTCTTGGGATTTGCATGTTATTACAGTAGATTTATTTCCAATTTCTCCATGATAGCCTTACCTGTCAACAAACTCACACAGAAGAGTGAACCTTTTGTGTGGACTCAGAAACAAGAAGACGCATTCCAGACATTGAAACAAAGATTGTGCAATGCTCCTATCTTAACACTCCCAGAAGGCAATGATGACTTTGTAGTATACTGTGATGCTTCCCACCAGGGAATCGGATGTGTTTTGATGCAACGAGACAAAGTCATTGCCTATGCCTCACGACAGCTGAAGATACACGAGAAGAATTACACGACACATGACTTAGAACTGGGAGTTGTTTTCTTTGCTTTAAAGATTTGGAGACACCACCTGTATGGTACCAAATGCACTATCTTCACATATCACAAGAGCCTACAACACATATTTGATCAGAAGGAGCTTAACATGAGACAGAGGCGTTGGGTTGAGCTTTTGAATGATTACAATTGTGTGATCAAATACCATCCGGGCAAAGCAAATGTTGTTGCAGATGCTTTGAGTCGGAAGGAAAGAGTCAAACCCTTGCACGTTCGAGCAATGGGAATGACCGTGCAAACAAGTTTGAAAGATCAAATCCTACAAGCACAACAAGAAGCAGTGGCTAGAGACAATTTGAAACACGAGCTCGATTGTGGAGCCGAGAAACAATTCAAGACAAAACAAGATGGAGTTATCTATTATCTGGATCGTGTTTGAATTCCGGCAGTAGATGAACTCCGTACACTCATACTTGACGAGGCACACAAGACACGTTATTCCGTTCATCCTGGTGCCGATAAGATGTACCAAGATCTTAGGTCGATTTATTGGTGGCCAGGAATGAAGAAAGATGTTGCAACTTATGTTGGCAAATGCATCACATGTGCCAAAGTCAAAGATGAACACCAGAAACCTTCGGGTTTCCTGGAACAATCAGAGATACCACAATGGAAGTGGGAACAAATAGATATGGATTTTATTACCAAGCTACCCCGCACTTCCAGCGGACACGATTCGATTTGGGTCATCATTGATAGATTGACCAATTCCGCACATTTCTTGCCGAGCAAAGAAACTTACAAGAGGGAAAAGCTGGCAAGACTTTATGTTGAAGAAATAATGGTTCGGCACGGTGTACCATTGTCCATTATTTCAGACCGGGACAGTGGATTTACTTCACGGTTCTGGCAATCATTGCAACAATCCTTAGGGACAAGTGTTAACTTGAGCACCGCTTATCATTCCCAAATGGATGGACAAAGCGAGCGAACCATTCAAACCCTAGAGGATATGTTGAGGAAATGCATCCTAGACTTCGGTGGAAGTTGGGATACACACTTACCACTCATCGAGTTCTCCTACAACAATAGCTACCACAGCAGCATCGGATGTGCTCCTTTTGAAGCCCTTTATGATAGAAAATGTCGGTCTCAAATTTGTTGGACTGAAGTGGGAGACAACAGAATCACTGGGCCTGAACTTATTCAGGAAACTACCGATAAGATAGCCTAGATTTAGCAAAGACTACAAGCAACACGTAGCCGCCAAAAGAGTTACGCAGATAAACGGCTCAAGCCTTTGGAATTCGATGTGGGTGACCGAGTAATGTTGAAAGTGTCCCCATGGAAAGGCGTAGTTCGTTTTGGGGCTAAGGGCAAGTTAGCACCAAGGTATGATGAACCGTTTGAGATGACTCAACGCATAGGTCCTGTGGCATACCAACTCAAACTCCCTGACGAGCTTAGTGGAGTACATGATGTGTTTCACGTATCAAACCTCAAGAGATGTCTCGCTGATGAGTCATTGATCATACCATTGGAAGAGATACAAATTGATGAGCAACTACATTTCATTGAGGATCCTGTAGACATTATGGAACGTGAAGTCAAGAGACTGAAACGAAGCCGTATCCCTATTGTAAAGGTTCGATGGAACTCCAAACGTGGACCAGAATTTACTTGGGAACGCGAGGACAACATGAAAACAAAGTATCCCCATTTGTTCGAGGATTAGAGCCCGACTTTGATGCCTAAATTTCGGGACAAAATATCTTTAATAAGGGGAGACTGTGACATCCAGTACCAGATCGTTCGGCAAGTCCATACGGTATGTGTACTTTCACTATTTACTATGTGTAAATACATGTTTGTGAACAGTGCTTGTATTAACAGAATTCGAAATACAAGAAACAGTTGTACGTATTTATGTGTAAACTTAAATACCATAAGTACAACATTCATTATAAACAATAGTTGTTAGTATTTAGGTGAGAACCTAAGTATAGATAATTCAACGAAACAAGAGAAACAACAGTGTTCAAGCAAATAACAAGAACAAGTCGGTTGCGATCTGATATCCAGAGATGACAGGAATCAGATGGCCGACAAATCAGTGTAAAAACAATGTGAAAACAGGATGTTTAGTTGAGTCCGATAGTGAGGAAACACAATTCAAACACAATTTGCACTGTTATTTCAGAATAGCGAACTGATAGTGTGTTTGAGTGGGTGACGATTCACACAAACATATCTGTGAGTTAAACGTTTTGAAATGATGACTGGAAAGTAGAAAACAAGAATCAGAAAGCAAAACCATTGTCGTGTTCGTTCGGGTGACGATTCGAACGAATACGCGCAATGGTGACGCGTTCTGACGAAACGAAAACGAAATACGACACGAACGAAAATAAATTAAGAAAATATAATATTTTATATTTTTACAATTTGGAAACTCATCAAAAATAATTTAAACCATTCTTTTAATTTAAAACAAATAAAATACGCGTTACGTTCCGGAAACGCGACGAAAACGCGAATTGAGCAACCGAAATGAACCCGAATACCCCAAGGGTATATAAACATCAAATGAGGCATTTCCATCATATTTCTATCAGCCCTCTCTCTCTCTCTAAAGGTGTTTCCCGAACCTTTCCTCTCACTAGAAGAATCACTCTTCAAATCGCGATATCTCACTCGTTTGTGGACGAAATCGGACGTTCTTGGTATCCACGCGTAGCTCTCGACCTCCTCTACAAGGAAGTACAACCGATCTGGAGTTTTAACCAGCCAAAATCGAGGTATGATCAAGAGAAAATCACAAAAATAGGGTTTTTATATACCCATCTCTCGACCCAAAACCCTAACCGGTTCTTACACCACTCTCTTCGAATCCAAACTTCTCGGGAAACTTATCTACACGTAGCAACACCATGGGAGTAGCCAAACACAAGGATCGACCTGATGATGATGAACAACATACGTGGATGCAGGTGGCGAACCTGTGTGTTCATGGACTCACGAACCTGTGTGTTCATTGACTCACGCACTTTTGTCTTCTTGGACTCACAAACCTACATGTTGTTTTCATGGACTCACGAATCTACACGACGCCGAACCCCTCCTGCGACTCGCCGAACCCTCATGATATTGGCCAAACCTTCTGTAAGTCACGAACCTTCTTTCGGCGAACCCTTGTGACTCAGACGAACCTTGCTACCCAAATCCTTGGTATGAGCCGAACCTTATGGCAATCTGTCACACCCCGAGCCGGCGGGGGTAGGATCGGGTTCCCCCGACGGGCGGAAGGTTCCCGGGGCGCGATATCGAGAATGATAATCGAAAGTGATCAGATTGTTTACATTGCACATGACATAAATGAGAAATGCTAAGTAAAATAGAATTACAAAGTTAAATTACATCAGTAACGTTTATAATTTAACAATGTAAATCTATTGTAAACATCATAAAATGAATATCTTGTATTTACACAAGATATACAAAATAATTTGTATAATGATGTCTTCAAAAGTATGCAGGTCCAAAATACTAGTCTTCTATATGAAGTCCTAGCCCAAAAGCATAAGCTTCCTAGTTGACCTGTTCGTCACCTGAGAAGTCATGCAAAAATAAAATCAACACATGGTTGGTGAGTTCATGTAGTTTAGTATTTGAAAATGATTTGAAACTGATTTGAACATGATTTGAAAATGATTTGAAAACCTCCTTTGGTAAAGACCCTAACCTCATTAACACCACATGTAATATCCACATCGGTATGCTTATATATAGGGCATATGTAAGGGACAAGCCCTAGCCAACATCCCACCACATACTAATATGCATATGACACTGCTGTTAATGACAATTAAGCATTTTTACCCTTAACACAAACCCATAAGTTCTTCTGCTTGTTGTCCCTGTCATTACAATCATTTGAAATCCATGTTGATTTCACAAGTTCATCACACAATATGATCAACTACACAATTGTATAAACAGTTATAAATGCTTAATTAAACAAGTAAATAAACATTTAATAAAATCTAAGTCCTTATGATTGGGGCCTTTGGTCATACTCGAGTAGACTAGTCTGTCAATCTAGGTACTTAGTAGTTAGGGAATTCTGTAAATATCATCAAACATAAGACCTACAAGTCAATCAGTCTAGCTAGGACTTCTTGAAATATAGGATTTCTGGATTCAATGTGTTGGCATATGTTATCTCTGATATTTCCCATACTATCCCTTAAAAATGATTTAATGATCGTCTGATTCTGTCACAAGATGTACTTGATGTGTTGATCATAGAATACAAGATTCATTGATCGGTTGTACACTTGATTCATTGTTCAACAAACACTTGGTTTGTAGAACATTGAATGTTGTCTTTGCAAAGATTGTTTTATTGATGTCTTGATGTCCCACACTTGTTTTGTCAAAATGTTTGATTTGATTCCTTGAATTCGCCCACTTGATTTGTCAAAATGTTTGTTTTGATCCCTTGAATTCACCCACTTGTTTTGTCAAAGATGTTTGATTTGATCCCTTGAATTCACACCCTTGTTTTGTCAAAATGTCTAGTTTGATTTGTTTGAAATGTTTTGACTTGTTGAAAAGTTTAGTTTAACTTGATTATTCACTTAATATATAAGTAAATCAGTTAATAACCTGCATAAAATCTTCCTAGGTATGATTTAGGATAACATTTATACATATGTAAAACATATAATTTAAAAGCATTCAAGTAAACAATTTAAATAAACAGTTTACGAATGCTTCTCAGCCCCGCGTTTTAAAACAAAAATGTTAGAAAAGGGGCAATGAACTCACCTGTGCTGCTATGTGATTTGATCTAACACAATTGCGCGCTCCTGTATGTAAGCTAAGTTTCTTCAATTCCTGAGTTATTTTAATAGAATTCGAATATAATAAGTACGCATAGTAGTCGCCGTGCCTAAGACTTGGTCTTTGTGTGTGTGCAACTAAGTGTCTTAGTACTAATGTCTCTGTAATCTAATCTATCTTACTTACCCATTTTAATGATCCCAATCCCATGATTAATTATAATAACTTACTTTTATATTTTATAAAATTTTGGCAGAGTTTCCTTTGTTTTCAAAACAATCCCAGACAATTAAATTGTCTATTTTATAACAAGTTCCCAATCAATTAAATCAAAGTAAGTAATTTAAATCAAAACATTACAATTTAACTTCCAATTAAATCAATATTAAGTCAAAATCATTTAACGAAGTTTAATAAGTTATAAATAAATGAGATTTTTATCAACGTCTCATAACTTGAGTTTACTAAATCATTTAATACATGATGGGCTTACTTAAGCCTCAGTGGGCCCACTTAGGCCCAGTTGAACTTCTTTGATTTCTACTTGATTCCCAACTTGTGTTTTTGATTCCCATGAGCTTGTAACCCTTTTAACCTAGTTGTTAAACAATTTTATGTTCAACATTTATTTCTACATGCACATGCATGACTAGGGTTTCCTCTTTGTTTATGCAATCACACATGTACATATGATTGATCCACATGCACTCATTTCATGCAACTTATATGATCAACTTCTCATGAAATGGCTAGATTTAATGGTTCACTATCCGTTTCCTAAGTTATGGCATTTATCTCTTTGATCCTAGTCCATAATAACCACATTAAACAATCCCTAAGTTCGACAGATGGCCCAGGGCAGCGAACCTATGCTAAACAGGCCAAGGGTTCGGCTCTAATGGAGGTTAAACGAACCTATGTGTTCCAGGTAGGGTTCGGCTAACACTTTGAATCCAACGAACCCTTAGGGTTCGGCTCATAGTTCGGCTAAGTTGGCAACATATAGGGTTCGTTAATCACGGTTGGTGGTTGGCTATCATAGTAACAAACCTTTAAGGTTCGGTAATCATGTAATGCAAGCCCATATAAGGTTCGTCTCATAAGGGTTCGCAGGTGGCAGCCAACTTTGAGGTTCGTAGCAACAATTGAAGGTTCGGCCGGTTAAGGAGGGTTCGCCCCTGGTTAGTTGATGCAATAGGTTCGTTGCAAGTCTAGGACGGTTTAACAGATTCGCGACTCAGTGAGCTGCAGGGTTCGTTGCAGGGTTTGCAGGGTTCGGCTTCCAGGGTTCGCCACCCTAACAAGTTCGGCCCTCTCCTTTCTTGATCAACAAGGTTCGGCCGACCATTGCACCCCACGAACCTGTACATTTTCGTGCATCACCAGCCCATTTTCACAAGCATCACCTGTTGTAACATTAATCTATCCATTCCTATGGGTACATCTTAATCTAAGTGTTTTAGGTGTTTAATACCGGTTATAATCAAGATACATCGTGAGTTCGTGAAAACCCTATAAAACCGAAAATAAAATGAATATTTACCTTAGATTTCGTGGATGAAAGCTCACAATACTTGTACTCCCGTGATCTACAAGGTGAAAGGATCAAAATGACTCCAAGTTTGATCGAATCCCACTTGAAACAAGCTTCTAATCTTAGAGAGAAGTTGAAATTTCTAGAGAGAGAGAGAGCTAGAGAGAGAGTGACGGGTTTGAGTCAAGAAAGTGAGTTGGTGATGGTTGGTGATGCATTAAATGTTTTCATTTAATGTGCCACCGGGACCCAATGTTCGGTCTCGATCGGTTTCGCGTAAAATGCCAGTTTGTGTAGTTTTTCGTGACGAAACGACACGGTTATAAAATTAGAACTCATTTAATTATTCTAGGTTGTGATTCCTAATAAATTAACTAATATCTTCTTATTTATTAAAAATTTAAAATATTAATTAACAGTTTAAATCGAAATGTACGGTCGTCGCGCGTATTCGTTCGGATCGTCACCCGCACGAACACGACGATAACTATACTTTTCAATCTTGTTTTCTAATTATAGAATATCATTCAGAACGTTAAACTTTTAGATATATTCGTACAGGTCGTCACCTATACGAATAACCCGTCCATTTAGCATTCACATAACGATATTCGTGTGTTTTGTTCTGTAAGACCTCACATACGTTTATACATAATAAATCCTAAACAAATAATCACATGATGGTTCTGTATTGCCAGATAATTATCCGACTCAAGAACCATTGTTCTGAACTGTGTTTCTGTTAAATGTGTCTGAAACTGTTCTATGACAACTCACCATGATAATGATAAATGATATGAATATGAAATTACTGAAATGTGTATGATTCATACCTGTTTTACTGTTCATGTACTGTAGAGATCACTGTTCCGGTAACGGTTCCGGCACTGATGTTACAGTCTCCCCTTGTTAGAGAAATTTCGTCCCGAAATTTAAGTGTTATTATCAGGTACAGCTTCCTCTTCAAACAATTGGGGATACTTTAACTTCATGTGATCTTCACGTTCCCAAGTGAACTCGGGCCCGCGTCTTGAATTCCATCGAACCTTTACAATAGGAATACGGCTTCGCCTCAGTTGTTTAACCTTGCGATCCATAATCTCTAAAGGTTCTTCAATGAAATGCAACTGTTCATCAACTTGAATCTCTTCGATTGGAATGACGAGAGACTCGTCAGCAAGGCATTTCTTTAGGTTTGAGACGTGAAACACATCATGCACACCACTGAGTTCATCTGGTAATCTCAGTCGATAAGCTACAGGACCTATACGCTCGATTATCTCGAACGGTCCCACGTATCTTGGTGCTAATTTGTCTTTCCTTCCAAAACGTACAACGCCTTTCCATGGGGATACCTTCAACATTACACGATCTCCCACTTGGAATTCCAACGGCTTGCGTCGTTTGTCGGCGTAGCTCTTTTGTCTGCTCCTTGTTGCTTGTAGTCTTCTTTGAATCTGAGCTATCTTGTCAGTGGTTTCTTGAATTAGTTCTGGCCCAGTTATTCGGTTATCTCCAATTTCAGTCCAACAGATCGGTGATCGGCATTTCCGGCCATAAAGAGCCTCGAATGGTGCACATCCGATACTGCTGTGGTAACTGTTATTGTAGGAGAATTCAATCAGTGGCAAATGGGAATCCCAATTTCCACCGAAGTCCAATACACAGGTTCTTAACATATCTTCTAGGGTTTGAATAGTACGTTCGCTTTGACCGTCCGTTTGTGGATGGTAAGCTGTACTCAGATTTAACCGTGTCCCTAGAGATTTCTGCAATGATTGCCAGAACCTGGATGTGAATCTGCTGTCTCTATCAGAGATAATAGACAATGGCACACCGTGGCGTACCACTATCTCGTTGATGTATAATCTTGCCAGTTTATCCATGGTGAAGTTCTCACGCATGGGCAAGAAATGAGCAGATTTGGTTAGACGATCAATGATCACCCAAATGGTATCATGACCGCTGGAAGTGCGGGGTAGCTTGGTAATGAAATCCATAGCTATTTGTTCCCACTTCCAGAGTGGAATCTCAGGCTGCTCCAATAGACCGGACGGTCTCTGGTGTTCCGCCTTTACCTTCGCACACGTTAGACATTGACCGACGTATTCGGCTATGTCCTTCTTCATTCCAGGCCACCAATAAAATCCACGCAAGTCTTGGTACATCTTATCAGCACCTGGATGAACAGAGTATTTAGTCTTGTGTGCTTCATCGAAGATAAGTTTCCTCAATTCATCTACCGCCGGTATCCATACACGTTCCCGGTAATAGATCATTCCGTCAGACTTCGTGTCAAACTGTTTCTCTGCTCCGCAATCAAGTTCTTTCTTCAGATTATCTCGTTCAAGTGCTTCTTGTTGTGCTTGAATAATCTTGTCACTTAAACTGGTCTACACGGTTATCCCCATTGCTCTAACACGTAGGGGTTTGACCCGTTCCTTCCGGCTCAAGGCATCGGCTACAACGTTCGCCTTTCCCGGATGGTATTTGATCACACAATCATAATCATTCAGAAGTTCAACCCAACGGCGCTGTCGCATGTTGAGCTCCTTCTGATCAAAGATGTGCTGCAGACTTTTGTGATCAGTGAATATGGTACACTTGGTGCCATATAAGTAATGTCTCCAAATCTTCAAGGCGAAGATTACTGCTCCCAGTTCAAGATCATGAGTAGTGTAATTCTTCTCATGAATCTTTAACTGTCTTGATGCATAGGCTATGACTTTATCCCGTTGCATTAACACACAACCGAGTCCCTGATGGGAAGCATCACAATATACAACAAAATCATCACAGCCTTCTGGGAGAGATAGAATTGGAGCATCACATAATTTCTGTTTCAAGGTCTGAAAAGCATCTTCTTGTTTCTGCTCCCAGACAAACGGTTCACTCTTCTGGGTTAGCTTAGTGAGGGGCAAAGCTATCTTAGAAAAGTTTGAGATAAACCTTCTGTAATAACCCGCCAATCCCATAAAAGACCGTATCTCCGTCGGTGTCTTCGGAGTGTCCCAATTCTTTATCGCCTCGATCTTGGCAGGATCTACATGAATTCCCTCGCTGTTGACTACATGGCCCAGAAATTGAACTTCTCTTAGCCAGAATTCGCATTTGGAGAATTTGGCATAGAGTTTCTTTTCCTTCAACAGCTCCAAGATCTTTCTAAGGTGTTGCTCATGTTCTGTTTTGGTCTTGGAATAAATCAGTATGTCATCAATAAAGACAATGACAAACTGATCCAAGTATGGCTTGCACACTCGGTTCATGAGATCCATGAAAACCGCTGGTGCATTTGTCAATCCGAAGGGCATCACCATAAATTCATAATGCCCATACCTTGTTCGGAAGGCCGTTTTCGGTATATCCTCATCTTGAACTCTCAGCTGATGATATCCAGACCGCAAGTCAATCTTTGAGAAGTATTGAGCTCCTTGCAGTTGGTCAAACAAATCATCGATCCTCGGCAATGGATACCGATTCTTGATGGTTAGTTTGTTCAGCTCTCTGTAATCTATGCACATTCTGAACGATCCGTCTTTCTTCTTCACGAACAAGACCGGAGCTCCCCAAGGTGAGTAGCTCGGTCTGATGAAACCCTTGTCAAGTAACTCCTGTAACTGATTAGACAATTCCTGCATCTCTGAAGGTGCTAACCTGTAAGGAGATTTAGCGACAGGAGTTGCTCCAGGAATTAAGTCAATTCGGAACTCTACTGGTCGCGCTGGTGGCAAACCAGGTAAGTCTTCGGGAAATACCTCTGGATACTCTTTCACTACTGGTACATCTTGAATCTTCTTCTTATCTTTCTCCTTTTCCACCACATGTGCCAGGAAAGCTACACACTGCTTCCGTAAACACTTACGCGCCTTTATGCAAGAAATGATTTTGACACTTCGTTTTGCTTGATCCCCTTTTACTTCCAATACACCATCACTCGGCAATGGAATTCGAAGCAGCTTCTCAGAACAGATAACTTCCACTCGGTTAGAGGAAAGCCAATCTATTCCAACAATGATGTCGAAACTACCCAACTCCATCGGTATCAAATCGATGGCAAATGTATGACCACTAAGTGTCAATGGGCAATTTCTATAAATTGTGCTAACTGTAATCTGTTTCTTGTTAGCTACTTCTATAATGTAAGGGGAGTCTAACTGTTCCTCTACTGAATCTAGTTGGCATACAAAATCAGTAGAGACAAAACTCTGATCCGCACCAGTATCAAATAAGACAGATGCATAAAAGTCATGTAAGAGAAACGTACCAGTGACCACATTTGGGTCCTGGCGTGCAGCTGGTGCTCCGATGGCAAATGCTCGTCCACGGGGTGCTTGAACTGCTGGTTGAGCCTTCTTTGGGCAATTCTTCGCAAAGTGGCCTTGTTCGCCACAGTTATAGCATCCACCATGGTTCTGATTAGCTGGTGGAGGGAGAGCCAAAGCAGCATTGCTGACTGCTTGATTAGGAGTCATCCTGCAGTACTGGACCCAATGGCCCTTTCTTCCACATCTCGTGCAATGCTTGCAGGGAGTGTCAGTAGGGTGATGATACTGACACTTGGCACATAGAGGAAACGTGCCAGTGTAAGGTTTGCGGTTGGGGTTCTGTGGTGTTGCTGCCACTTGTTGCAGAGGTGTGGCCACCGTGTAGTTCTTGATGGTCTTCTGTTTCTTCTTCTGATGATGGGAGGGTTTCTTTGAAGATTCAGCTTTGTTCTTACTGGGTTCAGCCTCCTTCTTTAGAACTCCAGAGGCTACCATGAGGTCAGTGAGTTTCCCAGACAGTCTCACTGCAGATTCAACAGTAGTAGGGTTGGCTGAAACAACCATGCCCTGAATGCAGGCGGGAAGTCCACCCACATAACGGTCTATCCTTTTCTCCAGAGTTGGCACCATATCTGGTACCAAAGCAACTAACTCGTGGTAACGAGTAGTGTACCCCATGTGATCAGCTCCCTTCATCACATGGTTGGATAGTTCAACCTCCAACTTCTGCAGCTCATTCTTGGGACAAAATTCTGTTCGCAGCAGTGCTTTGAAGTCTTCCCATGACATTGCCATAGCTTCCTCTCTTCCTCGGGCGTTGATCTGAACATTCCACCAGGTCAGAGCCCGTTTGTTGAATGTTCCCGCTGAATAACGGACCTTGTGGTGTTCGGGGCAGCTGCAAAGATCCAATGTTGCCTCAATCTTCTCAATCCATTGGATTAATCCAACGGCGCCTTCAGACCCACTAAAACTGGGTGGTTTACATCCTACGAAGGACTTGTAGGAGTAATGAGATGAATCTCCAGTATTTCCACTGGCTTCTCCTGATGTGTTGCCAGTGTTGAGGATCTCATTACGAAGACGAAGGAACATCTCCGGTATTGCTTCTTTCATCTGATTTGTCATCTGGCTACTCAGTAACGTCACCAGAGCGATAGTAGCAGGATCCATGGTCGGTGCTGTGCCCGAACCAGATGCTTGAGTAATCAATGGAGGAGGGGGAGGAGGAGGTGGAGGAGGTGGTGGTGGAGAGTCATTCGGAGACGGTGTGGAGGAGTGTGGAGCCAAGTCTTGTGGTGGTAGCTGTATTAAGGGAGGTTGTCTTCGTGGAGGCATTCTGATCATAACCAATAAAGTCATCGGTTAGTGCAATGATCGAATACAGAAGACAATATGCAAATAAGTCCTAAGTCCTATGTTCTCTACATGCAGGGTCCCTAGGTTATAGTCTAGGCCAAACCATTTAAATAAGTGACCTATATTTCTCTATAACCATGGCTCTGATACCAATCTGTCACACCCCGAGCCGGCGGGGGTAGGATCGGGTTCCCCCGACGGGCGGAAGGTTCCCGGGGCGCGATATCGAGAATGATAATCGAAAGTGATCAGATTGTTTACATTGCACATGATATAAATGAGAAATGCTAAGTAAAATAGAATTACAAAGTTAAATTACATCAGTAACGTTTATAATTTAACAATGTAAATCTATTGTAAACATCATAAAATGAATATCTTGTATTTACACAAGATATACAAAATAATTTGTATAATGATGTCTTCAAAAGTATGCAGGTCCAAAATACTAGTCTTCTATATGAAGTCCTAGCCCAAAAGCATAAGCTTCCTAGTTGACCTGTTCGTCACCTAAGAAGTCATGCAAAAATAAAATCAACACATGGTTGGTGAGTTCATGTAGTTTAGTATTTGAAAATGATTTGAAACTGATTTGAACATGATTTGAAAATGATTTGAAAACCTCCTTTGGTAAAGACCCTAACCTCATTAACACCACATGTAATATCCACATCGGTATGCTTATATATAGGGCATATGTAAGGGACAAGCCCTAGCCAACATCCCACCACATACTAATATGCATATGACACTGCTGTTAATGACAATTAAGCATTTTTACCCTTAACACAAACCCATAAGTTCTTCTGCTTGTTGTCCCTGTCATTACAATCATTTGAAATCCATGTTGATTTCACAAGTTCATCACACAATATGATCAACTACACAATTGTATAAACAGTTATAAATGCTTAATTAAACAAGTAAATAAACATTTAATAAAATCTAAGTCCTTATGATTGGGGCCTTTGGTCATACTCGAGTAGACTAGTCTGTCAATCTAGGTACTTAGTAGTTAGGGAATTCTGTAAATATCATCAAACATAAGACCTACAAGTCAATCAGTCTACCTAGGACTTCTTGAAATATAGGATTTCTGGATTCAATGTGTTGGCATATGTTATCTCTGATATTTCCCATACTATCCCTTAAAAATGATTTAATGATCGTCTGATTCTGTCACAAGATGTACTTGATGTGTTGATCATAGAATACAAGATTCATTGATCGGTTGTACACTTGATTCATTGTTCAACAAACACTTGGTTTGTAGAACATTGAATGTTGTCTTTGCAAAGATTGTTTTATTGATGTCTTGATGTCCCACACTTGTTTTGTCAAAATGTTTGATTTGATTCCTTGAATTCGCCCACTTGATTTGTCAAAATGTTTGTTTTGATCCCTTGAATTCACCCACTTGTTTTGTCAAAGATGTTTGATTTGATCCCTTGAATTCACACCCTTGTTTTGTCAAAATGTCTAGTTTGATTTGTTTGAAATGTTTTGACTTGTTGAAAAGTTTAGTTTAACTTGATTATTCACTTAATATATAAGTAAATCAGTTAATAACCTGCATAAAATCTTCCTAGGCATGATCTAGGATAACATTTATACATATGTAAAACATATAATTTAAAAGCATTCAAGTAAACAATTTAAATAAACAGTTTACGCATGCTTCTCAGCCCCGCGTTTTAAAACAAAAATGTTAGAAAAGGGGCAATGAACTCACCTGTGCTGCTATGTGATTTGATCTAACACAATTGCGCGCTCCTGTATGTAAGCTAAGTTTCTTCAATTCCTGAGTTATTTTAATAGAATTCGAATATAATAAGTACGCATAGTAGTCGCCGTGCCTAAGACTTGGTCTTTGTGTGTGTGCAACTAAGTGTCTTAGTACTAATGTCTCTGTAATCTAATCTATCTTACTTACCCATTTTAATGATCCCAATCCCATGATTAATTATAATAACTTACTTTTATATTTTATAAAATTTTGGCAGAGTTTCCTTTGTTTTCAAAACAATCCCAGACAATTAAATTGTCTATTTTATAACAAGTTCCCAATCAATTAAATCAAAGTAAGTAATTTAAATCAAAACATTACAATTTAACTTCCAATTAAATCAATATTAAGTCAAAATCATTTAACGAAGTTTAATAAGTTATAAATAAATGAGATTTTTATCAACGTCTCATAACTTGAGTTTACTAAATCATTTAATACATGATGGGCTTACTTAAGCCTCAGTGGGCCCACTTAGGCCCAGTTGAACTTCTTTGATTTCTACTTTATTCCCAACTTGTGTTTTTGATTCCCATGAGCTTGTAACCCTTTTAACCTAGTTGTTAAACAATTTTATGTTCAACATTTATTTCTACATGCACATGCATGACTAGGGTTTCCTCTTTGTTTATGCAATCACACATGTACATATGATTGATCCACATGCACTCATTTCATGCAACTTATATGATCAACTTCTCATGAAATGGCTAGATTTAATGGTTCACTATCCGTTTCCTAAGTTATGGCATTTATCTCTTTGATCCTAGTCCATAATAACCACATTAAACAATCCCTAAGTTCGACAGATGGCCCAGGGCAGCGAACCTATGCTAAACAGGCCAAGGGTTCGGCTCTAATGGAGGTTAAACGAACCTATGTGTTCCAGGTAGGGTTCGGCTAACACTTTGAATCCAACGAACCCTTAGGGTTCGGCTCATAGTTCGGCTAAGTTGGCAACATATAGGGTTCGTTAATCACGGTTGGTGGTTGGCTATCATAGTAACAAACCTTTAAGGTTCGGTAATCATGTAATGCAAGCCCATATAAGGTTCGTCTCATAAGGGTTCGCAGGTGGCAGCCAACTTTGAGGTTCGTAGCAACAATTGAAGGTTCGGCCGGTTAAGGAGGGTTCGCCCCTGGTTAGTTGATGCAATAGGTTCGTTGCAGGTCTAGGACGGTTTAACAGGTTCGCGACTCAGTGAGCTGCAGGGTTCGTTGCAGGGTTTGCAGGGTTCGGCTTCCAGGGTTCGCCACCCTAACAAGTTCGGCCCCTCTCCTTTCTTGATCAACAAGGTTCGGCCGACCATTGCACCCCACGAACCTGTACATTTTCGTGCATCACCAGCCCCATTTTCACAAGCATCACCTGTTGTAACATTAATCTATCCATTCCTATGGGTACATCTTAATCTAAGTGTTTTAGGTGTTTAATACCGGTTATAATCAAGATACATCGTGAGTTCGTGAAAACCCTATAAAACCGAAAATAAAATGAATATTTACCTTAGATTTCGTGGATGAAAGCTCACAATACTTGTACTCCCGTGATCTACAAGGTGAAAGGATCAAAATGACTCCAAGTTTGATCGAATCCCACTTGAAACAAGCTTCTAATCTTTGAGAGAAGTTGAAATTTCTAGAGAGAGAGAGAGCTAGAGAGAGAGTGACGGGTTTGAGTCAAGAAAGTGAGTTGGTGATGGTTGGTGATGCATTAAATGTTTTCATTTAATGTGCAACCGGGACCCAATGTTCGGTCTCGATCGGTTTCGCGTAAAATGCCAGTTTGTGTAGTTTTTCGTGACGAAACGACACGGTTATAAAATTAGAACTCATTTAATTATTCTAGGTTGTGATTCCTAATAAATTAACTAATATCTTCTTATTTATTAAAAATTTAAAATATTAATTAACTGTTTAAATCGAAATGTACGGTCGTCGCGCGTATTCGTTCGGATCGTCACCCGCACGAACACGACGATAACTATACTTTTCAATCTTGTTTTCTAATTATAGAATATCATTCAGAACGTTAAACTTTCAGATATATTCGTACAGGTCGTCACCTATACGAATAACCCGTCCATTTAGCATTCACATAACGATATTCGTGTGTTTTGTTCTGTAAGACCTCACATACGTTTATACATAATAAATCCTAAACAAATAATCACATGATGGTTCTGTATTGCCAGATAATTATCCGACTCAAGAACCATTGTTTAGAACTGTGTTTCTGTTAAATGTGTCTGAAACTGTTCTATGACAACTCACCATGATAATGATAAATGATATGAATATGAAATTACTGAAATGTGTATGATTCATACCTGTTTTACTGTTCATGTACTGTAGAGATCACTGTTCCGGTAACGGTTCCGGCACTGATGTTACACAATCCACCCTGGCCGAACCTTGTTCCTGATCAACAAACCTGTTGTGATTCCCATCTGAACGAACCTAGTCTAGAACCAAACATAGGATGCCGAACCTACAACCCATGGAACTAGAGGTTCGCTGGAACCTAACACCCGACCAATTCAACTGATTGGGCCATGCTATCGAGGCCATTAACGGATCCAAGTGGTTGTGACGGTTTGGCCCATTGTGAAAAAACATACCAAACTACTCTCGGCCCAACTTTAATATTCCGGCCCATGATGCATGTGTTGTTTGGTCCAGCTCCTTTCAGATCCAATAACATAGGCAGGGCCCATAAACACTTGATTCGGTCCACCTTCATTCGGCCCAACTAAGGAAGATGCAAATTTATAAATTGAAACGCATAAATGATTCATAACATGCATGGTGATCACGGGATGGATACTACAAGGTGGCTAAACATTGAGTTAATTTTATAAAAGTCTATAGTCTAGTCCTTTAAAATGAAATAACAAGTGATGGAGTTAAAAGGAATAAGGAGGATACAAAATTTTGTTACACTAGGTGAAGAGTTACTAGTCTTACACCTAAAAGAATCTAAGTTTATACTTAAGACTCCAATAATATGACATTAAATCAAGTTAAATCTCAATCCAATAATCGAATGTCTTAAACTTAACCTAATTAGGTTAAGTACAATTTAAATACAATAGCAAGTACACAGGGCCGAATGATAACCAAGACCGAGTGGGTTAGCCAACTTTAGGGCTAACATACACACGCACATAAGTCACTACAACATATACTTATGGATTACATACAACGTGAAATCAATACAGGATTGTGAAAACAACAAGAAATACAATCAAGAGCGCGTGCACTTCTTGTTTTAAGCTAAGTCAACCACTTCAAATACAAGGTAAGTTCATATGCCCCTTTTCTCTAATATTAACTGATTTTAAACTCTCGGGGCAGAGAAACATGCTTACTTTTAATTACTTATAAGTTTTAATGTTTAACATATTGCCTATACTATGATTAGATAATATTGAATTGCTTATTATCGTTTATCATTGTATGCATGCTTGTGTGATCATGATATGATAGGAACAATTAGATGATTATGATAATATAATTTCTTAACTCATCAATACAATAGAATAATATAGTTGAAAGATTTTACAACACTTATTTATTCTTACAAGAAAAAACATTGAGATAATCACAGGAGAACATGATGACAAGAACAAAACACAAGAATGATATGAAGATAACACATCTTCCTAACATCAGTCCACACTAGAGTTAACTAAGTGTAACAAGACAAGTGCTTATAACACTTAGCTTACAACTCAACACATATTACAAGATAACATGGAACAACTATTGTCCACCACCTGAGTCGATTAAGGGTAGTAAGACTAGTTCTTACCACGGCTTAATGACAACATGGTGACTATATGGAAAACAAGGAATGGTAATCATGATAACATACCTTCATGATAAAAACACCATTCATACACAATTAACAAAATATAATAAGACAAGTTCTTATTTAACCTTGTTAATAACAATGAGAACATACAACCATGAGAACAAATAACACAGATGAACACAATTACATTTAATTACTATTGAACTGTTGTATTATATCATTTCAATCATGTGCCATTATGCAAATTGATCATGTAAGCCCCTTTATAATCGCTGACCAGTTAGTTTGACGTGACTAAACCGACGATAGAATAGTGGTACCATAGGTTTGACAAACCTCCGGTGAGTAGGTCGGCATGTTACTCGTAATTTCAATTGGCCGGTGACATATGACCAGTAACAGGGCGACTTCAAGTCAGGGTCGGGGAAGCGTCACATGGTGATATTAATCTGCAGTGATATTGTAATTAATCCAGCGGGATCCTATTGACTAGTAGGTTGAGAAATTGATCTTCTCTCGTGTTCCACTATTAGTAATAGCTTCCGTTGAGGTCTATGGAAATACAATGCGATAGGGGTAAATCGGAAGCATTGTAACGTGATTACATGGAGGTTGCAATGGATTCGTTTTAGGCCCTATGCATTTCAAGTTCAGATTAAAGAACAATTGGCTAACTTACACTCTTAATATTTAAAAGTGACTAACAGTTAACCCCATAAGTAACAAAATAATATAAGGATCAGATTTGATAAATCTGATATCCTTAATACATAAAAGGGTTATCAATACTTTGGTTTGATAACTAAACCCTTATTATAATATTATTCAACACATGATTTGACAGGTGATTAACAATCGTTATGAACAGGTGAAATGGAAATGGATATCGATAGTTGTATTGCAAGTAGTGTGGAGTTCTAGTAGTTATGTGGTCGGATATTGGCTGGGGCTTGGTTCCCCTACATATGCCCTATATATAAGCATAACTACTAGGATGAGATATTATTTGTGAATATAACTATTGAGAAGCCATTGGGTGAACGGGTGAATCAAACAACATTCAAGTAACAAGAATTACATTGCGATTGTGCATGTGAACAACTAAAGGATTTCAATTACTATATTTATTAACTCACCAACCTAGTGTTGACTTTTCTTAAAGGCATGTTTTCTCAGGTGACGAACAGGTTTAGTCGCCCATATTAAAGAACATAGCTAGTGGACTCTTCGAAGACCTAGCTACATTTTGTGTGATCATATTTTGAATGACAAAACAGCGAATCGTCTTTTGTATATCTTGTACAGATCAAGATATAAACTCATTGATTCTTTTGGGTAGATTTACTTAGTTAAATTATGAGGAACAATGTAATTTAACTTTGTAATTATATATCATTGTCATGTTATCATTTCTAATTTATATCTCATGTGCTATGTAAACAATCTGAACATTCTGATTATCAAACGATATCGCACCCCAGGAACCTTCCGCCCGACGGGAAAGTCGATCCAGCCCACCAGGTCGGGGTGTGACATGCCCTAATGATTCGATAAGGACATGCGCGTGGTGTATCGTAAAGGTGGTGGGACGTTGGCTGGGTCAGTTGCGACTGACCCCTACATATGCCCTATATATACCATTTACGGTACATTAGGTGGATGTCAGTATTGAGGAATAAGGGAACTACCCGTGTGGGAAATTATTTACTTAGGAAAAATAACTGCTTAGGAATTTATTTGCTTTAAGAATTACTTGTTTGATCTTTGATCACCAGACAAGGACACACTCGTGGTATACTACAAAGGTGGTGGGACGGTGGCTGGGGCAGTTGCGACTGACCCCTACATATGCCCTATACATATACCATTTGTAGTATATTGAGGGTCTATCAGTGTCAGGAACTTAGGATATTATTAAGAAGTGCTGGGAAAGTTGTTGATGGAATGTTGGTTGAATTTGGTTTGGATTGACATATTGAATGATTATATTTGATGGACTCATATAAAATCACTTATGAACATACTTATTGGACACGTGGGGTGAATAGGATCAACGAATGATACGAACACTTAAGGATGAAATGAATATTTGGTATTTATGTAGACACTTGGTGATAATATGAACAGATTGTGAGAATACTAACACTTAGTGATGGTATGAACACTTGATGAGAATGAATTATAGGGATGAGATGAACACTTAGTGACAATAAAAGCACTCAATGATGATATGAACCCTCATTGATAATTATGAACATTGGGAGTTAATATGGATTTTTAGTGAACTTAGACATTAGGGGAACTTTAATGTTAGGTGAACTTAGACATTTGGTGAACTTAGAAATAGGCGAACCTACATGTCAGGTGAACTTAGACATTAGGCGAACCTAATTGTCCATGGTAACTAGAGACCACTTCACTCAAAATTATCCTACCTAGGATAAGGTTTGTGAAGTGAGATAATGGTAAGATACATGTTACACCCTAAGTTCTAACAAGGGCATAATCGTGGTGCAATGCAACGGTGGTGGGAAGGCGCTGATGCGACTGCGGTCAAGTCTACGTATGCCCTATACATAAGCTTGTTGCATTGCATCGAGAGGTTGTCAGTGTTAGTATAGGGTGGGAAATGTTTGGAACTTAGGAATAGTTAGCTAGTATTAGATATGACCAACTAGGATCCTTTAGGATAATATAAGGAAATTACTACATTGTTATGAGTTAAATGACAGATAGGAGAAAAATATAGTTCCTATATGTAATCCTAACTGTTGAAATGAACTCATTTGACCATAGTTTGTATGACTTACGTTGAAAACAGTAGTAACATGTTTCTAATATATTTCGGAAACATGCCGCCGCGCTGTCACACCCCGAGCCGGCGGGGTTGGATCGAAGTCCCCGTCGGGTGGAAGGTTCTCGGGGCGCGATATCGTGAGTGATAATCGTGATTATCAAATTGTCTACATAGCATCAATGTTAAGAATAACTAAAGCACAATCAAACATTAAACTAGGATTACAAAGTTAAATTACAATATCAATGTTCAGTAATTTAACTCGGTAAACCTAACAAAAGAATCATATGTTTCCTAACTTGTATCTGTACAAGATATCAAAAGTGATTCGTATCCTTAGTAAAATATGTGCTTCTCCAAAGTTTACATGTCCATAGCATTCGTATTTATTAGTTTCAATATAAGTTTAACAAGCATCGTATTTAAAAGTTTATGTTATTGACCCAAAAGCATTCATGCATCCCCTCAGTAACAACCTTAATCTCATTAACACCACCTGTATCATCCAACTCGGTATGCTTATATATAGGACATACCACGGAGTCGAGCCTACGACCCGCTCAGACGCCGTCCCACCACATACTAAGTCGCATAGGACATTGCTATAAATGATAATTAAGCGTCTTACCTACCATCCATTTCGTTTATAGCTTTAGCATTTAGTTAAGTTTACATCATGAGTGGAAAATGAGGAATCACTGTATGGTAAGCACTGAGAGGCCATCAGTCTACTCTTCATAATCCTGACTATGTAGAACACACGTTTGGCAAGCACTGAGAGACCAAACGACCTGATCTACAATAGTCATAGCTACCAGAACACCCCTGGCAAGCACTGAGAGGCCAGTTGGTCCATTCTAAATGGCCAATAGCTTTAGCATTAAGTTTAAGTTTATAGCATGAGTGAACATTGAGGAATCACTGTATGGCAAGCACTGAAAAGCCATCAGTCTACTCCTCAAGTCATGACTATGAAGGTCACCCTATGGCAAGCACTGAGAAGCCGATGGTCTGTTCCTTCATGTCCCAACTATGAAGAACACCTCATGGCAAGCACTGTGAGGCCAATTTGGTATGTTCTACCATAGTTGATAGTTTTAGCATTCAAGTTTGTAGTATTCAAATAGTTTCACAATCGGTAAGGCAAGCACTGAGAGACCAAACCGTTGTTTTAGCATGGCAAGCATATAAGCATACAAGTGTTTAAAGCATCCATAGTTTTAAGCAATTAGCATGTATGTATGTCGCATTATCATAGAATCATAAACTTGTAGCATCAATTTGTAGCTTTAGCATATGGTGTTAACATGCAGTATTAGCATTTAGTATTTGCATGTAGCTTTAGCATTCAGTGTTAGCATAAGCATTAGCATCCGGTGTTATCATGTAGCAATAGCATTTAGTATAAGCATGTAGCATTTGCATCTAGTGTAATCATGTAGCATTTGCATCTTGTGTTAGCATGTAGCATTAGCATTTAGTGTTCAAGCTTTAGCATCGAGTATGTAGTTTAAGCATATAGTTTATAGCATAATCATTAAGCATTTAGTTTATGCTTCAAGTTTGTAGCATAAGCATCAAAAATAATTGTAAAAGCATTTTATAAGTCATTTGTTTAAAAGGTATAACATGCTTCTCAGTCCTGAAGTAAAATCAAAATAGTTAGAAAAGGGACAAATGAACTCACCTTGTGTTTGTTGTGGTTGACTAAGTATAACAAGAATACGCGCTCTCGTTGTTTGTACTTGTGGTGAATGTTCACGCTCTTGTATTGATTTCATAGTGTTTATAGCTTATAAGAATTTGTTTGTAGAATTTAGCATGCATGTCGATGTTAGTGTTAGCCCTAAAGTTGGCTAACACTAGTAAGTCACGATCATTATCCTGCTCTCCTTTGTTCTTGCTAATTCAAGATCTTTAAAATGCTAGGTTTATTAGTTGTATCATATGGATCTTTGAAATTATACTTAAATATTTATTTAGTTTTATGAAGGAATCCCATGTAATTCTTGTTCATCGTTTTAATGTGTTAGGTAATTTCCTAATCAAGTGGGCCGAATATAAGTTTGCCATAATGACCAACTAGATGGGGTTATTGGGCCGGTTAAGACTATGTGTGGGCCAAACAAAAGGAGATGGATGATGGCACCATAGTTGGGCCGATATTGGGCCGGTTAGTAAATTGGGCCAACTAACTATTCTCGGTTAAGTTGAGGCACTTGTCCGAATAAGTGGTCAAAGAGGTTGAGTCCGGTTAGGTTTTCCAGCGAACCCCATGACCCATTTGGTTGAGGTTCGGCACAGTGAAGCCCAAACGAACCTAAGGGTTCGCTCCAGCAGGTTCGGTGCCCAGAGAAGTAGGGTTCGGTCGAAATGGTGGGCATGTACCGGTTCGGCTTTGTGATAAATGGTTAGGCCAAGTTCCAGGTTCGGGGGGGGGGGGGGGGCATCCATAGGTTCGCCGCTCATGGTAGCTTCGTCCATGCGTTCGTGGGTTCGTGAGGGCCCAAAGGGTTCGGCACAGTGGTGTAGGTTCGCCTAGGGTTCGGTGCTTCAAGGTTCGCGGCAACAGAAGGCTGGGTTCGGCTCCGGTAGGGTTCGTGAGTATGAAGAAGGCATGCAGGTTCGGTGTCAAGGTAGGTTCGCCTGGTCTTGGCTTCGCATGGGGAGGTTCGTGAGTCTGCATAGGATAAGGTTTGTCAGTGGTCAAGAAGGTTCGGTTGATGACTAAGGTTCGTCGGCCATGTCTTGTTCACAGGTTCGCACGTGGTTTTTCAGCAGCAAGGTTCGGCCATGGCTGTTTATTCACGAACCTGTACTTCTCGTCGCCATCTTCACTAAACCAGGTAGTCCCAAGTCATTTCCAAAGGTAATGTCATGCTACAGATGGCTCGTAATGTTGTTGGGTTCGAATGGTTAGGCTGAGAACCGAATACAAGGTGAGAAAACCCTACTTTTAGTGATAATCAAGCTTTCATACCTCGTTTTTGGCTGGATTTCTTTGTAGATCGACTGTACTTGTTTGTAGAGAAGGTCAAAAGCTTCGCGTGGACACCAAAAACTCCAAATTTCGTTGAGATTTGAGCTCGATCTTGAAGGTTGAAGACATGAATTGTAGAGAGAGAGAGAGGCGGATTTGAAGCTAGAGAGAGATAGAGTGGCTGGAAAAATGAGGGTAAAGCCTCATTTTTTTGGCATTAAATACCCCGAGGGTATTCGGGTTCGTTTCGGTTGCTTGGTTTTCGTCTCCGTTGCGTTTCCGGATCGTAACGCGCGCGTGTTTTATAATTTAAATTGTTTTATTTCGTTGAATTATTTATCGTAATTATTTAAAACGTGCGTTTCGTTAATTGTTCGCGTATTCTACGCATTTAAATTTATGACTTTGTTTGACGCGTTTTAATTAGGATAGTTTCCTTTTTAATTTGTTTATGATAAGTTTCAAAATTGTAAAACAGAAAACATTATATTTTCTTAAATTTATTATCGTTCGTATCGTTGTTCGTTTCGTTTCATTTCGTCAGAAAACGTCACTTACGCGCGTTTTCGTACAGAGCGCTAACTGTACGAATACGATCGTACGTTTCACTTTCTGATTTTTTTGTTTTCTACTTTTCAGTCATCATTTCAGATCGTTAAACTTTCAGATCTATTCGTACAGATCGTCACCTATACGAATAATTCGTCGGTTTAGCATTCTGTAACAACAACCGTTATGGTTTTGTTTTGTTTATCTTCGCATACGTTTATACCTAATAATAACAAATCAAACATGTATACATCTGTTCATTGTTTTCTGATGGGTTTCTGACTGTTAAACCATAAGATTTAAATCAATATTTCAGAAACATAGTATTATAGTTTGTGTTTAGCATCAGGTGTCACTAGTCTTTACCTAGTTTACATAGCTTGTACTTGAGTTACTGTTCAATCTACTGTGCAACTTACTGTTCCGGTAACGATTCCGGCACAGATGTTACAGTCTCCCCTTGTTAAAGAAATTTCGTCCCGAAATTTAAATGTTATTATTTATACGATTTTCTTTATAACAAGTGGGAAATCCTTGTTTGATGTGATGCCCTACGCTCCCAAATGAAATTTGGGTCTAGTTTGGGATTGCTTATGTATGGACTCAGAGTTTAGCTAATCTTATTGCTCGTAGTTGTCTTACTGTTATGGTTTGCTAACCTCTGTATGACTCTAACACCTTATTGTTCAAAACTAACTGATGCTATGAGCATCAATTGTTACATAATCTCAGTGTTAGCTATTGTTTCATATGTATGTTACGTGCATTAACCAAGGATTCTTTCATTGTTTCTATCGAAATGCAAGAATTCCTAAGTTCCATAGAATACTTATGTGATTATACTAATAGGAACAAGTTAAATTTCTTGTGCATACTAGTATCAAAATGAAACGAGTACTTATGGTTTAAAGCATATCACATACTAGTACCCATTTTTAGCATGTACTTGCCTTATATCCGTAACTGATTTCTCCCGGTATACTTATGTAGCTTAACTATGATTCCAACACAGTTCTAATATTCCTCCTTTATTACCATCCTAGAACCAAGGTTTCCCAAATTAAGTAATTCGAGTTCTATGATGTCTAGGTGGAAAGTGAAAGTTTACACGCTAGTTTTAGCATTTGATTTTCTACGGCTTTTAGTGTTCTAATTAGATAAGGTCCTCTTTCTAATTACAGTATTTAAACTCTAATCAAGAATTGCCCTGTCTTTATTTAATCATTTAACGCTTATTTGTACTATGGCTTCCTTAGGTTACTATTTTGATTATCTTATTGGCACCGAGTTGCTTACAGTTACCTTAAATTTATTGTTTCTAAGACCACAATAGGATACGCATCTCTAAATACCGTACCAATAAATTATTCAACATAACATGATAGAATGTGCATACATGTGTGGTCATACCACCCTAAACTTGCATCAAAAGTTGGTAAAGTAACCATTTCCTCAGAATGTGCAGGATTTGCTGAAAGTGCCCTGACGGGGCAATCTCGTGCAATATGTTCGGACATTCCACACACATAGCAATCCTTCCTGTGTCGAGGAAGGGGATATGTAATGTTTCCAGGGTTCTGATTATGAGTCGGGGGATTATTACAATCACGACTCCAATGTCCCTTCTTTCCGCGATTCAGACAATGTTTGCACAGTTTGTTCTTAACGTGATGAAGATTGCACGTGGCACATAGAGGAAACTTGCTATCCTTCGGTGTGCATATTAACTCCCTGGGAGATCTGCATTAAGAACCCCAATGGCCCATCTTACCACAACGAGTGCACTGCCTGCATGAGGTTTTAGCACTCTGGTGATAGTGGCAGTTAGTGCAAAGAGGAGCTTTTCCAGCATAACGCTTACGACCCTCTCATTCAGGAGCAACGGCCATTTGTCGAAGGGGAATGGCCTCAGTGTAGATTTCAGGGTCTCTTGATTTCTTAGAACGACACCGTTTTCGCTTCTTACTTGTCTCTCCTTGTACAACTCCTTTAGTTCCCGTAACTGTCTTCGGGTAGCATCGAATGTTCTCGTCACCGTTCATGACTTGAGTGATGATTCCAGGGAGAATCGTCATCATCTGTCCATTGATCAGAGTTGCGAGTGCATCAACCGTTGGGTCCACCTCTTGTGGTGGAGGAAGTGGTGATGGTTGTCTTCTTGGTGACATTCTGTTTCTACTCGAAAGAACATCGGTTAGCATACAGACTGAATGTACAAGACACAATGCAATCTTAAATCCTATGTTATCTATATGAGGGTCCCTAAGTTATAGTTTAGGCCAAACCGTTTAAGTATATGACCTATTATTCTCTATAACCTTGAGCTCTGATACCAATCTGTCACACCCGAGCCGGCGGGGTTGGATCGAAGTCCCCGTCGGGTGGAAGGTTCTCGGGGCGCGATATCGTGAGTGATAATCGTGATGATCAGATTGTCTACATAGCATCAACGTTAAGAATAACTAAAGCACAATCAAACATTAAACTAGGATTAAAAAGTTAAATTACAATATCAATGTTCAGTAATTTAACTCGGTAAACCTAACAAAAGAATCATATGTTTCCTATCTTGTATCTGTACAAGATATAAAAAGTGATTCGTATCCTTAGCAAAATATGTGCTTCTCCAAAAGTCTACTAGGTCTGCTAACTGGCATCCTAGTATGCAATCCAAAAGCTTAAGCCTATTCCTGTGCGTCACCTGAGAAAGCATGTAAGAAAACAAAGTCAACACAATGGTTGGTGAGTTCATGTAGTTTTAGTATTTGTAAAGTTGCTTTTGCAAACCTCTTCGGTAAAACCTTAACCTCATTAATAACATCTGTATCAACCAACTCGGTATGCTTATATATAGGGCATACCCCTGAGTCAAGCCTACGACCCGCCCAGACGCCATCCCATCACAAACTAAGTCGCATAGGACATTGCTATTAATGATAATTAAGCATTTTACCAACCATTCGATTCATTCTTCCTCATAGCTTTCGTTTACTGTTTCAAAATATGTATGTCCATAGCATTCGTATGTATTAGTTTCAATATAAGTTTAACAAGCATCGTATTTAAAAGTTTATGTTATTGACCCAAAAGCATTCATGCATCCCCTCGGTAACAACCTTAATCTCATTAACACCACCTGTATCATCCAACTCGGTATGCTTATATATAGGGCATACCCCTGAGTCGAGCCTACGACCCGCTCAGACGCCGTCCCACCACATACTAAGTCACATAGGACATTCTATTAATGATAATTAAGCGTCTTACCTACCATCCACTTTGTTTATAGCTTTAGCATTTCGTTAAGTTTACATCATGAGTGGAAAATGAGGAATCACTGTATGGTAAACACTGACAGGCCATCAGTCTACTCTTCATAATCCCGACTATGTAGAACACCCATTTGGCAAGCACTGAGAGACCAAACGACCTGATCTACAATAGTCATAGCTATCAGAACACCCCCTGGCAAGCACTAAGAGGCCAGTTGGTCCATTCTAAATAGCCAATAGCTTTAGCATTAAGTTTAAGATTATAGCATGAGTGAACATTGAGGAATCACTGTATGGCAAGCACTGACAGGCCATCAATCTACTCCTCAAGTCATGACTATGAAGGTTACCCTATGGCAAGCACTGAGAGGCCGACGATCTGTTCCTTCAAGTCCCAACTATGAAGAACACCCCATGGCAAGCACTGAGAGGCCAATTTGGTATGTTCTACCATAGTTGATAGTTTTAGCATTCAAGTTTATAGCATTCAAATAGTTTCACAATCGGTAAGGCAAGCACTGAGAGGCCAAACCGTTGTTTTAGCATGGCAAGCATATAAGCATACAAGTGTTTAAAGCATCCATAGTTTTAAGCAATTAGCATGTATGTATGTCGCATTATCATAGAATCATAAACTTGTAGCATCAATTTGTAGCTTTAGCATATGGTGTTAACATGTAGTATTAGCATTTAGTATTTGCATGTAGCTTTAGCATTCAGTGTTAGCATATAGCATTAGCATCCGGTGTTATCATGTAGCAATAGCATTTAGTATAAGCATGTAGCATTTGCATCTAGTGTAATCATGTAGCATTCGCATCTTGTGTTAGCATGAAGCATTAGCATTTAGTGTTCAAGCTTTAGCATCGAGTATGTAGTCTAAGCATATAGTTTATAGCATAATCATTAAGCATTTAGTTTAAGCTTCAAGTTAGTAGCATAAGCGTCAAAAAAAATTGTAACAGCATTTTATAAGTCATTTGTTTAAAAGGTATAACATGCTTCTCAGTCCCGAAGTAAAATCAAAATAGTTAGAAAAGGGACAAATGAACTCACCTTGCGTTTGTTGTGGTTGACGAAGTATAACAAGAATACGCGCTCTCGTTGTTTGTACTTGTGGTGAATGTTCTCGCTCCTGTATTGATTTCATAGTGTTTATAGCTTATAAGCATTTGTTTGTAGAATTTATCATGCATGTTGATGTTAGTGTTAGCCATAAAGTTGGCTAACACTAGTAAGTCACGGTCATTATCATGTTCTCCTTTGTTCTTGCAAATTCAAGATCTTTAAAATGCTAGGTTTATTAGTTGTATCATATGGATCTTTGCAATTATACTTAAATATTTATTTAGTTTTATGAAAGAATCCCATGTAATTCTTGTTCATCGTTTAAATGTGTTAGGTAATTTCCTAATCAAGTGGGCCGAATATAAGTTTGCCATAATACCAACTAGATGGGGTTATTGGGCCGGTTAAGACTATGTGTGGGCCAAACAAAAGGAGATGGATCATGGCACCATAGTTGGGCCGAGATTGGGTCGGTTAGTAAATAGGGACGACTAACTATTCTTGGTTAAATTGAGGCACTTGTCCGAATCAGTGGTCAAAGAGGTTGAGTCCGGTTAGGTTTTCCAGCGAACCCCATGACCCATTTGGTTGAGGTACGGCACAGTGAAGCGCAAACGAACCTAAGGGTTCGCTCCAGCACGTTCGGTGCCCAGAGAAGTAGGGTTCGGTCGAAATGGTGGGCATGTACCGGTTCGGCTTCATGATAAATGGTTAGGCCAAGTTCCAGGTTCGGGGGGGGGGGGGGCATCCATAGGTTCGCCGCTCACGTAGGTTCGTCCCTATGTTCGTGGGTTCGTAAGGGCCCAAAGGGTTCGGCACAGTGGTGTAGGTTCGCCGAAGGTTAGGTGCTTCAAGGTTCGAGGCAACAGAAGGCTGGGTTCGGCTCCGGTAGGGTTTGTGAGTATGAAGAAGTCATGCAGGTTCGGTGTCAAGGTAGGTTCGCCTGGTCTTGGCTTCGCATGGGGAGGTTCGTGAGTCTGCATAGGATATGGTTTGTCAGTGGTCAATAAGGTTCGGTTGATGACTAAGGTTCGCTGGCCATGTCTTGTTCACAGGTTCGCACGTGGTTTTTCAGCAGCAAGGTTCGGCCCTGGCTGTTTATTCACGAACCTGTACTTCTCGTCGCCGTCTTCACTAAACCAGGTAGTCCCAACTCATTTCCAAAGGTAATATCATGCTACACATGGCTCGTAATGTTGTTGGGTTCGAATGGTTAGGCTGAGAACCGGCCAGACGTGTGTAAACCGAATACAAGGTGAGAAAACCCTACTTTTAGTGATAATCAAGCTTTCATACCTTGTTTTTGGCTTGATTTATTTGTAGATCGGCTGTACTTCTTTGTAGAGAACGTCGAAAGCTTCGCGTGGACATCAAAAACACCAAATTTCGTTGAGATTTGAGCTCGATCTTGAAGGTTGAAGACTTGACTTGTAGAGAGAGAGACACGGATTTGAAGCTAGAGAGAGATAGAGTGGCTGGAAAAATGAGGGTAAAACCTTATTTTTAGGCTTTAAATACCTTGAGGGTATTCGGGTTCGTTCGGTTGCTCGGTTTTCGTCTCCGTTGTGTTTCCGGATCGTAACGCGCGCGTGTATTGTAATTTAAATAAAAGACTTTGTTTTAAATTGTTTGAAAGTTGGTTATTTATAATAAATAGTCTAAATGTTATTTCGTTGAATTATATATCGTAAATATTTAAAACGTGCGTTTCGTTAATTGTTCGTGTATTCTACGCATTTAAATTTATGACTTTGTTTTACGCGTTTTAATTAGGATAGTCTCCTTTTTAATTTGTTTCTGATGAGTTTCAAAATTGTAAAACAGAAAACATTATATTTTCTTAAATTTATTAATGTTCGTATCGTTGTTCGTTTCGTTTCATTTCGTCAGAAAACGTCACTTACGCGCGTTTTCGTACAGAGCGCTAACTGTACGAACACGATCGTACGTTTCACTTTCTGATTTTTTGTTTTCTACTTTTCAGTCATCATTTCAGATCGTTAAACTTTCAGATCTATTCGTACAGATCGTCACCTATACGAATAATTCGTCGGTTTAGCATTCTGTAACAACAACCGTTATGGTTTTGTTTTGTTTATCCTCGCATACGTTTATACCTAATAATAACAAATCAAACATGTATACATCTGTTCATTGTTTTCTGATGGGTTTCTGACTGTTAAACCATAAGGTTGAAATCAATATTTCAGAAACATAGTATTATAGTTTGTGTTTAGCATCAAGTGTCACTAGTCTTTACCTAGTTTACATACCTTGTACTTGAGTTACTGTTCAATCTACTGTGCAACTTAATGTTCTGGTAACGATTCCGGCACAGATGTTACACGCGCTATCACAACAGAGACGATACGAACAATGATGATGCAAATGGTAATGCCGACACCGGTATACAAGGGTTAGCAACACTTATTACTAGATTGATGAATCAACTGACTTAAGCCAATCAGACTCTCAACCAAAACAGGGGTGGTGCAAACCCACCGGTTTGCACATTTAAGCACTTCAACTCCTGTAATCCGCTGAAATTCACGGGTTCTGAGACGGCCACTGGTCTGCTACAGTGCTATGACAGTATGTAAAACACCTTCATCAACAGTGACTGCCCTGAAAATCTAAAGGTGCGCTATGCCACAAGTGTTTTCCAAAAGAGAGCACTAACTTGGTGGAATGGCAAAAAATCGAACTAGGGGAGTTGATGCTGCTCTAGCACTGTCGTGGACTGAGGTCAAGAACCTGATGACCATCAAATTATGTCCTCGCAGTGAGATGAGGAAATTTGAGACTGAGTTCTGGGAACTCAAACAGGATAGCGGGGAGAATGTCATTTACAATACTCGCTTCCATGAGTATAGTCTACTGGTACCTCATCTACTTACACCACTTGAGAGAGCAATAGAGAAGTACATAGGCAGTCTACCAATGCAGATTCAAGACACGATCTATGGTAGCAACCTTAAAACACAGGAGGCTGCAATCCGCTTATCTGCAACATTGACTGATAACCTTGTGAAGGCTGGAACCCTCACACAAAAGGGGTCAAGAAGACTGACACCAAAACAGCTGCAAAGGAGGCTTCAACTGAAGTCAAGATTGAACAAGGCAGCTCATCTAAAAGCAACAATCGGAAGAGAAAGGCCAGAAATTTTGCTGTTACTGCTCCTGCAGCTATGTCTGCTCAACAATCAACAAACAACTCAACTGCCAGGAATTATGTTGGGGCTGTTCCTCAGTGTAACACCTGCAGATATCATCACATTCCCAACTTGCCTTGTCGGATCTGCAACAACTGTGGCAAGTATGGCCATTTTGCTAACGTTTGTCGGAGTGCACTGCAAGCACAAAGGATTCCACCTGCACCGCTTGCACTACCAGCTCCGCAAGCGCAACCAGTTCAAGCGGTACCCGTTCGTTATGTACCTATACAGGCAAGAGCCTGTTACGAGTGTGGTGAAGTGGGCCACTTCAAAAATCAGTGCCCAAGACTGACGGGAAACAATCAAAGGGTGGCTCGAGGCAGAACGTTTCAACTGAATGCTCCAGCTGCCCAAGCCAACCAGGATGTGGTCAATGGTACATTTCTGATCAACAACTCTTATGCATCTGTCTTATTTGATTTTGGTGCTGATAGGAGTTTCGTTTCATATGATTTTGAACGCATGCTTGGTAGAACACGTACAAACTTAGATAAATTGTTTAACGTGGAAATGGATGACGGAAACACTATTGATATTGACACTGTTATTATTGGATGTACTGTGAACTTAAATGGTCACGTTTTCCCAATTGAACTTATACCGATGTACCTTGGTAGCTTTGATGTTATCATAGGTATGGATTGGTTAGCCACCCACAAAGCGGAGATTGTATGTCATGAGAAATATATTTGTATTCCCTTACCTTCGGGTAAACTTTAAAAGTTTTTGCGGAAACTTCTAGTAAAGGTCTTAAGCTGATGTCATGCACTAAAGCACACAAGTACCTTAGGAAGAAATGTATAGCATTTTTAGCACATTTTGTGGAGAAAAAGGAGAAGGGAAAGAGCATTGAAGACGTTCCCATGATAAGAGATTTTCCTGAAGTATTTCTAGACGACTTGCCGGGTCTTCCACCAGAACGTCAAGTAGAATTTCGAATTTACTTAGTACCTGGTGCGAACCCAGTCGCCAAATCTCCTTACAGACTTGCGCCTTCGGAGTTACAAGAATTGGCGATCCAATTACAAGAACTGACTGATAAGGGATTCATTCGCCCGAGCCATTCGCCATGGGGTGCACCGGTCCTGTTTGTCAAGAAGAAGGACGGGTCATTCAGAATGTGTATCGACTATCGCGAATTAAACAAGTTGACTATCAAGAATCGATATCCTTTGCCGCGCATCGATGATCTTTTCGATCAACTTCAGGGCTCGGCATGGTTTTCGAAGATCGATCTTAGGTCTGGGTATCATCAGCTCCGTATATATGATTATGATATTCCCAAGACGGCTTTCAGAACAAGATAAGGTCATTATGGATTTCTGGTAATGCCTTTCGGCCTTACCAATGCATCAACGGTTTTCATGGACCTCATGAACCGTGTTTGCAGGCCATACTAGGATAAATTTGTGATTGTATTCATTGATGATATTCTGATATACTCCGAGAGCAAAGAAGAACACGAACAACACCTTAAGTTGGTTTTGGAGATTGTGAGAGAAGAAGGACTGTATGCCAAATTCTCCAAGTGTGAATTCTGGCTTAAAGAAGTTCAATTCTTGGGACACATAGTCGATGAAAAGGGTGTTCACGTGGATCCTGCGAAGATTGACGCGGTGAAGAATTGGAGTGCACCGAAGACACCAACGGAGATTCGATCATTTCTTGGACTTGCTGGTTACTATCGGCGGTTTATTTCGAACTTCTCCAGGATTTTTGTCCCCCTCACTTCTTTGACTCAAAAGAATAAACCATACGAGTGGGGACCAAAGCAGGAAGAGGCATTTCAGACTTTGAAGCAGAAACTTTGTGATGCTCCTGTCTTGACACTGCCTGACTGGAATGATGATTTTGTGGTTTACTGTGATGCATCTAACCTAGGTCTCGTTTGTGTTCTCATGCAATGGGGAAAGGTTGTGGTATATGCATCGAGACAGCTGAAAATTCACAAGAAAAACTACACTACACATGACTTGGAACTTGGTGCAGTCGTGTTTGCTTTGAAGATATGGAGACATTATCTTTATGGCACTAAGTGTGTAGAATTTATAGATCACAAGAGTTTGCAACATTTTCTCAATCAGAAAGAACTCAATATGAGACAACGGAGATGGGTTGAACTGTTGAATGATTATGACTGTAAAATTCACTACCATCCTGGCAAAGCGAATGTAGTAGCAGATGCGCTTAGTCGCAAGAGTCATGTTCAAATCCATAGTGTACGAGTGCACACTAATCTCCATAATGATGTTCACATAGCCCAACAACACTCAGTGGCTCAATATAACTTGAAAAATGAGATATCTTGCGGGGCCGAAATATTATTGGAAACTAAGGATGATGGTTTGATGTACTATTTGAATCGGTTGTGGATACCGAACAAGGATGATCTTAGGATGATGATTATGGATGAAGCTCATAAGTCTCGTTAGACAATCCATCCGGGTGCTGACAAGATGTATGTCACACCCCGAGCCGGCGGGAACGGATCGTGTTTTCCCGTCGGGCGGAAGGTTCCCGGGGCGCGATATCGTGAGTGATAATCAATTGATCAGATTGTTTACATAGCACATGATAAATAAATGAGAAATACTAACACATCCATGACATATAATTACAAGATTAATTTACACTGTATCGTTCATAATTTAATCAAGTAAATCTACCAAAAAGAATCAATATAACTATATCTTGTATCTATACATGATATAAAAAAGATGATTCATTGTTCTTGTCATCAAAAGCATGCAACACAAAATAAAGCTAGGTCTTCTAAAAGTTCACTAGCTTAATCCTTGCATGTATGTATCTACACCTGTTCATCACCTGAGAAACATGTATTTAAACAAAGTCAACACTAGGTTGGTGAGTCCATAAGTAAATTAATGTAAAACCTTGATTCATTCACATGCACATTCACAATGATAAATATGTTACTTGTATGATTGTCTGTTTCACTTGTTCACCCAATGGCTCCTCAATAGTTACATTCACAAGTACTATATTATCCTAGCAGTGATGCTTATATATAGGGCATATGTAAGGGAACTAAGCCCTAGCCAACATCCTACCACATCAACACTAGAACTCCACACTACTTGCAATACAACTATTGATTTCCATTCTCATTTCTCATGTTTGTCCCACTGATTCACTTGTGTTCTCATGAATAGAATAATATGATGATAGCGTTGTAGTTATCAAACCGAAGTATTGATAACCATTTTATGTAATAAGGATATTAGATTTAATTAATCAGTTCCTTATATTATTCTATTTTCTGCGCATTAACTGTTGTTACACTTTTAAATTATTAAAAGTGTTAGTTAACTGTATGTAATGTATTCTCAAATGCAACGTATAGAGCCCAAAAGGAGTCCATTGTGATCCTCACGTAATCAGATTACAATGCACCTGATTCACCTCTATTCCGCCGTGTGATCCCAAAGCCTTCATCGAAACTGTTACTAATAATATGACATGAGAGAAAATAAATTCCTCAGTCTACTAGTCCACAGGTAACAATGGATGATGTACATCTATGTCTTATTGTTCTTAATGTAGGGATGTTCTCATGTGATTAACAAAGTTGAATAAGAACTTGTCTTATTACGTTATGTGAATCATTGTGTGAATGATGTGATTATCATTAAGTTACGTTATCATGATTATCATTCATAAATTCCAATATTCACCATGTAATCCTTAAGCCGTAGTAAGACCTAGTCTTAGTACCCTTAAGTGACGCAGGTGGTGGATGATCAATGCGTTCATACTATCACATAGTATGTTTTTAAGTTATAACTAAGTGTTATAAGTACTTGACTTATCACACTTGGTTAATTACAATGTGGAATGATATTTAGAAGATGTTTTATCTTCAAATCATTCATGTATTGTGTAGTGTCATCATGTTTCACTGTAGTAGTTCTCATTGTTTGTTTGTGTATGAATTGTCTCAATGTTTGCTCATGTAGGAATAACTAAATGTTATAAGATAAAATCTTACAACTATGTTATTCAAATGTGTTGATGATTATGAAATTATATTATCATATTCATCTGAGTTTCCCTATTATCTCATGATCTTACAAGCATACATACAATGAGAAGCGATAATAAACAATTTAATATTATCTAAATCAAAGTATAATTAACATGTTAAACAAGACTTTTAAATAAATAAAAGTAAACATGTTTCTCAGCCCCGAGAGTTTAAAATCAGTAAAGATTAAAGTAAAAGGGGCATATGAACTCACCTTGTAGTAGTAGGGTTGACTTAGCTTAAAAGAAAGAATTCACGCGCTCTTTGTTGTTCTTGTAGTAGTTTTCACGTTCCTGTAATGATTTCATGTTGCTGTAACCTATAAGTATAAGTTATAGGAGTTCGTGTGCGTGTATGTGTGTGTGTTTGCGTTAGCCCTCAAGTTGGCTAACACCTGTAAGTCTCGGTCTTCTTCGTCATTCGGTCTCGGGGTAGGGGTTGTTATTTTACACTATTGTTAGTTCAATTTAGATTGAACTTAATATAATCCGTTATGCGTTTTATGACTCGTTTTGTTTTGACCTTGTCATGTTGTGACCTCTCAGAGTTGATCATCATTTAAAAATACTCATTTCACCAACTTGATCCTAAGTTATTGTAATTGTACACGCAATTTACCCATTATTATTCTTTTTAAATATTTGTTCTCATCATTGGGTATTATGGGCCGAATCATACGCGTATGGGCCAAGTTAGTATATAATGGCTCTTGTGTGATCTTGGGCCCGAATAAATCTCATTGGCCGGATTTTATGTGGGCCGAAACAAATGATTACGGACCAATAGAAAAACATAGACCATGTAGTGGGCCAAGAGGCCAGATTGGGCCGGTTGTATGCTATTGCCTATTGGGCCGAAGGATCTGATTGGGTCGAAGGTGTGGGTGTGTTGGGTCAAGAGATTGGGCTGATCAAATGCCATTGACCAGTTAGATTATATGGGCCACTTGTCACCAGTTGGGCCAATTAAGTGGCTAACCAAATAACTTGTGGGCCGAAACAATGTTTAGCCAAACAACTGATCGGGTAGTGTATTGCCGAACATTATTGCCATCGACTACAAAAGAAACCAGCGAACCTATCGTTAACCACTTAGGGTTCGCCATGGGTTTACGCGTAGGGTTCTCATGACAACATAATAGTTCGGCAGTGGTGTTGGTTCATCAATGGTTCGGTGGTGTTGATGGGTAAAGGTTCGGTGCCTGAAAAGAAAAGGTCTGTTGCCATTGAAGGCTCGTCCGGGTTCAGTAATTAAGGTCGAAGGTTCGTGACATGAGAAGGGTTCGTTGAGAGCAGCATGAGATAGGTTCGGCTATATGTTGGCCATGTAGGTTCGTCAATGGTTCGTTCCGGTGATGAAAGGTTCATGGACATGGCACATCTGTAGGGTTCAGCTGAGGGATGGCTTTGTGACAACTTCAAGGTTCGTTGATGATGAAGAAGGTTCGGCACTGGTTCGCGACATCAAAACAGCGTCGGCCAACCCAGGGTTCAGCTGGGTTGTACGCCACGAACCCCGCAACCCTTATCATCATCAACCTCGGCATCATGCGTTCTAATACAGTAGCGTGTTACAGGTATACAAAAAGGTTTCCTCGTGATCTTGTAACTCGAACTATAAGGCATATACCCGGTTGTTTGTGGGTAAATCGGAACAAGGGTAAGAAACCCTATTTTCTGTGAACTTTATGGTTCATTACCTCGATTTTCTGTGGTTGAATGTCTAGATCTGTTGTACTTTCTCGTAAAGGACTTCAAGAGCTTCGCGTGGGTTCAAGAATCATCAAAATCCGTTGAGAAATGAAGAAGTTATGGAGGATTTAAGCTTGATTATGGTGGTGAAATGTGGTAGCCGGATTTTAGAGAGAGGGAGAGATGTAGGTGATTGAAATGAGAGAAAAACTCTCATTTAGGACTTTTATATCACGTGGGGTGTTCGGGTTGGTTTCTGTTGCTCGGTTCGTGATTTCATCGCGTTTCCGGAATTCTACGCGTATTTAATTGAAATAATTAAAAGAAAATTAGTTTAATTAATTAATGAGTTTCAAAATTGTAAAATGTTAAATATTTTATTTTATTAAATTTAAATTCGTTCGCGTCGTGTTTTCGTTTTCGTTTCGTCGAATTGCGTCACCATCACGCGTATTCGTTCGAATCGTCATTCGAACGAACACGATGATGGTTTTGCTTTCCGGCTTTTGTTTTCTACTTTTCAATTATCATTTCAGAACATTAAACTCACAGATATGTTTGTGTGAATCGTCACCCACGCAAACACATTGTCAGTTCGTTATTCTGAAACGACACTGCAATTTAGTTTGAATTGTGTTTCCTCACTATCGGACTCAACTAACCACCCTGTTATCACATTGTTTTCACATTGAAATGTCGGCCATCTGCTTCCTGTCATCTATGGATATTAGATCACAACCGATTTGTTTCTGTTATTCACTTGAACACTGTCGTTTCTCATGATCTGTTGTGTTAACTGTACTTAGGTTTTCACCTATATACACACAACTAATGTTTCAAATGTATGTTGTACTTGCAGTATTTAAGTTTACACGAAAATACTTACAACTGTTTCTTGTATTTAGAATTTTGATAATACAAGTAATGTTTATACACATAGAATTACACATAGTTACTGTTTATAGTACACGTACCGTACGGACTTGCCGGCCGGTCAGGTACTGGTTTTCACAATGTATCAAGACCATAGAGCTTTGTACTGGTGGCCTGGAATGAAGAAGGATATTACTGAGTATGTGTCTAAGTGCCTTAACTGCGCTAAAGTCAAGGCAGAACACCAGCGACCTTCAAGATTGTTAATACAACCAGAAATAACCATGTGGAAGTGGGAGAATATCTCCATGGATTTTATTACCAAACTCCCACGAACCGCAATTGATAGTATTTGGGTGATAATATATTGATTAACCAAGTCGCCTCATTTCTTACCGATACGTGAGACGTACCCTGTGCGGAAGTTAGCTCGTATCTATGTTGATGAGATCGTCAGTCGACATGGAATTCCCTTAAGCATAATATCGGATCGTGATGCTCATTTCACGGCACGATTTTGGGAATCACTCCATGAAGCTTTCAGAACAAGTTCAGATCTGTGCACCGCTTATCATCCTCAAACAGATGGAGAGACGGAGCGAAAAATTCAGACATTGGAAGATATGTTAAGAGCTTGCGTCATCGATTTCGGTGGCAATTGGGATAGCCATCTACCATTATCATGCGAGCATTGGTATGGCGCCGTTTGAAGCTCTTTATGGTAGAAAATGTCGGTCACCTATTTGTTGGACCGAGGTCGGCGAATCGCAGATCACTGGTCCCGAAATTATTCAGGAAACGACTGACAAGATTCGCTAGATCCGTGACAATCTGTTAGCTTCACGTAGTCGAGAGAAAAGCTACGCGGATAAGAGAAGGAAACTTTTAGAGTTTGAAGTTAATGATATGGTATTACTCAAAGTATCACCCTGGAAAGGAGTGGTACGATTCGGGAAGAAGGGTAAGCTTGCTCCAGGTTATGTTGGCCCTTTTAAGATTCTTGAACGAATCAGGAAGGTTGCCTACAAGTTGGAACTTCCTCCTTAGCTTATCAATGTACACCCGACATTTCACGTGTCCAATTTAAGAAAGTGCTTAGCTGATCAGGATCTTCAGCTACCACTCGACGACATTCACGTCGATGATACCATGCACTTTGTTGAAAAATCAGTTGAGATAATGGATCATGAGGTTAAGAAGCTCAAACACAGTAGAATTCCAATTGTCAAAGTACGATGGGAGTCGAAGCGTGGTCCAGAATTCACCTGGGAACGGGAAGATCAGATTTTAAGTACCCACGTTTATTTTCTACGGTCACTACAAATTGAATTTCGGGACAAAATTCCCTTAACTAGGGGAGACTGTAACATCACTGTATTTCAGGTTGTCCGTACATGTACGACTGTACTGTTACGACCTGATATGATAATTATTAATGATAATGAATTATTGGATGTTATTACTGATATTGGTATACATATTGAAAACATATTATTTTATGCATAAACCATGGGAAGTTTAGTTGAAACACAACTAAACAGAACCAGAGAGTTTATCGCAGTGGAATTCACAGATGATATGGATTGTTGGTTTGGAATGGAAAGGAATTGGGAGTTGGTTATTGTTTGGTTGCTAAACATAGTCAAGGACACAGGGTCATAGCTTATCGAAATAGCGGTGGGACGGTGGCTGGGGCAGTTGCGACTGACCCCTACATATGCCGTATACATATGCATATTTCGGTCTATTATGGATGTGTCAGTGATATGGTTTAGTGGGTTTTGGATTGGGATTTATAATATTAAAGATAATAACATAATGAAAGCTTTATTGGAAATAATTACGCGATGGTGAGGTTACGATCATAACTTAAACACGAATTTTAATTCGGAAATATTAACTTAATAATGTATCCGCGTGGGTGAAGATTCACACGAATCAACAATAACCAAACAATAAAACCCCTATTGCATGCTAATGTCAAAAAACAATAATTTGAACACCAATTTACCAAAAGGTCAAATCTTCACCAAATAAACATTCAGATATGCACAACACCATAGCACATATAAATTAGAATAGTTAGGTGACTTACCTTGTTCCGATGAGTTGTCCACCACTATTATCTCTTTTCAGGCATTTTGGTTCCACTAACACCTTCACTACCGCTTCCTATATCACAACTTATAATACACCCATTCACCCCATTGTCACCATTTTACATCTAATTTACTTCCAATTGACCCTTAATCATATCAATTCACCCTTGTTGATTTTATACACAGACATATTTAATATCACCATTAAATTGAAGCTAATTTTTAAGTTAAATACCTTACTTGGCATTTCATCAAACACCATTTAAGCATACTTTATCAACCTATAAATATCACCATTAGGAACCATGATCAAACACCATATCTAGATTCAACTCATTTTGATTCACATTGCTATGTTTCATCAAAAACAATTCTCACATTAACATCTAATTCATATTCACCCATGTAATCTAACCTCCAAGTTCATATCCCCCATGAACCTTACAACACCCCATCAACTCCATGATACCAAAAATCATTGAATGATCAAAAATTTGTTTTTAGATGTTATATATAAAAAAAATTACTAACAAATAACACCATATAACCAATTTCAGATTTTAACCATCCTATCCACATCCCATGGGAGACCCACGAAAATCCCATCAAAACCCAAAAAATTTCATACTGAATGTAGTATGAAGCAAGGAGTACTCAATTTCCTTCTTGCATGAACAATCTAAGTTGATATAGAGCTCAAATTTGCTGAATTTAGAGACTTTCTTCCAGGTTTTCTCCTCTCTCTCGTCGCCTATATGGTCTCCAGATATTTTCTCTAATTTTGACCATCTTTGACCCCAACTTACCTACTAAACCCCTTCCTTTTAATTAACTTTCAACTAATTACACATTTGGCCCTCTATTACTAGTTAAATCTAACTAGTTTATTTCTAACTTTGTTAAGTTAGTAAACACCCACCAAATTTGTAACACCCCGACCGATGGCGGAAACGTCGGATGACACGAGGGATGTGTAGATTGTTCATAAGCTCGTGGGCATCTAACTAAATAATCACATATCAATTAATCAACCAAATTAATTACATCAAAAATCATGTTCATCATGAGATAGTTACATTAATTACACAAAAGATTTAGCTAAACTAACTAAACTCTAATCTTTAGAATTTCAGTTATTTTAGCTAAGTCCAAGAACCAAAGTGATGATGTCCAAAAGATGTAGAGCTATCCTGCCCTACCTACTTCTCCTCGTTTCCTGAAACATGTAGAAAATCAAGTGTCAACTACGAAGTAGTTGGTGAGTAATCATAAGTTTTTATATTTAAAAAAATGTTTATAAAAGTTTATAATTTTCCGAGTAATTCCAAATGTGCACCTGCGAGATAATCCAACACTCAAACACAACACAAACACACAGTCACATATTCCAAATAATCATAGATAATCAATCACATATATATATTCAACCAATGTCAATCATCAATATCTCCAAATAGTATAAGTGACAATACATGCAATCATTGTGAGTGTTCGAAGTCAATGACAACGACTGTAACACCCAAACTTTCCACACGATTACACGTGTCCCATTTTAGGTCCCAGATTAAAGTTTCTCAAAAATTTTGCTCGGAAGCGTAAAAATAACATTTCATAAGTTAAACACACTCAATTTCAAATCATTTACATTTATGATTAATAAAACTAGTGTGTTTAAGTTTAATACCATCAGAGAATTTTACATAACGTTTGGTTCTGCTTCATAACGTGCCCGATCTGATCGCCTGATGCATATCTATCTTTGACCTGTAACATCACATATAAGTCACCATTAGTTCATACGAACTAAGTAAGTAACCCCTCCCCAAGTTTCCACAACTCATTTAACACATCCACATACATATCATATGGATGTTATTCATATCTTGATAATAATATATTATCCAATACAACTTTATCACCAGCACCTCTGGCTAATTTAAAACACAATAATCACCACATATATACACACACACACATATATATATCGTAAGCTCAACCAATTTCCCACACACCTGTGGTATCAACAATTCAATTTCCGGTGTAACCGGTTATCCACACATTGGTGGTATCATACACATATTAAGTCTTAAGATGTTCACCCACCGGTCCTTTCATCTAAGACAACTGCTAGCACCTCTAGCTAGTGTATCCCGTAACACATTACGGATACACTACCGATGTCCCAAATATAATTTGGTAACAATATTCAATCACATACAAACGATCCACTATTGGATCGTTTCCACCCAAAACCCCATGAATCACCCATTCATGTACAATTATTATAGTTTAACACCACACATACATGTGCATATTTCCAGTCCACCATTTGTTCACACACCTTGTGAATCAATTACATTGGAATTGCAAGTCTTATGTTCACACACCTTATGAATCCAAAACATGCATATTTCCAATCCACCATTTGTTCACACACCTTGTGAATCAATTACATTGGAATTGCAAGTCTTATGTTCACACACCTTGTGAATCAAAGCATGCATATTTCCAATCCACCATTTGTTCACACACCTTGTGAATCAATTACATTGGAATTGCAAGTCTTATGTTCACACACCTTGTGAATCCAAGCATGCATATTTCCAATCCACCATTTGTTCACACACCTTGTGAATCAATTACATTGGAATTGCAAGTCTTATGTTCACACACCTTGTGAATCCAAGCATGCATATTTCCAATCCACCATTCATTATAACAATGCATATTCCACATGCATTGTCAAGTTAAACACCAATTTATTATAACAATGCATATTCCACCTACATTGTTAATTTTTAAACACTAATTCATCCCGACAACGCATATTCCACATACATTGTCAAGTTAAACACCAATTCATTATAACAATGCATATTCCACCTACATTGTTAATTTAAACACCAATTTATTAATTAATCACCGGTTCATCCGGTTATTCCAATGCAAATATATTGCATACACGTTTCTCATTGAAACACCACAACACAAACCAAAGGATTTCTCATCCATTAGTTTCAATCACATATATCAAACACACAAGTAGACTCATTCTACTTCTTATAGGTAATGTTACAGTAAGTTGGGTAACTTACCTGGTTCATACGATTGTTCACTTCTTACAACCTCCACTTCTGTGAATTGTCACTTGACCTCTATCACCAACACCTAGTTGCATATTCACACATATACAACTATATTCAGTACATATAACACATACAATCAAGTTCAACTCACTTGACTGGTCTGACTTTCTCAAAGTCAACTTATCACATAATTGACTCTATCTTACTATATTTAGTAAGCATTAGTCAATTAATCATATCACATGCCTTCCTTAGGCATTTCATCAAATAATTGATGTTCATTATATTAGTTATGATCTCAATCACTTCTTTTAATCAAAATTCATTTATAATCATAACTGTTAATAATTTTTAACATCAATTCATCAAAATCATCATTTAACCCATGGATCATAAGCCATATATATTTCAAAACAACAATTTACCCATCCTACTAGTTATCCCACCATGATATGGGTTTCATAACAACCGGACATTATCCCGGCTTTAAAACGAAGATTTTACCAACCAAATATCAACTTCTTCATTTCTAACAATCCCTAGTTATCAACTAGGCAATAATCAACACCCATAATCATAGTAATATATTTAAAACTAAATTTAATCCACAAAATATCAAACTAGTAGGAGAGATCGAATCGTTACCTCTTTGAACGAAGTTCTCGGATGAAAACGACGATCAGGAGTGATATAATCAAACCCTAGTTCGATCCGAACATCTGGATGGCTTCAAAACACTGATCTAGCAACAAAAAGTTGCTCTGTTCGTCCCCTGGTCGAATTATGATCGAGATTTGAAAAAAATAAATTTTCTTAATTGAATTCTGATAAGATAAAGAATCTATCAAACCGCCATACCCGTCGCGTACCGCGAAGGAGGGCTCAAGAGCTCTTCGCGTACCGCGAAGCAATTCGGGATTTCAGATATTTTGGGTGCTTCGCGTACCGCGAAGGAGCCTCAGAAACATCTTCGCGTACCGCGAAGAGTCTCTTTGTAATTTTCTTCTTTTCGCGATTCCGGCCAATCCGTAACTCCGTTTCGCGCACGGTTTTCTCCTACGTTCACCATTTCTCACATACTATCAACCTATAATAATTACAATCATCAAATCAACATGGATTTATAAAACGATCACATGTGCTCTTGCCATTGATGACGTAATTCTCACATGTTTTCAAATTAAACAATTACAATCGTTCAATTAACGATTATTTCAAGTACATTCATTTATTAAAAACAGGTTGTTACAAATCTCCCCTCCTTACAAAGGTTTCGTCCTCGAAACCGCTCAGACATTAAAAGAAAAGAATAGAATTCTTCATCTCATCTTCTGACCCCACATGGCGTCAAATCCCCTTATATTATTCCATTGAACCTTCACCTGGTTCAGGGATTTGTTTCTCAACTGGTTGACTTTCCTGTCAATATAGTTATCGGCTGTTCCACATATTTCAACTTGTCATAAATTTCCAAATCTTCTAGTGGCATGTAAACCGATTCATTAGCCAGACATTTTCTTAGATATAACACATGAAAAGTATCATGTATACCATTCAATTCCTCCGGTAGCTCAATACGATAAGTAACACTGCCTATCCGAGCTATAATTCAGAATGGTTCGATAAAACGTGGCTTAACTTCCCTTGCTTTCTAAAACGTATCACACCTTTCCACGGTGAGACTTTTAATAACACAAAATCTCCCACCTGAAACTCACTAGTCCTCCTATACTTATTAGCATAGGCATTCTGACAGTTTTATACCACCTTCAAATGAACTAGAATCTAATATATTCGTTCATTCCTTACCTTAACTACCTTTTTATTTGCCAGTTCTCATTGTCCAACTTCTCCTCAACACCAAGGAGTACAACATTTCCTCCCATATAATATTTCATATGGAGGCATTCCAATACTGGAATGACAACTATTATTATACGAGAACTCGGCTAAAGGGAAATAATCAGCCCTACTTCCCAAAATCAATTATGCACGCTTGTAACATATCCTTCAACGTTTGAATGGTCCTTTCACTTTGACCATCAATCTGAGGATGATACGCCGTGCCTATCAACAATCCTAATTCTCCCTGGAAATTTTTCCAGAAATGAGAAGTAAATCAAGTGTCTCGATCCAAATTAATCGTCACTGGCACACCATGCCTAGACACCATTTCTCTAACATATATTTCAATCATAATTGAACATTTACCCTTAGATAAACATGATCATTATACATGATCTTACATAATCAATTTACAATTGATTATTTGTTTTGACTTTCTTCATCCAAACCAAATCATACACTCAAGTGTATTTCTACATATAATAAATATCCTATTTCTTTACAAATAGGTATAACTCTGACTTTTTTTTTTAAAGTCAAACCTCATGTATAATGTATTTAACACACCACCACAACCGAATGACTTATCATTCGCGTTATTCGTCTGCCTAGATAGACATTCTCATCTATCATTCATGTACAACCCTTATCACTTAACACATCACCTATGTGCACATAAAACTCCAATTGTGCATCATATTTCCCAAAAGTCAACTTAAACAATTTGACTCTTGAAATTTGATGTCTACACTCTTGTAGATCATCTTTTGTTCCCAAAATATCTACATTAAGATGGTTATTTACACTCTTGTAAATCAACTCAATCGTTATTACTAGTTGAATGTTCACATACCTCGTAAATCATTCAACTACAATAACCACACTAACTATAACCATTTATATCAAATTCAATTAAAACAACAATTCACATATACGCTAATTGCACAAACAATTTTAGTGTGGACTCACCCAGTCCTATAACAAGTTAAACAAAATGAATAACTTATTATCATGTACATATACATGAATTACCCCCAACGCCACAAAATTGTGGACTTACATGACAAACACCAACGCCATTTCATTATGGACTTACCTACAAATATTAATGCCACGCACCAGTGGCCTTACATCAGTTTCACACGAATGTGAATCGTCCCCTATTATCTGTGTCAGTTATTTTAAACATATAACTACACCTTTATTAGTTATGCAATTTATCATAACATTAATCAATTCCACAATCCAAATACCACCCCATGTGGTTTCATATTCATATATTTCCACACAATGTGGATTACCATCAATTTATAGTGTCAACTATAAATTATCATTTAATAACACCTTTCAACTTATGCAATTAGCACATAACATTCATCCAATACTACAAGACATCTATCAAGTAGTTAATTACCACCATCATGTGGTTTCATATCCTCAACATTTCATAACACATATGGTCAATTTACCATTCTTTTTATCATCATTACTACAAGTCAATTAAAAGTAGTAACAACAACATAATCACATAACACATAAACACTAATATGTCTTATGGTTGCATACTAGAGAGTATGTAACTCATTTATTCACATTAATCATAACTTTGACTTTTAAAAGTTCACGTTGTTCAACGCATACTCACGTATTGACCAATCCACACGCATGTGGATTCTTTCCAATGCCTCACTAAGGAGGACTTACATGATAACCCAATGCCACTCACCAGTGGCCTTACATGATAAACCCAATGCCACTCACCAGTGGACTTACATGATAATATTAATCATCATTTCCTTGAGACTTCCTTTTTCACCAAGGATTCTCAAGATAGGTAATCACACCACCTGTGATTTACCTAAACTCCATATTTTCTCCATGGGAAGATCACACCACTTGTGATTCAACCCATTTTGCATTCACACACTTTGTGAATTGCTTGACTATTTCAGTCAAATTTCAAATAAGAAGTTCACACCACTTGTGAATCATTCTTATTCCTCCATATCATTTACAAACATAACAAGTGACAATAACTAAGTAATTTAAATACTTATTACATGTTATTGTCAACACCAAGTAATAAAAAAATTGTTAATGGGTTAACTCCACCCAATAATTTTCATCACCACACACACATTAACCTTCATGGTTATTAACTTTAATCTACTCACTAGTAGATAACACGATTGCCACCACAATCTTATTGTACACTTATTTGTACATTTAATTCAACACACACATTGTGTTTAATTCACATACTTAATATGCAACACATATTATTCAAGACATTACTATCATACCCATGTGACTTACACGCCCATCGTGTATAGATGCCCATATATTTAGTGGGTCAATCCCATAGTAAACACAATTACTATTCAACATTTGTCACTCAAGACATTTACATCACACTTACTGTGATTTACACACTCAATGTGTATTATTGCCCATATCCCCAATGGGTCAATTACATAGTACACTCAATTACTAACCATCACTCAGAATCAATTTACCTTAATCTCAATATCTAAGTATAAAATGATTTCCATAAAGAACTTGTTCATATCATGTTTGCACTAGTAAGTTGGCCAGACATACTAGTTCACTCATTATATGCCCAAATCCTTACTTTCTTTATTTCATACTCAAGACATTGATTTCAGTTTCAAATAATCACATAATTACATTTCATATGTATTGATTCACAATACATTTATCAATTATAACACAGGAAATAGATATGCTAACCTAATACATTCGGCATCATGATCGGGTCTTCGAATCAAACGTTATGTTTTCATATCAAGAGCACACGAGTTTGAGATCAAGACGCACTTGATTCACTCAAGCCATTGCTCTGATACCAACTTGTAACACCCAAACTTTCCACACGATTACACGTGTCCCATTTTAGGTCCCAGATTAAACTTTCTCAAAAATTTTGCTCGGAAGCGTAAAAATAACATTTCATAAGTTAAACACACTCAATTTTAAATCATTTACATTTATGATTAATAAAACTAGTGTGTTTAAGTTTAATACCATCAGAGAATTTTACATAATGTTTGGTTCTGCTTCATAACATGCCCGATCTAATCGCCTGATGCATATCTATCTTTGACCTGTAACATCACATATAAGTCACCATTAGTTCATACAAACTAAGTAAGTAACCCCTCCCCGAGTTTCCACAACTTATTTAACACATCCACATACATATCATATGGATGTTATTCATATCTTGATAATAATATATTATCCAATACAACTTTATCACCAGCACCTCTGGCTAATTTAAAACACAATAATCACCACATATATATACACACACACATATATATATATCGTAAGCTCAACCAATTTCCCACACACCTGTGGTTTCAACAATTCAATTTCCGGTGTAACCGGTTATCCACACATTGGTGGTATCATACACATATTAAGTCTTAAGATGTTCACCCACCGGTCCTTTCATCTAAGACAACTGCTAGCACCTCTAGCTAGTGTATCCCGTAACACATTACGGATACACTACCGATGTCCCAAATATAATTTGGTAACAATATTCAATCACATACAAACGATCCACTATTGGATCGTTTCCACCCAAAACCCCATGAATCACCCATTCATGTACAATTATTATAGTTTAACACCACACATACATGTGCATATTTCCAGTCCACCATTTGTTCACACACCTTGTGAATCAATTACATTGGAATTGCAAGTCTTATGTTCACACACCTTATGAATCCAAAACATGCATATTTCCAATCCACCATTTGTTCACACACCTTGTGAATCAATTACATTGGAATTGCAAGTCTTATGTTCACACACCTTGTGAATCAAAGCATGCATATTTCCAATCCACCATTTGTTCACACACCTTATGAATCAATTACATTGGAATTGCAAGTCTTATGTTCACACACCTTGTGAATCCAAGCATGCATATTTCCAATCCACCATTTGTTCACACACCTTGTGAATCAATTTCATTGGAATTGCAAGTCTTATGTTCACACACCTTGTGAATCCAAGCATGCATATTTCCAATCCACCATTCATTATAACAATGCATATTCCACATGCATTGTCAAGTTAAACACCAATTTATTATAACAATGCATATTCCACCTACATTGTTAATTTTTAAACACTAATTCATCCCGACAACGCATATTCCACATACATTGTCAAGTTAAACACCAATTCATTATAACAATGCATATTCCACCTACATTGTTAATTTAAACACCAATTTATTAATTAATCACCGGTTCATCCGGTTATTCCAATGCAAATATATTGCATACACGTTTCTCATTGAAACACCACAACACAAACCAAAGGATTTCTCATCCATTAGTTTCAATCACATATATCAGACACACAAGTAGACTCATTCTACTTCTTATAGGTAATGTTACAGTAAGTTGGGTAACTTACCTGGTTCATACGATTGTTCACTTCTTACAACCTCCACTTCTGTGAATTGTCACTTGACCTCTATCACCAACACCTAGTTGCATATTCACACATATACAACTATATTCAGTACATATAACACATACAATCAAGTTCAACTCACTTGACTGGTCTGACTTTCTCAAAGTCAACTTATCACATAATTGACTCTATCTTACTATATTTAGTAAGCATTAGTCAATTAATCATATCACATGCCTTCCTTAGGCATTTCATCAAATAATTGATGTTCATTATATTAGTTATGATCTCAATCACTTCTTTTAATCAAAATTCATTTATAATCATAACTGTTAATAATTTTTAACATCAATTCATCAAAATCATCATTTAACCCATGGATCATAAGCCATATATATTTCAAAACAACAATTTACCCATCCTACTAGTTATCCCACCATGATATGGGTTTCATAACAACCGGACATTATCCCGACTTTAAAACGAAGATTTTACCAACCAAATATCAACTTCTTCATTTCTAACAATCCCTAGTTATCAACTAGGCAATAATCAATACCCATAATCATAGTAATATATTTAAAACTAAATTTAATCCACAAAATATCAAACTAGTAGGAGAGATCGAATCGTTACCTCTTTGAACGAAGTTCTCGGATGAAAACGACGATCAGGAGTGATATAATCAAACCCTAGTTCGATCCGAACATCTGGATGGCTTCAAAACACTGATCTAGCAACAAAAAGTTGCTCTGTTCGTCCCCTGGTCGAATTATGATCGAGATTTAAAAAAATAAATTTTCTTAATTGAATTCTGATAAGATAAAGAATCTGTCAAACCGCCATACCCGTCGCGTACCGCGAAGGAGGGCTCAAGAGCTCTTCGCGTACCGCGAAGCAATTCGGGATTTCAGATATTTTGGGTGCTTCGCGTACCGCAAAGGAGCCTCAGAAACATCTTCGCGTACCGCGAAGAGTCTCTTTGTAATTTTCTTCTTTTCGCGATTCCGGCCAATCCGTAACTCCGTTTCGCGCACGGTTTTCTCCCACGTTCACCATTTCTCACATACTATCAACCTATAATAATTACAATCATCAAATCAACATGGATTTATAAAACGATCACATGTGCTCTTGCCATTGATGACGTAATTCTCACATGTTTTCAAATTAAACAATTACAATCGTTCAATTAACGATTATTTCAAGTACATTCATTTATTAAAAACAGGTTGTTACAGCGACCCATGGAGTTGTGGTAATCCACGTGACAATACATGCAATCATTGCGGATGACCGAAGTCAACGACAATGACTCATGGAGTTGTGATAATCCAATAATATGAATATCACATTGATAAACCAGGTGTCACCCATGTGTTATCGATACAATATGTAAAACTGGTATACGTGTTCCACCTCCGAGTTTATAAACAAAATGGTTTAAAAAGGAGGTTATGAGAACTCACCTGAATTCCGTTGATTCAGTGTTTGTAGAATGCGCGCTCACGTATGTAAAATCAAAAGCCAATCAACAATGTGTATTTATCGCGTGATTCGCATTCATAAGCATATATGTTTGATCATAATTAAATTTATCACATTCATTCGATCTTTAATTATTAACTGCGCGACTAACTAAGATTTATTACCTAGATTATAACGATACGTATCAAGATTTCTGATTTCATCATAAAAGATAAGTTTAGCATTTGATATTTTTAATCAACTATTAAATGATGATTTCTAATAAAAATATGTGACGATTATACACGTTGTAAAGGCAGTAACCTTATACACATATATACATGTATTTATAAATGCATGCATGACTAATTGATCTAACAAATCATATTTAGGTTATTGTCATACCTTGTTCCCTTTACAAAATTCATGGTTTAATGCTTATGTATTTTATGAAAAGGTGACAATCTTAAAATATGCATGCATGGATAAACTCCTGTTCTTCCCTTAAACTCCAATTTTTTTTGTATGCTAGTGTATCACTTTCCTTAGCTTGAAAAGGACTTAGGTTCAACAAACCTTCAGGTTCGCTGCCCACAAGGTTTTAGACAGCCCTTAGGTTCGGAGAACCTTATGGTTCGGCAACCTCGGGTTCGGCAGTCACCCAAAGTCCATAGAGGTTCGCAGCATGAGGGTTCTACAGCTTAGTATACAACCAATGATCACAGGTTCGTCAATCGCATGTCTGGTCCCTCTAGGATTCGGCTATACACAGGTTCGGTGACCGGATGTTCGGCCACCTCAAGGTTCGGTCAATCCTTTGGGTTCGGCCATGGTCATGCAAGGTTCGTAGGGATTCCTCCAACTTAGGTTCGGCCCACTTAGGTTCGGTGGATCCTACCCCACGAACCCTTGCATCCGCGAACCTTCCCCCTTACAGTTTCTGTAATTCATTGGTTCAGGTCGACCTAGGTTCGGCCGATCATCCTCTTCCTCCAAGCTCCTGCAATTTACAGGTCCGTCCACGGCTGCCATCAACTCCCAAACACTTACACGAGTTTGTTTTCAACATCTAAAGAGTGTAGTAATTTTCGAAAGATGGCAGCCTCGTCCGGTTGTCATTTTTGTTTAAACTCAAAAAGCAAAACGTCCGATCTACCTTCTAAACTCGATCAAATGCTTGACCTCTTCGTGTGTAACATCACTGTACTTCTGGTTGTCCGTACATCCGTATGATTGTACTGTTATGACCTGAGATTTTGTAATTATTAATATTGATACATTATTTGATGATTATCACTGTTAACGGTATACTTTGAGAATATAATATTCTATGCATAAACCATGGTGAGTTTAGTTGAAACCCAACTAAACAGAGCCAGAGAGTTTACTGCAGTTACATTCACAGATTATGGGTTATGGATTTGAATGGAATTGGGAGTTGGTTGTTACTGGATTGGTTGCTAAACATAGTCAAGGACACATGGTCATGGTTTATCAAAATAGCGGTGGGACGGTGTAGGGGAGGTTGCGATCTACCTCTGCATATGCCCTAAACATATGCATATTTCGGTCTATCATGGATGTGTCAGTGATTTGGTTTAGTGGGGTTTGGATTGGGAATTACAAAATTTAAGTTAATGAATTAATGAAAGCATAACAGGAATTGATTACGCGATGGTGAGGTTACGAACATTATTTAAACGCGAATATTAATTCAAAAATATTAACTTGGTAAATATATTCGAGTGGACTACGATTCACACGAATATAATTATTAAGAATAATATTCTGAAACAATATTCCATAAATCGTAAATCGAATCGAAATACGGTACGAGCGTTGGATTCGCAAAGGTGACGATCTTTACGAATACGTGCGAAAGTATCGCGTTTCGACGAGATAATTAAACAATATTTATTGATAATAAAATAAGAAAGATAAATTAAAAACATTTATTAGGAATCACAACTTAAAAACAAAATTTAATAAACTATTTTAATTAGATAGATAAATAATCGATCGTAAATGAAACGGAATCGTTTCACGAAATACTTTATTTAAAATCATTTTAGTTAGCACGAAAACTAATTATTTAAATGTTGTATGTTTAAAAATGTTTTACGTTAAAAAAAACGAGCATGTTATTATATTTTACACGATATAAACGAGACCGGCACACGGGGTTAGCACGCGATATAAGAAAGAAGAAAGTATCCTTCTTCCACACATCACCAACTTCATTTCTCTCTCTACATTCAATTTTCGTCATTCTTTCTCTCTCTAACTTCTCTCTACGATATCTCCTCCGTTACCCAACGAAATCAAGAGATCTTGATGCCTACGCGTTCGTGAGACCGAGGAGAACAAGAGGATACAAAGAAATCTAGCATTTGATCGACCTACGGAGGTAAATCTAAGTATTACTTTTCGGTTTTGTTAGAAACAAGATGGGTATATGGTTAACAACTTTTAATCGAGATTAGGGTTCTTGTCACTTGTAAAACGAGTTGGTAGTAACATGTGTAAGCTACGTATAGTTACAAAATTGCAGAAAACTTGAGGAGGATGAAGATGTTGAACAAGTTCGGTCGTGGGTGATGGGCGCTGGTCGACGAACCTGCAAGGCAGCCCATGAACCAGAAAGGTTCGTCAAGGGCAAGTTGGGCCGAACCCTTTTCGTTTGTGGCGAACCCTACATGCGAACGAACCCTGGCCAGCGAGCCTTGTAGCGCCGAACCTTCTTGTCCCCTCTAGCTACGAACCTTGTTGGCCGAACCCTTGCTCATGTCGGACACAGCCCACGAACCTAGAGTCTAGGTTGCTACGAACCATAGCATCTCCTGTGAGCCGAACCCTTTTCATTCCTCTTGGCCGAACCTGATGAAGCCGGGATCACATGGGAGGGACGAACCCTACCGAACCTTTGCTGTTATGAGGGCCGAACCCTAGTCACCACAATATCGGAACGAACCTTTCTTCTTGAGCCGAACCCTAGCTGTGTTTTGACATAGGTTCGCTGCCCATCTTGCAACCAAATTGAAACTTAAGTGATGGATAGAGATTAGGGAGAAACTAAGGACATGGGAACAACATGTAATACGCATGCATGCATGGGAAGGACTACAAGTTACCACCTCCTTTATCAATTAAAAGCTTTGGCCTATGGGGTGATAACCACTTAGCATTTTATAAGGATAAACAGAAATATTATTTCTTAGATTCTTAATTTAATTCCAATGATTAGTAAAAATTTAGTAGTCAAGTTAGTATTGCTATGCATGCATGTATAGACATGAACAGGCTCAAAGACCTCGTGATTTATAACACATTTTTATGTGGATACACATACGAAACCACACGTTGGTTTTTGTCCTTAAATAGTTAAAGACTAACAGGTTTGAATTAGGGACTAACGATAATTAACTACAAATTTTTAGTTAAAGCATGTAACCTTGATGAGACACACCAAGTTAAAACACACAACTAAAAAGTAGAAGAAAACACATTTCGAATAATCAGTTGAGATGAAATACATACACTTATAAATTCGAACAAATATTAAATTACAGGTTGTTGAGTTGTTTCTGAGTTCACATACGTGAGCGCGCATTCTACTAAAACAATTATTCTAAGGATTTCAGATGAGTTCTCACAACCTCCTTTTCTTTAAATTGTTTTGTTTTGAAACTCGGAGGTGAAACATGTATACCAAATTCAAATATTATTTTGATAACACAAGGATAATACCTGTTTATCAACATGATATTTATATTATGGAATTACATTGATTATTAAAACTCCGTGTGACATTGCTGATGACCTCGGTTATACGCAATGATCACATGTATTGTCACGTGGGTTACCACATCCGTGTAAAGATTGTTATTGACTTTGGTCAATAACAAAGATTACATGTATAGCCACTTGGATTATCATAACTCCGTGAAACAATGCCTTTGACCTTGGTTAATTGCATTGGTTTCATGTATTGTCACGTGGATAGCTTCCACTCCATGGATCATGTTTTTAACTTATGTTAATTACATAATGACCATGTATAGTCACAGATATTATTTGAGAATATTGATGTTTAGATTGGTAGAAAGGTTATGTGGTTGATAATCTATTATTGACTATGATTATCTATGATTGACTATGACTGATTGAATATGTGATCATGTGTTTGTGTATGTGTTTGATTGTTGAGTTTGGAGATGTGTTGGATTATCTCATGCAGGTATTCTTGTGGATATTCTCAGAAAAATCATAAGCATTTATACTCATTTTATCTAAACCTTTTATAAAACCATTTTTAAACTTAAATTTTTAAATTCATTTTATAAAACCTTTTAAGTATAAAAACTTATGATTACTCACCAACTACTTTGTAGTTGACACTAGATTTCCTACATGTTTCAGGTAATGAAGCAAAGTAGGTTGGGGATGAAGAACTCAAACTTTTGGACGTCATCATATAGGATCTTGGACTTAGCTAATTAACTGATATTCTGGCGAATTGAATTTAGTTAGATAGCTAATTCTTTTTGTAATTGATGTAACTAATTCATGTTAGACATGATTTTTGTGCGTACTTATTTTGGTTGATTGAATGATATATGATGATTTGATTTAGATGCCCATGAGCTTTTGAACAATCTACACATCCCTCGTGGCATTCCGACGTTTCCGCCATCGGTCGGGGTGTAACAGTTTCTTGTTCTACTTGATCACACGGTCGTTTAGCCCCCAAGATCTCGTGAATTGGTTATGATTTGAAGAAGAAAATCTAGAGAGAAGGTAGAGATAGAGTAGGGTTACGGGTTTCTTGTTTTAGAGAGAGAGTGTGTGTAAAAATGAGGAAGAAGGAAGAGAGAATGGCTTTTATAGCCCGGGTTCTTCCCGCGTGTTCGGTCTCGTTTAATACATGCTTAAAAATTATAATATGATCGGTTTTCTCGTAAAAATATTTAAACACGAAATGTTTTACAAAATAAATTTCGTTTCAATAAAATAAGTTTAAATAAAGTTGGTTCATAAAACGATTTCGTTTAATCTCGTTAAACAATTTATTTAATAAATAGATTTATTCGTATCCGTATTAGGTTGTAATTCCTAATAAATGTTTTTAAATACCTTTTTTTATTTTAGTGTCGTTCATTATTATTTCGTTATCTCATCGAAACGCGTTACTCACGTATGTATTCGTAAAGATCGTCACCTTTTCGAATCCAACGCTCGTATCGTATTTCGATTCGATTTACGATTTACTGGAATATCGTTTCAGTATATTATTCATAATAATTATATTCGTGTGAATCGTCGCCCACGCGAATACATTATTAAGTTAATATTTCTGAATTAATATTCGCATTTAAGTTATGTCCGTAACCTCACCAACGCGTAATCGTTTCCAATAATGTTTTCATTATTCTATTATCTTTAAATATATATATATATATATATATATATATATATATATTCCCAATCCGAATCCCACTAAACCATATCACTGACACATCCATAATAGACCGAAATATGCTTATGTATAGGGCATATGTAGGAGTAGGTCGCAACCTATCCAGCCACCGTCCCACCGCTATTTCGATAAACCATGACCATGTGTCCTTGACTATGTTTGGTAACCAAACAATTACCAACTCATAAATCGTTATCATTTCATACCAAAACCTCGGATTCTCCTCACGAAAGCCTCAACACTGATATAATCATGATAAACCAAAGATGGCTTATGTATAGGGCATATGTAGAGGTCAGTCGCAACTGTCTCAGCCACCGTCCCACCACCTCTTCGATGAACCATCATTATATCCTTGCCTATATTTGATTATAGAATCCTACATCACTACCATTCCAACTCAACAGTCCATATCAAGTAATGCATATGAAGTAAACTCTCTGGTACTGTTTAGTTGTGTCTCAACTAAACTTCCCAGGGTTTATGCTTATTGTGATAATATACGTTCTCAATAATGTATACTAATGATAATATCAACAAATAATTCATAGTAATTATCAATATCATATCAGGCCTTAACAGTACAAACATTTATGTAATTAAGTATCCTGAAATACAGTGGTGTTACAAAATTATATTTAATATAATCAAATCTTTTAAAACACCCATAACTTAAAATAAAACATAATTACACATCAATTATCTTCGTTTTATAATATTTCCCAAAATAGGTCGTTATTTCAATAAGCATACAAAGTTGGCCAAGTATATCGTCATCGATATTGCTAGTATCGATGGTAGTGAACTTGGACAATTTAAGTTGTAAGAATTCAAACTTACTAGTGACGGTGTAAAGAAGGTCCTTCGAACTTAACCACCTTAACCAGTAACCTCAAAGAGTGGGCATGATTTCATGCATGCGTTCATGCATGATATATATTGCCACCTTGTGATGTATCATAACTAATTCATGTTAAAAATTACTCCAATTAGCATGTTATCAATTGTTAACGTTAACTTTTAGTATCACTTATACACTTAAAGGCATACAACTTACATTCTTTTCAGCATAACGTCTTAACAAAATGTCATAACCCATCGAGCATTTTTGAGGTACATCGACAAGATAATATATATATAACATATAAATCATATTATGTGCTACTAAAATTCATAGGATCCGAGTAAGGTTTCATCCATCAAACATTGTAGCAACTGTTGTTTCTGCAGAGCCATGTGAGTTCTCATAGCCCCATTTTAAACGTTTTTACTTTCATACCATGGGGTGGAACATGCTTACATATTTTACATCATTTTAACTTCATGTGAACTTTTCATTATGACTTAGTTGTAGTAGGCTTTAGTCATGACTATGCATCGAGTTTGGGATAACATTATAGTAACAATGATAGATATATGTCATATAAATCCCGCCTAGTTTGATTGTCCCTTCGGGGAAGCCCGTGGCATACTAGATGTAGTAGATCAATTGGATTGACCATTCGCCTAGTTTTATTTACCCTTCGGGGGAAGCCCGTTGCACATTGTTTACTACTTCAGCATTGTTGGTAATGCTAAACTTGGTCAAACATTATGGTTGATAATATCATTGGATTGTATATGTTGAAATCATTGTTTGAGAACATGATTGGAATTACGTATTGGTTTGTTTGGTGGATATTCATTGCATTATGTTTGTACTTTGATTGCCTACATGCTTCATTTACTATGCTTAGTTCGTTTGGCTTAATACTTCACATAATATAACATCATTTATTTCATTAAATCATATTTCTGTATGGGAATATAAAATTGTGAAAACTCACCAACTACTTTTATAGTTGACACGTGTTTCTGGCATGTTTTAGGTCGAGAACCCTATTTAGGTGGGAACTAACCAGTCATGCTTTTGAAGTCATTTTTGGACATTCCACATATAGGGACTTGGACCTAGCAAATATAACTGGATCATGAAGATTAGGGTTTTGTTATTTTAGCTATATCTTTTGTGTATCTGATTGTAATTAATTCATGACAGACATGATTTTTGTGTAATAAACATTGATGATGAATAATTTGATATATAACGAATTGAATTAGCTACCCATGAGCTTGTGAACAATCTGCACACTCAATGTCGCATCCCTATCATTCCGACGTGAGTCGGGGTATTACAAGAGAACCAACTCAATAATAATTGAGAGGTACAAAAATTCCAGAACCTCCATTACTCAATGGTACTCCATTCTCGATCTCACTGAAGCAGATCTATGGAAGGTGTTGCACCTAGAGCTAGAAATGTTGAGTTGTGTATCAAGGTACATGAATTCTTGCTTGACCTAAGATGTTAGATAGGAATAAGTTTGGTCAAGAAATAAGTGGTTTTGGCTTCATAAGTCGAGAGGAAGATTGTTGCAAAATAAGGATTATTGAACCATAACCACATTCCCCAACATGGTCCTTAACCAATAAATGGTCTAACCCGTGAAGCCTAACCCCGAATACATTGCACTTAACCACGGATGATAACTGTTGAAAAGTGCATGCATGCCACTAAGCTCATCCACGGATCACAACCACTGATCCTCTCAACCTTGGAAGACAACTACGGAACCTATTGACAATAACAGCATAAAAGGAAACGAGGAGAAGAAGCTGAACCAAACAGGACAACCACGAAAGACTAAAGACTGAAGAACCACTGAAGGTTTTAGTCTTAAGTTTTCTTCTTTCCATTGTTGTTGACTTTGTTCTGTTGTTATGTACCTTTCATCTTATTTTAGTGTCTTTAACAATTTTTTTAATTGTCGGTATTTTATTTTTTTGTTTTAGTTCATGCTTGTATTAATATTGGGTATTTATATCCAAACAATATGTGTATTATATGAATTGAATTCTCCCAAAATTCTTTATATTATTGCTTTCTGTTTTATCCTTATATTACTAACTTAGTTAACACGAAATAGATACAAAAATCATAACTTGAGAGGGAGTTCCTTATATGCGTTACTAAGAGTCTAAAATCGAATACTTAATCTGCTTTCATAATCTTAATCAGTAGGGAACTTTGTCCAACATTTAGAGACCTTGAATAATTTTTAAAACAATTGCTTAGAATTTTAATGTAATGTTTTAATTTTTGTTGAATGATTGTAATGACAAGTTGATGCTTGTTTGAATGGATATTTGCTTTCTATCAAATGGTTGTTTAATTTATTCAAACTTTAACATAACACCATAAGCTTATAAATAGTCAAACTTGCAGCGCATTGTATTCTACCATTGGCTAGGTTGTGGAAATGGAAGATATAATTGTCCCTAAGGTGACATTCGGATGGTCGTGGGCGAAGCATGGTAAGGGGTGCGAGCGGCCTTCCTTCATATTTTTTCCTTCTATAGTGTTAATTTTTCGAACGAATTGTTATTTTCTTGTTTTAAGCATTGGTTTCGCTCTCTCTCGCTTCAAAACGTTTAAGCTTCGCCACTGCGGATGTTAAAGACGTATTCTTTTTATTCTTAAAGTAAAAGGTTGATTTCACGTTGTTAAAGACATGTTGTGATGTAATTTAAGTAATACAGTTAGATGATGGGTATGATTACCGATCTAAAAATTGATACTATAATTATGCTAAAGCAAAATTGAATGCTAAATTTATGTATTCTGGGGTTAGGCTATTTGTACAACCTTGTACCCATTAATACTACCTTTTTCTAATTTTTATTAAATATATTTAAAATTATATATGAGCAAAGATCATGTGTGATGCGATTAATTTGAGATATGTATAGTATATTGATAAAAGTGGATGATATAGCCATTTACGAAGGATTGTTAGGACCGAGGGGCTGCCGTCCTCCTGTTTTTCCGCTACATAATATAATTTTATGTAATTTTTCGTCTAGAAATTTAATACGAATTGAGTTGCCCCCCCCCCCCCCCCTCCTGATAGATTTATGAGTTCGACCCCTTAGCCGCACTGTATATCAAGCCAAGCACCGTCATTAGGCATACGAATATTAACACACAATTTACACAAATTTTTATAGACTGTTAAATAAATACAAAAAAGGAGTTTTTATATGATAAAGTAAGGAGCAGTTAACCGCCTCCTCAGGTTTGCTGGTCCAACTTCTTAATGTGAACATCTTGTTTTGGGTGGTTATTATTAGAGGCGATAATTAAACAATTAAGATTAAAAATAAAATAATTTGTGTATATTTCAATTATAACATAGATTAAATAAAAAGAATTCAAACAAAAAACAAATAAATAATGAGATGAATCGAGGGGGTTGTGTTTATTAAGTCCAATTTTTTTTTTTTATATAAAAAAGACTATATTTTTTCATACTTAACACAAAAGTTATTTTTAAGATTTAAAAATCGATTAATAGTAATAAAATATCAATCTCGAATCCAAATTTAACATCATCTTGAAAGCCTTTATTGAGTGGCGTAATAATATGAAACCAGTTTTAATCATGCATAAAATCATAAAAATACTTAATTGTACACAAGAGGCTAAATAACACTTTAATCATTAACGTATTAAATATATTAAAAACAGTACGTACGAATGCTTACCTAGTTTTGTAGTTAAAACTAATTTTAGTATTTACATCTCTTCAGACGATGATTTTATTAATATACGACCTTTTTATTTCAGGCGTATATACATAATGGTTACGCCTGACAAAATAGCATGTTGGGTCAGGTTTGGTTAAGATTACTTTTAAACAAAATAAGTTTGTAGTAAATAAGTCATTTAAAAAAAATCAATTTAGTTCTAGTTAATTGAGTTGTAATTAAACAAATAGTTTATTTGACTAATCTTTAATGATTTTATCATAAAATATATTATAGATAATTGTTACCCGTTTGAATATATTTTATCCATATAATTTTTTGGTTACTCATCTTAAATCGCTTTATATTAATATGTTACTCATCTTAACTTGCTTTATATTTTGATTATAATAATTTCAACGCGAATATAAAAATTGTTAATCTAACCAACTCATTTATCTTGCCTTAAATAAATTAAGATTGTTATGTCTAATTAAACTAAAGATAATTTTGACTACTATGACATCAATAGATTAAATATCAAAAACCGTTTTGTCGTTAAAATGTGAGGTTGATGAGGTTTCGTTTTGTATAATCTTTTCATTTCTTTTCTCTTTCTTTATTTGTTTTCCTTTTTTATTCTAAGTTTTCATGATATTTGATTAGATGATCGAAGACAGAGACATTTATCATGATATGTTTATGATGTCGTGGACTCGTGGCTGTGACACTTGCATACGAGAAATACGTCATTGGTGACGGGATCACATTTGGTCGTTCTAGAAATCCACGTTGATTTAACAATCGTAATTATTACAAGTTGATAGTAGGTGAGAAATGATGAACGTGGGCGAAAACCGTGCTCAAAACGGAGTCCTGGATTGCCCGAAATTGAAAAACGAAGAAAAATTTCTAAGTATTGATCGAATGGGCTCGTCGCGGTACGCGGAGGTGGGCTTGAGGGTCCTCCGTGGTACGCGATGCTTGGAAAATATCTTAGATTCCTCCGGAAATCTCCGCGGTACGCGAAGCCTTTTTGGGCCTCCCGCCGCGGTACGCGACGGGTGAGGCGGTGGAGAAATTTGATCCTTTTATCAGATCTTCATGCAGAAACCATTGTTATTATTTTCTCGAACTCTTTCGAACCAGAAGCATAGCAGACGAAATTTTGAGCATCAAAACACCAATTTCAAGCCAACAGAAGCTGTGGATCGTACCAGGGATCATCTTTACGAGTTCTGATCGTTGTTTTGAAGTCAGAAATCCGTCAGATTAGGTAATGATCCGTTTAAACCTTCTAGTTTGATTTTGATTGATTAGATCTTGATTTTGAACGTAATGATATAGTTAGGATTGTTGATTATTGCCTAGATGATGGCTAGGATTGATTATAAACAAAGAACACGAAGTTTTAACGGTTATATCCTTGTTTTGATCCGTTGTGATGCCCGGTTTGCATGAAACCATATCCATGATTATAATGGTTTAATCCATTTGATTATAACAATATAGGTGATTAGTTGGATTAATCCTTGAAATGCAAGGTTAAATCCAAGTGTTTCAAACTAATCACAACCATTAACATACTCATTGGAACGATTATCTGATGTTTATGATAACAGTCAGATTAGTATGTTAAACCTGGTTATTACACCTAGTCTGATGCTACATTGTGATATTTCATGATAATTGGGTAATCAATAACAAGGATTGATCATTCCTAAGCCATTAAATTATCTAGAAACTGTTACAGTATCATAATCAACAACATTAACTTTTGGTTAATCTGAGATTATTCTGATTAATCAAGAGTGTCATCAACCTTATATTGGGAATCTAATGCAATGTAGGTTCCTACATTATCATACATTGTATGATATAATACTAAATTAATCAATTAAATACTTAACATCGGTTTGATGACTTGCAAAGCAATGTCTTTGACATTGAACGCTCAGAAAGATCTAATCTGTAAACTAGAACATAAATAACTTATTAAATATAACTAAATGCAGAATCATCTCCTTGTCATCAACTTCGAGATATTTTGCTACTTATATATATCATCAGGTGAGTCTCGTACAACCCTTTTCTTTTTACTGTCTTACAAACATCGGGGTAACTCTGCAAACTGTTTTCTGAACATATGATATGCATCACTGATATCTGTGTGATTTCATGTGACTTTTTGGTGATTTCATGGGATTTTGCCGTTAGTAACTCTATCACAGTATCAAAAGTCCTCATCTCTTGAACTGTATCTAGTGAACCCATGTGGGGCCGGACAGGAATCATTGATAGTACTATTGGCTGACAACCCATTTGCTGGGAGGATTGCATCTCCCCTTGTGTGAATGTTTGGTACCTGTTTCCAAAATAATTTCTTAATGTTAGTGATAGACATTAAGATATTTATCGACGGGTAGTATCTTCGTGAAACGTACAACTGTCCGAAAGGAACTAGATACGGGTCCCATGGTTATCCGGAACTGAACTTTTGAGAATTTACATTTCATATCATATTGTTTAAATAAACTGTCGAACTCACCAGCTTTGTGCTGACGTTTTAAACTCAACATTTTTGCAGGACAACGGTGACGACATGGTGAGGATGCACTTCACTTAGTTGAACTTAAATGTACTAGATTGTATAATAAACCTAGCTGTTAAGTCGATGTATTTATGAACCCTTGTAATATATTTATTTTAAGTGAATCTGTGTGCTGTGATATCGGTTCAAGTAAGTCACACCTCATCTCTGAGACATCACCACTATGCTTCCGCAACCATATTAGAGTATATAGTGACATCATCTCAGGTGCGAGAGGTGGGGGTGTGACAGTGGCTAAGTGCCTATGGTAGATGAAGGTGGTGGAATGGGGATGAGGATGATGGTGATGATAAAGGTGGTGTTGGGGAAATAAAAAATAAAGAAAACGATGGATAGCATGATATTTGATGAAAAGAAACAAGAATAGTGATATTCAATAATGTATACAAACTTAAATTGTATGAATGTGTGCTTTAAAAAAGATGCAAGGAAAAATAGGATTAAAATATAAAAAGAAGCACGTAACTAAATCTTTACTAGCTATATTTTGAGTGGTCTAGAGCAAATGCATGAAACATTTGGTTAAGAAAACATGAAAATATTTCAAGTTTATAAATTGTAAGCATTAAAAATGAATTTCACTCTTTATTTATGTATTTTATTTGATACCTGTATTATATTATTTACTTGTATGTTTATAATTTTCTTTACGTAAAAAAGTTAAAACAAAAAACAATCATAATAATTGATAAATAATTATGTAAAAAAGTTAAAAAAAAAAAAAACCAATCGAAATCCTTAAGAACCAATTGAATAGTGAGACATAATGTGACAACCAATACGTGACCGTTAAGAACTGTACAGTAGTCATGTGTATGAATCATAATTGTAATGCTTATATGCAATTATAATACGAAACAATTCAGAAACAATGTGCGAAATCAAGGAAGGTTTAATGATGGAAGACAACGTACACTACACATAACGAACACACCCGTAATTCGCTGACAATGTGAATCTAGTAACTGACAACACGAATGAATGTTAGATAATGTATTATAAGGTATAAACGTTTGTGAGGATATAAAATTCAAAACAATGTCAGATAGCATTCGCGAATATTAGATCGACAATGTATTTGTATGGGTGACAATTCGCACGAATATATACTAGTGGGTTTATCAGGCAATCTTGACCCATAGTAAGATAAATAGATAGAATTGAGTAAACAATTATTGCATTTTGGGTTGAAATGAGTGATATTATGACATGGTATGGATTGAAATGGGAAACACCTTAAGACAAAACGGGTCAAGATGAGTAACTTAAAACCATGTGAACATAATCGATTTAAGGGGTAAGAATGATCAATAATAAATTTAACGAGAAAATCATTAAAATTTATTAAAATAAACTATTTGTTTACTTACAACTCATTTTAATTTGAGAAAAATTGTTTTTTTTTAAAATGACCCGTTTAAACCCAAACAGAGTTTGCTTAAAACATGTCTTGGCCCGCACCCATTCTGACATGGTACCCAACCCATCCCAACCCACCCATTTTTCCAGGCATACTAGTGGGTTCAACGTTCTAAATAATATCTCATAAGTAGAAAAACCAAAACGCAAAAGTATAACCGTCCTCGTGTTCGTGCGAGTGACGATTTGTACTAATACGCGCGAATGAGATACGATGTGACGAGACATTTAAAATAAACAATTTCGAAACTTTAAAAATAAGAAAAAGGTATTTAAAATATTTATTAGGAATTACAACCTAACAAGATTTAAACAAAACCAATTTTTTTTTCAAAACTTTTATGTTTAACTTAACGTATTAAAACGACGTGTTTAAACTAAACCAAACGAACCCAAGCACACGAGTAATGAACTGGACTATAAATGCACTAATTTTCCCAACAACCTCATTTAATTCATCCAACAACCCACACTCTCTCTAAACCTGAATTTCTCTCTGTACTCTTTCTTTCTAAGATTCAAACTCCCAACTGACTCAAAACTGTAGTAAATTGTGAGTCCTTGGTGTCTACATGATCCTTACAACATCTAGAAGTTAGAAGTACAACAGATCTAAGCTTAAAACGATCAAAAACAAGGTAAATATGAGCTCCAAGTTCGGATTCTAGGGTTTTCATCAAAACCGAACAACCAAGACTTTGAACCTAATTTAAGAACATCAAACCTCTTAAAAATGACTTGTAACAGAATTTAGAATACTTGGATTAAGTTGGAATAAGAGTTAGGAAGATGAGATTAAGTGCAGGTGGACATGGGAATAGTATGGACACAAGAAAACTTGGGAGGAGCTAGTATCGATGAACTCTTGAACATGGCAGCCATTCCGTCGAGATTATTAGGTTCGATGGACTGCAATTGGCTAAGCCTTCGTCGAACAAACTAAGTTCAATGACCTTCAAGGATTGTGGGCCAGGTGTTGGTCGATATTAACAAAATCGATGCTCACAATATCGATGGAATGATGTTGTTGAACTTATTAGTATCGACAAGAATCATGTTTGGTTTTCTCCAAGTTTTTGTCGATATTGAGAATGTCGACACCACACTTTTCATTTCTAGCTCATCGATACTAGTTATTCAATATAATCCAAGTGTTCCTAACAACAAAATGCTTAAAAACAATGATAATCAAGGATCAAAGAAGTCATTTTAATGGCAAAGGGGTTGGGTTTGGCTCGATATTGGCTAACTCAATTCCATGTGTCCAAAACTTAATATTTTTCATAACTTAAGCATAAGCTTAACTAAAGTACCTTCATGTGTTTGGTATAATAAAAGCTAAAAAGAATGATTTAAAAGATGATATCAATAACAAAAAGAATTTTACAAATAAATTACATCTCCTTATTTTAAAAGTTATGCATAAAAGTTATGCAAGATTTAACATGATTTTCAAAACATCATCACTTTAGATTTCTCAAGTACACGTTTTTAACGAATCAAATAGATATTTTCAACAAAACAAGTGTGTATTTTCTATGAATCAAGTACTCATTTTCAATGGACCTAGTATACAATCACAACGAATCAAGTACGAATCAAGTTAACTTTTCTAGTGGATTATCTGGGAAACATCAAATATAACATGTGTGAACGAATCAATTCGAATCAAGGGCGAATCAAGACGAATCAAGAACGAATCAAGAAGTCTCATAATTCAAGAAGTCCCAGCTAGACTTGTTGGTTTGAGCCACATGTGTTATGATATTTAGAGAATTCACTAGCCTGCTATGATCATTTGGTTGATAGACTATAGTAACTCGAGTTGACCTAGACCCAATCAATATTACTTAGTTATGTTTAGATGTTAATTTGGTTAAACACATTAAATACATTTTACAACTTCCACGGTGGGATCATGGGAATGATCGGTTAAGGGATTGGTCAATATAGTGATAGCTCAAGGGATAGAGTTGCAGAGTTGGGTTAGGGTGAGACTCTTAATTTCCATTAAGGGCAAAATAGTGTCTTGTCAAATATATGGTGGGATGGAGGCTGGGCTTGACCCTACATATGCCCTATATATAAACATCCTTGACTTGATGGGATGATGTCAGTAGTGAGGTTTAAGGTTGAGACTCTAGCAGGTTTAACAATGCAAAATACTTCTAATCATTTTTAAATATTAAATTGTATGAACTCATGAACCGTGTGTTGACTTGATCATTTTGAATGACTTCTCAAGCGACGAACATGTTTATGCTTTAGATGCTTAGTAAACTTGCTAGAGTGCACAGTATAGAGGACGTAGCGACATGTTGATGTAATTTATATTGTTAAATTATCAAACATGTTGATGTAATTTAACTTTGTAATTCTAACTGAATGTTATTTTAAATTTATTTATTCTCATTATATTGCATGCGCTGTGTGCACAATATGATCACTTGAATTGTCACATGATATCCGCTCCCCGAGACTATTCCTTCGGAAAGGAAACTCGATCCAGCCTGCTGGGTCGGGGTGTGATAGATTGATATCAGAGCCACTGTTATAGAGAATATACGTCATTTAACATAGAACGGTTTGGCCTATACTATAACCTAGGGACCCTTTATGTAGAGAACTTAGGAATAAGGAACTTAATTGCGTATGTCTTCCGCATTCGATCAATGCACTAATCGATATACTTTCGGTTGTGATCAGAATGCCGCCCAGCAGACTACCACCACCACACCTCCTCCCCCACATCCTCCACTGGATTTGGATCCTGCTACTGTGGCATCAGCCACCCTACTAACTAACCAACTGAAGGACGTTATTCCTGACATGGTGAATCGCGTCAACAGCAACAACCCGAACCAAACGGGGAATTCTTCAGGAGAAGGCAGTGGAAACACAAGAAATGCTCCTGACTACTCATACAAGGCATTCGTCATGTGAAATGGAGGAGCGGAAGGGGCAAAGTCAACGACTGAGGCCAGAAAGTATGTGAAAGTAGAAGCCAGGGACAGAGAGGCAAGCCACCCAACTTTAATGGAACTGAAGGAGCTGTTGGGATGATCCAATGGCTTGAGAAGATGAACACTACTTTGGACATCAGTAGTTGTAACTTCAGTGCCGGAACCGTAGCCGGAACAGTGACTTGTACAGTAGATCAGGTACGAACTATGTGTGTTACATGTGTACTATTATCATTTAATGCTCAATACGAAACTATCACGCATCTATTCAGAAACATATTGCAAATCCATGGGTTAAAAGTCAGAATCATATCTGAAAACACAAAATTGTTATGTTAATGTTTGTAAGGATTTTATTATGTATAAATGTATGTGAGATTTGACAGAACAAAACAATAATGGATGTCGTTATGTGAATATTAAACCGACGGAGTATTCGTGTGGATGACGATTTGCATGAATATATCTGTAAGTTTAAAGTTCTAAATGATATCTTATAATTAGAAAACCAAATCAGAAAGTAAAGTTGTCGTCATGTTCATACGAGTGACGATTCGTGCGAAAACGTTATGATCCGGTGAAACGTTAAAAATAAACGTTTTAAAATTAAAAAAAATAAAAATAAATAAAAATAAATACAAGATATTTAGTTAATTTACTAGGAATTATGTAACATCACTGTACTTTCGGTTGTCCGTACATCCGTACATCCGTACGATTGTACTGTACGACTGGAGATTTATGAATATTATTGATTATGATATTATTGTTTGACTTTGCTGATATTGTCACTGTTACTGGTATGCATGATTTTATAATATATTATACGCGTAAACCTTGGGAAGTTTAGTTGAAATTTAACTGAACAGACCCATAGAGTTTATCGCAGTGTTATTACTGATGATTATGGATTAATGGTTTGAGAATGGTTTTGGGATGGAATTGGGAGTTTGTTATGTTATGGTTGCTAAACGTAGTCAAGGACACATGGTCATGGTTTATCGAAATAGCGGTGGGACGGTGTAGGGGAGGTTGCGATCTACCTCTGCATATGCCCTATACATATGCATATTTCGGTCTATCATGGATGTGTCAGTGACTTGGTTTAGTAGGTTGTGGTTTGGGAATATAATATTTAAGTTAATAAATAATGGGAATTAATTACGCGAGGTGAGGTTACGGATATCATTTAAACGAGAATATTAATTCAGAAATATTAACTTAATAATGTATTTGCGTGAGTGACGATTCACACGAATATAATTATTAAGAATAATATACTGAAACGATATTCCATAAATAATAAATCAAATCGAAATACGTTACGAGCATCGGATTCGCAAAGGTGACGATCTTTACGAATACGTACGCGAGTAACGCGTTTCGACGAGATAATTAAATATTATCAAACGGTATTAATCTAATAAATAAAACTTAAAACGTTTATTAGGAATCACAACCTAAAATGTTTTCGAATAAATTAAATTATTTAGATAATTATTTAACGAAAACGAAAACGGAATTTATTTTACGAAACAATTTATTTAAGCTTATTTTAATAAAACAAAACTAATTTATTTAAAACGGGTTATTGTTTTAAATATGTTTATGTTTAAAAACCGAGTACCTTAATTATTTTGTTATCGCGATAAAAAAACGAGATCGGGCAGTGGGGTTCCACACGCGATAAAAGGATGACTCCTTTTTCTTTTCTCTCATTATCTCTACACACTCTCTCTCTCTATTTTCACCTAAAAACACACACATAATCTTCTCTCTACGATTACGAGTTCGTTTCTTGGCGGATCTTCGAGATCTCGGAGCCTACGCGTTCGGGTGATCGAGGGGAACAAGACTATACGAAGAAATCCAACGATTTGCAACCGAATCAAGGTAGATCTAATGTTTTCTTTTCGGTTTTATTGATAATCACGAATAGATAGTTCATTCTAGTCATAATCGACCTAAATCTCTTGAAAATCACCAAAACGTGTTACTAGAAAGAGTAGGAAAGGTTTGTGGAGCTTTTAGCAGGTTAGTTTGGAAGATGATGAAGCTGAGTTGCGAAGGAAACACAGGGTTCGGGGCTGTCTAGGCCGAACCCTTACTGGCAGCCTCGCGAACCTAGCAGAACCCTTACAGGTTCGACGAACCTTAGGCCGAGCATGGGAGTCACGAACCCTCCTTTCCTGCTTGGCGAACCCCAGTGACCACGAACCATCAGGGATGACGAACCAGTGGCTTCTGCAGCCGAACCCTTTTCCTTCCTTAGCCACGAACCCTACACAAACCTGTTAGGGCCGAACCCTGCTACTTCTATTGGTCGAACCATGAGGATTAAACGAGCCTTTGTGCTAGGGACGAACCCATGCAGCGAACCTTTCTCTTTGTCGGCCGAACTTAGCTTATTCATGTTAACCGAACCCTATACTTTCTACATGGCCGAACCCTTCATAAGTCGTGCCGAACCTGGGGAAAACTCACAATAGGTTCGCTGGAACTTAGGGGAAATAAGATCTAGATACTTTACTAATTGCAATTCAAGATGATAATTAATGAACATCAAGGGTATACGCAAATATATATTGCCATGCATGCATGGGACCAACTATGAGTCACCATTTTTTTTTAATCAATCTAAATTATACATGGTTCTAACATTTCAAGAAAATGATTTCGGTGTTAATAATGCTAGGGTGATGTTCAAATGGGATAAAGCGTGAACCATTTGAGTTAGCATTTTCTTTGTCTAATTCAAGTTTTTTTTAAAGAAACTAAGAGTTTATATAAATGTTGAACTTGTATTAACAATAATTAGAGCATGGATTTTATTAAACTTATTTTAGAGTATTATTGACTTAAAATAAGGTGGCTAGCATAGGAGACATGCATGTAATTGGGTACCTATAGAAATATAACAAGTGGATCATTATAATATAGTTGGAAATTTGCAAGACTAAACTATTGATTAATGATGAGCACCTATACAAGGGTAGAGGTTCATTTCAACTTTGATTATGTAAACTAAGTTAATACTTAGTGATTAAAAGCTAACACTTATGGATAATTGGTTAGAATAAAACGCATATACTTATGATCACAAATACGCAATAATCACAGATTCTTGAGTTGCTTTGAGTTTACCTACGCGAGCGCGCATTATACGAGAACCCGAATTCTAAGGACTTCAGGTGAGTTCTCATAACCTCCCTTTCTTTAAACTGTTTTGTTTTAAAACTCGGAGGTGAAACATGTATACCAGATTAATTATTATTTTGATAACATAAGGTTTATACCTGTTTATCAATATGATAATTATAACTTAAAATTTATTGATTATTATGGATTTCCTTTTATTATCTTATATCCGTGTAAACATTGTTATTGACTTAGGTCAATAACAAAGATTACATGTATTGTCACGTGGATGAGTTCCACATCCGTGAATCATTACTCTTAACTTCGGTTAATTGTTTTGACTTCATGTATTGTCACGTGGATGATTTCCACATCCGTGAAGTATTGCTCTTGACTTCGGTTAATTGCTTTGACTTCATGTATTGTCACGTGGTTAGCGACCACTCCATGATTCATGTATCTAACTTATGTTAAATACATAAGGAATCATGTATAGTCACGAACATTGATTGAGAATATGATTGATTGAGTTTGGTTGATTTGTTGTGGATTGATTGCTTATATTTGATTATGATTATTTGTGATTGGCTATGATTGATTTGGTTATGTGGCTATGTGATTGTGTATGTGTTTGGCTGTTGAATTGATGGATGTGTGTTGGATTATCTCATACAGGTATTCATATGGATTTTCTCAAGAAGATCATAAGTTTTATACCCGTTTTAAACAAAGCATTTTATAAAACCATTTTAAGCATAAATTTTCAAACGCATTTTACTAAAACATTTTCAAATATAAAAACTTATGATTACTCACCAACTACCTTTGTAGTTGACACTTGATTTTCTTACATGTTTCAGGTGATGGAGACAAGTAAGATGAAGAGGATGATCTCTTCTATTTTGGACATCATCATCATATAGGATTCTTGGACTTAGTTAATTAACTAAATTTCTGGCGATTAGAGTTTAGTTAGTTTAACTAAATCTTTTGTGTATTTGATGTAATTGTTTCATGATGAACATGATTTTTGTGTAATTATTGTGGTTGATTAAATGATATATGATGATATGATTTTAGATGCCCATGAGCTTTTGAACAATCTACACATCCCTCGTGGCATCCCGATGATTCCGCCGTCGGTCGGGGTGTTACAGATTGGTATCAGAGCCTGGGTTATAGGGAATTAGGTTACTAGAAATGGTTGACCTAGTCTATAACCATAGGATACCCTAGTATGAATTAATTTCATACACTAGTTAGTATATTCAGGATTTCATGCTTATGTGTTTATTACATGTTAACTGAACTCCTGTTATACATTTGATTATATATGCTGCTACTAATTAATTGCTTACTTGTGCCCTAATGACTCGGTAAGGACATACTCGTGGTGTATTGTAAAGGTGGTGGGACGGTGGTTTGGGCGGTTGCGACCTACCCTTATCATATGCCTTATACATATACCATTTACAGTACATCGGGTGGATGTCAGTATTGAGGAATAAGGGAACTACCCGTTTGGGACACTTATCTGTCTAGGAACTTAACTGCTTGGAAATTTATTTGCTTTAGGAATTATCTGTTAGATCTTGTGATCACCAGACAAGGACACACTCGTGGTATACTACAAAGGTGGTGGGACGGTGTAAGGGAGGTTGCGACCTACTCTTGCATATGCCCTATACATATACCATTTGAAGTATATCGGGGGTCTGTCAGTGTCAGGAACATAGGATACTACTAGGACCTTACTAGGAATGGTTGAGAGGATATGATTGTGGACTGTTGATGATATATTTGATGGATTGACTGGGATTGGTTCATGGATGATCATATTTGATAAACACTTATAAATTCACTTATGAAACACACGGATTGGACACGTAGGGTGCATAGGATCGACTAACAATATGAACACTTAGTGATGGAATATGGACTTGGGTGATAATATGGACACTTGATGATAATATAAACGCATAGTGATGATACTAACACTTAGTGATGGTGTGGACACTTGATGAGAATAAACTATAGGGAGGATATGAACACTTAGTGACAATAAGAGCACTTCGTGATGATATGAACCCTTAAGGATGATTATCTACACTGGGATTGATATGGGTTTTAGTGAACTTATACAATTGGGGGAAACTTAATGTCAGGTGAACTTAAACATTAGGTGAACTTAGAAATAGGCGAGCCTACATGTCAGGTGAACTTAGACATTAGGCAAACCTAATTGTTCAAGGACACTAGTGATCACTTCACTCAAAATTATCCTATTTAGGATAAGGTTTGTGAAGTGAGATTATGGTGAAGTACATGACACACTCTACACACTAGCAAGGGCATAATCGTGGTGCAATGGAACGGTGGTGGGACGGTGTAGGGGAGATTGCGATCTACCTCTGCATATGCCCTATATATAAGCTTGTTGCATTGCATTGGGAGGTTGTCAGTGTTAGTATAGAGTGAAGAATGTATAGGATCTAGGAAATAGTTAGCTAACACTAGTTATGACCAACTAGGACACTTAGAATAATAATAGGAAATTATAAACCTTTTTGAGTTTAATGACTGATGGGAGAGAAATATAGTTCTTATATGTAATCCCAATTGTCTAATGGACTCATTTAAACATTGTTTGTATGATGTACGTTGTAAACGGTAATAACATGTTTCTATTTCCTTCAGAAACATGCCGCCTCGCCGTCACAACGGAGATGATACGAACGCTGAGGATGCTAACGGTAATGCCAACCCTGGCATGCAAGAGTTAGCTAACCTCATCACTGGGTTGGTGAATCAGTTGACTCAGGCCAACCAAAACATCAACCAGAATCGAGGTGGTGCAAATCAGACAACTTGCACATTCAAACACTTCAATTCCTGCAATCCCCTGAAATTTACGGGTGCTGAATCAGCCACTGGTCTGCTGCAGTGGTTTGAGAGTATGGAGAACACCTTCATCAACAGCGAATGCCCTGAGAATCTGAAAGTTCGCTATGCCACCAGTGTTTTCCAAAAGAGAGCACTGACTTGGTGGAATGGGGAAAAGCGAACTAGGGGAGTAGATGCTGCCTTAGCACTGACATGGACAGAGGTCAAGACACTGATGACCACTGAATTCTGTCCTAGAAGCGAAATGAGGAAGCTTGAGACTGAGTTCTGGGAACTCAAACAAGACAGTGGAGAAAACATCATCTACAATACTCAGTTTCATGAGTATAGCTTACTGGTACCACATATGGTGACACCCTTGGAGAGGGCGATTGAGAAGTATATCGGCGGGCTGCCGGTGCAGATTCAGGATACAGTCTATGGGAGCAATCCCAAAACACTTGAGGCTGCAATCCGATTATCTGCAACTCTTACTGATAATCACGTGAGGAATGGAACGCTTACTCGAAAGGGATATAAAAAGACTGACACCAAGACTACTGCAAAAGAAGTCAAAGCTGAAGTCAAGTCTGAAGCTGCTAGCTCGTCCAAAAGCAGCAACAAGAAGAGAAAGAATCGGAACTTCATGGTCACTGTACCTGCTGCAAAGTCTGCGCAGCAATCATCAAACAATTCAACTGCCAGGAATTTCACTGGGAACACTCCTCAGTGTAACACCTGCCGTTATCATCACACACCAAATTTGCCATGTCGCGTCTGCAACAACTGCGGCAAGTTTGGTCACTTTGCTAATGTTTGTCGGAGTGCACCGCAAGCACAAAGGTTGCAACATGCACCGCTTGCACTGCCAGCTCCTCATGCACAACCTATACCAGCTGTACCCGTTCGCCAGGTACCTCAGGCACAGGCAAGAGCCTGTTATGAGTGTGGTGAAGTGGGTCACTTCAGGAATCAATGCCCAAAGTTGACCGGGAATAATCAAAGGGTGGCAAGAGGCCGGGCTTTTCAACTGAATGCTCCAGCTGCTCAAGCCAACCAGGATGTGGTCAACGGTACATTTCTGATCAACAACTCTTATGCATCTGTCTTATTTGATTCTGGTGCCGATAGGAGTTTCGTTTCATATGATTTTGAATGCTTGCTTGGTAGAACACGTACATATTTAGATAAACCGTTTAACGTGGAAGTGGCTGACGGAAACACTATTGATATTGACACTATTATCGTTGGATGTACGGTGAACTTAAATGATCACGTTTTCCCAATTGATCTCATACCTATGCATCTTGGTAGCTTCGATGTTATCATAGGCATGGATTGGTTAGCCACCCACAGAGCGGAGATTGTTTGTCATGAGAAATATATTCGTATTCCTTTACCTTCGGGTGAAACTTTGAGAATATTTGGAGAAACTGCTAGTAAAGGTCTTAAGCTGATGTCTTGCACTAAAGCACACAAGTACCTTAGGAAGAAATGTATAGCCTTCTTAGCACACATTGTGGAGAAGAAAGAGAAAGAAAAGAAGATTGAAGATGTTCCAGTGATACGAGATTTTCCAGAAGTCTTCCCAGACGATTTACCGGGTCTTCCACCAGAACGCCAAGTTGAGTTCCGGATCGACTTAGTACCTGGTGCGAACCCAGTCGCTAAAGCTCCCTACAGACTTGCGCCTTCGGAGTTGCAAGAATTGGCGAGTCAACTGCAAGAACTTACCGATAAAGGATTCATTCGCCCGAGCCATTCACCATGGGGTGCACCGGTCCTGTTTGTCAAGAAAAAGGACGGGTCATTCCGGATGTGCATCGATTACCGCGAATTGAACAAGTTGACTATCAAGAATCGATACCCACTGCCGCGCATCGATGATCTCTTCGATCAGCTTCAAGGCTCGGCATGGTTTTCAAAGATCGATCTGAGGTCTGGGTATCATCAGCTTCGCGTACATGATGATGATATTCCCAAGACAGCCTTCAGAACAAGATATGGCCACTATGAATTTCTGGTAATGCCTTTCGGCCTTACCAATGCACCTGCGGTTTTCATGGACCTCATGAACCGTGTTTGCAGGCCATACTTGGATAAATTTGTGATTGTATTCATTGATGATATTCTGATCTATTCGAAGACTAAGGAAGAACACGAGAAACACCTCAAGTTGGTCTTGGAGATCCTAAGAGAAGAGCGACTGTATGCCAAATTCTCTAAATGTGAATTTTGGCTTAAGGAAGTTCAATTCTTGGTGCATATAGTCAACGAATACGGTGTTCACGTGGATCCTGCAAAGATTGATGCTGTGAAGAATTGGAGTACACCGAAGACACCGACGAAGATTCGATCGTTTCTTGGACTTGCCGGTTACTATCGGCGGTTCATATCGAATTTCTCCAGGATTGCTGTCCCTCTCACAGCTTTGACTCAGAAGAATAGGCCATACGAGTGGGGACCAAAGCAAGAAGAGGCATTTCAGACTCTGAAGCAGAAACTCTGTGATGCTCCTGTCTTGACATTGCCTGATGGAAATGATGATTTTGTGGTTTATTGTGATGCATCCAACCTAGGTCTCGGTTGTGTTCTCATGCAACGGGGAAAGGTTGTGGCTTATGCATCAAGACAATTGAAGATTCACGAAAAGAACTACACCACACACGACTTGGAACTTGGTGCAGTCGTGTTTGCCTTGAAGATATGGAGACACTATCTTTATGGCACTAAGTGTGTAGTGTTCACTGATCATAAGAGTTTGCAACATATTCTGAATCAGAAAGAACTTAATATGAGACAACGGAGATGGGTTGAACTGTTAAATGATTATGACTGTGAAATTCGCTATCATCCTGGTAAAGCGAATGTAGTAGCAGATGCGCTTAGTCGCAAGAGTCAAGTTCAGATCCATAGTGTCCGAGTGCACAATAGTCTCCGAAATGATGTTCTCACAGCCCAACAACACTCATTAGCTCAAGATGATTTGAAGAATGAGATGTCTTGCGGGGCTGAAATCTTATTGGAAACTAAGGATGACGGTTTGGTGTATTATTTGAATCGGTTGTGGATACCGAACAGGGGTGATCTCAGGATGGTGATTATGAATGAAGCTCATAAGTCTCGTTACTCGATCCATCCGGGTTCTGACAAGATGTATCAAGACCTTAGGGGCTTGTACTGGTGGCCTGGAATGAAGAAGGATATTGCTGAATATGTGTCTAAGTGCCTTAACTGTGCCAAAGTCAAGGCCGAACATCAGCGACCTTCGGGATTGTTATTACAACCAGAGATACCGATGTGGAAGTGGGAGAATATTTCCATGGATTTCATTACTAAACTCCCACGGACCGCGAACGGTAAGGATAGTATCTGGGTAATTGTTGACAGATTGACCAAGTCGGCTCATTTCTTACCGATACGCGAAACTTACCCGGTGCGGAAGTTAGCTCGTATCTACATTGATGAGATCATTAGCCGACATGGCATTCCCTTAAGCATAATATCGGACCGTGATGCTCGATTCACTGCACGATTTTGGGAATCACTTCATGAAGCCTTTGGAACAAGACTGGATCTTAGCACTGCTTATCATCCTCAAACGGATGGTCAAACGGAGCGAACGATTCAAACATTGGAAGACATGTTGAGAGCTTGTGTCATCGATTTCGGTGGCAATTGGGATGGCCATCTACCATTGGTTGAGTTCTCGTATAACAACAGTTATCACGCGAGCATTGGTATGGCGCCGTTCAAAGCTCTTTATGGCAGGAAATGTCGGTCACCTATTTGTTGGACCGAAGTCGGCGATTCGCAGATCACTGGTCCTGAGATTATTCAGGAAACGACCGACAAGATCCGCCAGATCCGTGACAATCTGTTAGCTGCTCGCAGTCGACAGAAAAGCTACGCGGATAAAAGAAGAAAACCTTTGGAGTTTGAAGTGGGAGATATGGTATTACTTAAAGTGTCGCCTTGGAAGGGCGTCGTTCGATTCGGAAGGAAGGGGAAGCTTGCTCCACGTTATGTTGGCCCTTTTAAGATCCTTGAACGGATCGGGAAGGTTGCTTACAAATTGGAACTTCCTTCTGAACTTAGTAATGTGCACCCGACGTTTCACGTGTCCAATCTAAGAAAGTGCTTAGCTGATCAGGATCTTCAGGTACCACTCGATGACATCCGCATCGATGATACCATGCACTTTGTTGAAAAACCAGTGGAGATAATGGATCGGGAGATTAAACAACTCAAACGCAGTAGAATTCCAATTGTCAAAGTACGTTGGGAATCGAAGCGGGGTCCAGAATTCACATGGGAGCGGGAAGATCAGATGAAGCTTAAGTACCCACATTTATTTACTACGGTCACTCCAAGTTGAATTTCGGGACGAAATTCCTTTAACTAGGGGAGACTGTAACATCACTGTACTTTCGGTTGTCCGTACATCCGTACATCCGTACGATTGTACTGTACGACCGGAGATTTATGAATATTATTGATTATGATATTATTGTTTGACTTTGCTGATATTGTCACTGTTACTGGTATGCATGATTTTATAATATATTATACGCGTAAACCTTGGGAAGTTTAGTTGAAATTTAACTGAACAGACCCATAGAGTTTATCGCAGTGTTATACTGATGATTATGGATTAATGGTTTGAGAATGGTTTTGGGATGGAATTGGGAGTTTGTTATGTTATGGTTGCTAAACGTAGTCAAGGACACATGGTCATGGTTTATCGAAATAGCGGTGGGACGGTGTAGGGGAGGTTGCGATCTACCTCTGCATATGCCCTATACATATGCATATTTCGGTCTATCATGGATGTGTCAGTGACTTGGTTTAGTAGGTTGTGGTTTGGGAATATAATATTTAAGTTAATAAATAATGGGAATTAATTACGCGAGGTGAGGTTACGGATATCATTTAAACGAGAATATTAATTCAGAAATATTAACTTAATAATGTATTTGCGTGAGTGACGATTCACACGAATATAATTATTAAGAATAATATACTGAAACGATATTCCATAAATAATAAATCAAATCGAAATACGTTACGAGCATCGGATTCGCAAAGGTGACGATCTTTACGAATACGTACGCGAGTAACGCGTTTCGACGAGATAATTAAATATTATCAAACGGTATTAATCTAATAAATAAAACTTAAAACGTTTATTAGGAATCACAACCTAAAATGTTTTCGAATAAATTAAATTATTTAGATAATTATTTAACGAAAACGAAAACGGAATTTATTTTACGAAACAATTTATTTAAGCTTATTTTAATAAAACAAAACTAATTTATTTAAAACGGGTTATTGTTTTAAATATGTTTATGTTTAAAAACCGAGTACCTTAATTATTTTGTTATCGCGATAAAAAAACGAGATCGGGCAGTGGGGTTCCACACGCGATAAAAGGATGACTCCTTTTTCTTTTCTCTCATTATCTCTACACACTCTCTCTCTCTATTTTCACCTAAAAACACACACATAATCTTCTCTCTACGATTACGAGTTCGTTTCTTGGCGGATCTTCGAGATCTCGGAGCCTACGCGTTCGGGTGATCGAGGGGAACAAGACTATACGAAGAAATCCAACGATTTGCAACCGAATCAAGGTAGATCTAATGTTTTCTTTTCGGTTTTATTGATAATCACGAATAGATAGTTCATTCTAGTCATAATCGACCTAAATCTCTTGAAAATCACCAAAACGTGTTACTAGAAAGAGTAGGAAAGGTTTGTGGAGCTTTTAGCAGGTTAGTTTGGAAGATGATGAAGCTGAGTTGCGAAGGAAACACAGGGTTCGGGGCTGTCTAGGCCGAACCCTTACTGGCAGCCTCGCGAACCTAGCAGAACCCTTACAGGTTCGACGAACCTTAGGCCGAGCATGGGAGTCACGAACCCTCCTTTCCTGCTTGGCGAACCCCAGTGACCACGAACCATCAGGGATGACGAACCAGTGGCTTCTGCAGCCGAACCCTTTTCCTTCCTTAGCCACGAACCCTACACAAACCTGTTAGGGCCGAACCCTGCTACTTCTATTGGTCGAACCATGAGGATTAAACGAGCCTTTGTGCTAGGGACGAACCCATGCAGCGAACCTTTCTCTTTGTCGGCCGAACTTAGCTTATTCATGTTAACCGAACCCTATACTTTCTACATGGCCGAACCCTTCATAAGTCGTGCCGAACCTGGGGAAAACTCACAATAGGTTCGCTGGAACTTAGGGGAAATAAGATCTAGATACTTTACTAATTGCAATTCAAGATGATAATTAATGAACATCAAGGGTATACGCAAATATATATTGCCATGCATGCATGGGACCAACTATGAGTCACCATTTTTTTTTAATCAATCTAAATTATACATGGTTCTAACATTTCAAGAAAATGATTTCGGTGTTAATAATGCTAGGGTGATGTTCAAATGGGATAAAGCGTGAACCATTTGAGTTAGCATTTTCTTTGTCTAATTCAAGTTTTTTTTAAAGAAACTAAGAGTTTATATAAATGTTGAACTTGTATTAACAATAATTAGAGCATGGATTTTATTAAACTTATTTTAGAGTATTATTGACTTAAAATAAGGTGGCTAGCATAGGAGACATGCATGTAATTGGGTACCTATAGAAATATAACAAGTGGATCATTATAATATAGTTGGAAATTTGCAAGACTAAACTATTGATTAATGATGAGCACCTATACAAGGGTAGAGGTTCATTTCAACTTTGATTATGTAAACTAAGTTAATACTTAGTGATTAAAAGCTAACACTTATGGATAATTGGTTAGAATAAAACGCATATACTTATGATCACAAATACGCAATAATCACAGATTCTTGAGTTGCTTTGAGTTTACCTACGCGAGCGCGCATTATACGAGAACCCGAATTCTAAGGACTTCAGGTGAGTTCTCATAACCTCCCTTTCTTTAAACTGTTTTGTTTTAAAACTCGGAGGTGAAACATGTATACCAGATTAATTATTATTTTGATAACATAAGGTTTATACCTGTTTATCAATATGATAATTATAACTTAAAATTTATTGATTATTATGGATTTCCTTTTATTATCTTATATCCGTGTAAACATTGTTATTGACTTAGGTCAATAACAAAGATTACATGTATTGTCACGTGGATGAGTTCCACATCCGTGAATCATTACTCTTAACTTCGGTTAATTGTTTTGACTTCATGTATTGTCACGTGGATGATTTCCACATCCGTGAAGTATTGCTCTTGACTTCGGTTAATTGCTTTGACTTCATGTATTGTCACGTGGTTAGCGACCACTCCATGATTCATGTATCTAACTTATGTTAAATACATAAGGAATCATGTATAGTCACGAACATTGATTGAGAATATGATTGATTGAGTTTGGTTGATTTGTTGTGGATTGATTGCTTATATTTGATTATGATTATTTGTGATTGGCTATGATTGATTTGGTTATGTGGCTATGTGATTGTGTATGTGTTTGGCTGTTGAATTGATGGATGTGTGTTGGATTATCTCATACAGGTATTCATATGGATTTTCTCAAGAAGATCATAAGTTTTATACCCGTTTTAAACAAAGCATTTTATAAAACCATTTTAAGCATAAATTTTCAAACGCATTTTACTAAAACATTTTCAAATATAAAAACTTATGATTACTCACCAACTACCTTTGTAGTTGACACTTGATTTTCTTACATGTTTCAGGTGATGGAGACAAGTAAGATGAAGAGGATGATCTCTTCTATTTTGGACATCATCATCATATAGGATTCTTGGACTTAGTTAATTAACTAAATTTCTGGCGATTAGAGTTTAGTTAGTTTAACTAAATCTTTTGTGTATTTGATGTAATTGTTTCATGATGAACATGATTTTTGTGTAATTATTGTGGTTGATTAAATGATATATGATGATATGATTTTAGATGCCCATGAGCTTTTGAACAATCTACACATCCCTCGTGGCATCCCGATGATTCCGCCGTCGGTCGGGGTGTTACAAATTACAACCTAAAATAAGTTAGAGATGTATATTGTTGTAACTTTACGTCTTGTTACGAGAAATTACGAAAAAGACGCGATTTAACGAAACCGAGCGAGACCGAACACACCCGGGCTATAAAAGCCCCTATCTATTCTTTTTTCCCTCAGTTTTGCAGCCAAGACCTCCCTCCTTCTCAAAAATTTCGGCCACCACGTCTCACCATACCTTCACCACTTCAAACCATCATAACTTCTTCGTTTTTCCACTAAATTCAACGATCTATATTTAAAACGACCGCAAGAACGAGAGGAACACAGTAGTACAACTGATCGGAGCTGAAACGAACCGAGTTTGTTGCAGTTTTAGAAAGAAGTTTCGGTTGAAGTGGGTTTTCTACTATTCCGGTAAGTAGGCTTCTAAATCGTGTTTTATCACTTCAAATCAGTTAGGATAAACACTAAAAAGACTATAGAAACATGTATATCATGAAGAGTTGAAGAAATAGAGCTTTGAATCATGAAAAATGGACCAAAAATGAGCTCAAACAAGCTGATTTAGTGACTGCTACTGTTGTGGTAAGTATCTGGAACACCAGCAGCTTTTTGGTCGATTTTAGAGCATCAAAACCCCTAGGACTTGCACCAAATTGACTTAGGACTCTAAGAAACATGTTAGATTGATGTTTGGTTCAGTTCGGGATCAATTTGGAGCTGAATATTGGCAAAAATCGTGTTCAAATGGGATTGTTTGTGTGCTGTTACTGTTCCGACGAATAGCAGTGTTCCCTACCTGTTTTGGACCCTCTAAGGCCTTATGATTTGCACTAATTTGGTCTAGGAACTCATGGAACATCAGGGTTTAAATATTGGAAGGGCTGGGAGTGGTTATAACCTAGGTAATTGGCTGAATCGATGGTAAAAGGGGTTGTCCAAAGTGAAACTGTTGCACCTATAGTGCTGGCAGGTAAGGGGCAGCCACATTCTCATCAAAATTAAGCTGGGTGTGGTCATCGATATTGTTCAGCCCTTGTCGATATTATTGCCTTAGTCTAATCTAAGTAATTAGAACTTGGAACCAACTTAAATGATCAAGAAATGAGATCATGAGGGCTGTTTAAACATGGGTTAGTCGGGTTATGATCCATGAGGGTTTAAAGGGTGTTAACCAATTGTTGGACCATTGATATTAAGGGGTTTCAACCTAAAACTCATCCTAAACTAATCTAACACTTAAGCAAGTGTTACAGTAATAACTTGGGTATAACATTGGCTGGTTTTGTAACTAAAATCGATGAGAGATCTAAATGATCTTTTGTTGGAATAAACCGGTTTTGTTGCCATCGAAACTAAGGTTTTCAACACCAAACTTTATAACCTATTATAAAACATCTAAAAACCTTCTTTATAAGTAAAATGGCACTATCACTCATGGGTATTGTTAATACAAATGGTTAAGGATCAAGGGTGGATAATTTGATGGAAATTTAGTGTGTAACCGAATGGATGCTCATCAAGCCTCAAGGGTTTTGTATAACAAAATCAACTAAGTAGGTCTCATAGAAACCACAACAACTCAATAATTTCAAAGTGATTATGAGTTACAAGGAACAAAGAAACAATATGGGTTTCATCTAAGATCAAGAAAACTACTAAGTATGGATGTGTTGATCATAGGAGTCAACACTCAACACCTAGTGATTTCATATAATTGTATAACCAACTTAGATTGTTCAAATTGAATAATCTAACGTAAGGTATACACAAGGATGAAAAAAGAACAATGTTGTAACCAAGAACTAATGAGGGACTTGGAGTTAATCGAGTAAGATTAACTTAAGTTCTAACAAGTTTAACTTATACTTTTCATAAAAATAACTTATGTTTTATTTAAAATAAAATGATTTATAAATTGCCTTGTTAAAATGTTTTCAAAAGTAATTTAGACGATTTCTAAATTTAATATTTTATAATTTAAAGAGGATCTTATAAATGATGGTATTTAAAATGTCATGTATGTTATTAGTACAAACCTTATATAAATAAGTTTTAATTATTATTAACTAAGGGATAAGTGTTCATAGAGGGTATGCAACATAGAATAATTAGAGAAATCTTAGTAACACTAGTATGTATATAAGACACATAGTCGTACACCGAGACCAAAACCTTATATACGACAACTTCAAATACTTATAGTATCCGAATCACACTAAATCAACACAGGTGCTGAAGATACATAATTTACAATTAACGAGCACACATAACTACTTGGTTCAGTTCATAACAACACAGGTGAGATCATTGCCCCTTTTTCTAAACATTTTTGTTTTATAAATGTGGGGCAGAAAAGCATGCGTAAATTGTTTTTCCTTGGATTATATTTACTTAAATGCTTTTACTTCATATATGTTTTACATGAATAATTATTAGCCAAGATTTTGTCTAGGTAAACTATTTGCATGTTTCTAAAATGGGTTGTTTATTCATCAAGAAAAGATAACTATTTAAAATCAAAGATCTATTTCCAACGTTCGATTTCAAAGAACTAACGATCTAATTCAAAGAACTGTTTTTAGTGTGGTGTTCAGTGGTGTGTTTTCAAAGAACTAAAGATCTATTTTAACGAACTGTATACAACGATCTATTTTCAAAGAACTAAAGAACTAGTACAGAACACTGTTTTCGAATATCTATTTTCAGAGGAATGTCTGGGAAATATTCAAAGATAACATGTGACAAAGAACTAACGATCTATACAAACAAGAACGAACATGGACGATCTAGAACGAACTATAAAATCCTATACATCAAAAGATGTCCTAGCTAGACTGATTGATTATAGGTCGCATGTTTGATTATATTTATAGATTTCCTCAACTACTAAGAACCTAGATTGCTAGACTAGTCTACTTGAGTATGACCAAGGCCCAATCATTAGCCGGGTCATAGATTTTATTAAATGTTTATTTAAACATTTTAACTAAATGTTTCTGCAATTTCTATGGCTGTTCATATGTATGTGATGAGCTTAAGAAATCAAGAGAATTTCCCCATTTTGTTGAAACAAACAAGAATTAAGAACTAAGAACTAGTGTGTTGATGATAAGGAATGAAACGCTTAATTATCATTAACAACAATATACTATGTGGTTCGGTATGTTGTGGGATGTCGGCTGGGGCTTGTCCCCTACGTATGCCCTATATATAAGCATACTAAACTGGATAGTATAGGTGGTTATTGGTGAGGTTAAGGTTGTTATTCGGACATGTTTTGTACAAAATCATTTTCAAACGAAACTATATGAACTCACCAACCATGTGTTGACATTATTTTTGCATAACTTCTCAGGTGACGAACATGTTTAGCTAAGAAGTCCGTGCTTATGACTAGGATGCCCAGATAGAGGACCTAGTATTTTGGACGTGTATATTTTGAACATCATTATACATATTATTTTGTACATCTTGTGCAGATACAAGAAGGAAGATTTATGAGGTTATTAGTAAATTTACATTGTTAAATTACAAATGACTCTGATGTAGTTTAACTTTGTAATTCTATTTCATTTAGTGTTTTCTCATTTTATATCATGGGCAATTTAACAATATGATCACTTTGATTATCATCCCGATATCACGCCCTGGGACCATTCCGCTCGACGAGACATTCGATCCGGCCTGCCGACTCGGGGTGTGACAGATTGGTATCAGAGCCATGATTATAAAGAAACATAGGTCATTTATTTAAACGGTTTGGCCTAGACAATAACCTAGGGACCCTTCATGAAGAGAACTTAGGTATTATGAACTTATTTGCATTATTTCTTCTGCATTCGATCATTGCACTAACTGATGTTCTTTTGGTTGTGATCAGAATGCCGCCAAGAATACCACCTCCTCTATTGCCTCCACCATCACCGCCACCTCCTCTTCCACCTCCTCATCCTCCACACACTCCGCCTCCCGACCCGAACGCAAATCCGAATCTGGACCCTGCCACCGTGGCATTGGCCACCTTACTGAGCAGTCAGCTGACTAACCAGCTGAAAGAAATGATCCAAGACATGATCAATCGGATCCAGAATAACAGCAACAACTCTGGTCACTCCTCAATAGAAGCTAGTGGAAACACTGGCACTACACCCAATTACTCTTACAAGTAATTTGTGGGAAGTAAACTGCCTAGCTTCAGCAGTACTGAGGGAGCCGTTGGTCTAATCCAATGGATTGAGAAGATAGAGACTACTCTGGATATTAGCATTTGTCCCGAGCACCACAAGGTTTGCTATTCTGCAGGTTCATTCATCAAGCGAGCCTTAACTTGGTGGAACTCTCAGATCAAGGCCAAGGGAAGAGAAGAGGCAATGGCAATGCCGTGGGAAGACTTCAAGATATTGTTGAGAAATGAGTTATGTCCCAAAAACGAGCTACAACGGATGGAAACTGATCAATCCAACCATGTGATGAAAGGGGCTGATCATATGGGTTATACTACTCGTTATCATGAGTTGGTAGCACTGATGCCAGACATGGTACCGACTCTTGAAAAACGGATTGACAGGTACGTAGCTGGATTAGTAGCCTGCATACAGAGTTTGGTGATGGCAGCAAACCCTGTCACTTTGGATTCAGCTATTAGTCTGCCAGGGAAACTTACTGATGTGATGGTACCATCTGGAACCTTGAAAAAGGAACCCAACACAGGAAAGGTCAAGGAAGAATCATCAGAGAAACCCCACCATCATCCCAAGAAGAAACAGAAGGTCATTAAGAACTACACGATGGCCACTCCACTCAACCAAGTAGCTGCTGCACCACAAAACCTTCACAAGAAACCCTGCACCGGCACATATCCTTTGCGTGCCAAGTGCCAGTATCATCATGCTGCTAACACTCCCTGCAAACACTGCACGGGTTGTGGAAGGAAGGGCCATTAGGTCCAACAATGTAGGAAGGCACCTACCCAGGCAGTAAAAAATGTTGCCTTAGCTCTCCCTCCACCTAACAACCAGAATCAGAACAATGGTGGCTGATATAACTGTGGCGAAGCTGGCCACTATTGAAGGAACTATCCGAAGAGGATGCAATCGGCAGTTCAAGCACCTCGCGGAAAAGCTTTTGCTATAGGAGCTACAGCTGCTTATCAGGACCCAAATGTGGTCACCAGTACATTTATTTTACATGACTTTTATGCATCTATTCTATTTGACACCGGTGACGATCATAGTTTTATCTCGGCCGACTTTGCATCCCAACTTAATCATGTTGAAGAATCTTTAGACTCCCCTTATATCATTGAAGTAGCGAATGGGAAACAAATCACAGTTAGTACAGTATTTAGAAACTGCCCATTAACACTTAATGGCCAAACATTACCATCAATTTGATACCGATGGAATTGGGTAGTTTCGACATCATTGTTGGGATGGATTGGCTATCTCTCAATAAGGTGGAAGTCATCTGTTCTAAAATGCTGCTTCGAATTACAATGACGAATGATCGAGTGTTGGAAGTTCGAGGGGATCAAACAAAACGAAGCGTCAAAATCATATCTTGTATAATGGCGCGTAAGTGCTTACAGAAGCAATGTGTTGCTTTCCTGGCTCACGTGGTGGAAAGTAAGAAAGACAAGATCAAGGTGCAAGACGTACCAGTATTAAAGGAATACCCTGGGTATTTCCTGACGATCTACCAGGTTTGCCACCAGCACGACCGGTAGAATTTCGTATTGACTTACTTCCTGGAGCAACTCCTGTTGCAAAATCTCCTTACAGATTAGCATCTTCAGAGATGCAGGAATTGTCGAATGAGTTGCAGGAATTATTAGATAAAGGTTTCATCCGACCGAGCTACTCACCATGGGGATCTCCGGTTTTGTTTGTGAAAAAGAAGGATGGATCTCTTCGGATGTGCATAGATTACAAGGAGCTGAACAAACTAACCATCAAGAATCGGTATCCACTGCCGAGGATTGATAATCTTTTTGACCAACTACAAGGAGCCCAGTATTTCTCTAAGATCGGTTTACGCTCCGGATATCATCAACTTAGAGTTCAAGAAGAAGACATACCTAAAACGGCTTTTCAAACCAGGTATGGGCATTATGAGTTTATGGTAATGCCCTTCGGATTGACAAATGCATCTAGGGTTTTCACGGATCTCATGAACCGAGAGTGCAAGTCGTATCTAGATTAGTTTGTCATTGTCTTTATTGATGACATCCTAATTTATTCTAGGAGCAAAGCAGAACATGAGCAACAACTCAGGAAGATCTTAGAGCTATTGAAGAAAAAACAACTCTATGCCAAATTATCTAAGTGTGAATTTTGGCTAAGGGAAGTTCAGTTTTTGGGCCATGTAGTCAACAGTAAATGAATACATGTGGCCCTGCCAAGATCGAAGCTATTAAGAACTGGGATACTCCTATAACACCGACGGAGATACGGTCTTTTTTGGGACTAACGGGTTATTATAGAAGGTTTATTTCAAAATTTTCTACGATAGCATTACCTCTCACAATGTTAACTCAGAAAAGTGAGCCGTTTGTTTGGGAGAAGAAACAAGAAGATGCTTTCCAGGCATTGAAGCAGAAGTTATGTGATGCTCCAATCTTATCTCTCACAGAGGGTACAGCCAATTTTGTAGTGTATTATGACGCTTCCCATCAGGGACTAGGTTGTGTGTTAATGCAGCGAGACAAAGTTATCGCGTACACCTCAAGACAGTTGAAGATACACGAGAAGAACTACACGACACATGATCTACAACTGGGAGCAGTAGTCTTCGCACTGAAGATTTGGAGGCATTACTTGTATGGCACCAAGTGTACCATCTTCACTTATCACAAAAGTCTACAGCACATCTTTGATCAGAAAGAACTCAACATGCGACAGCTTCGTTGGGTTGAACTTCTGAATGATTACGACTGTGTGATTAAGTACCATCCGGGTATGGCAAACGCTGTAGCTGATGACTTGAGCCGGAAGGAACGGGTCAAAGCACTGCGCATAAGAGCAATGGGAATGACAGTGCAATCAAGTCTACGTGACAAGATTGTACAAGATCAACAGGAACCAGTGGAACAGTGTAATCTGAAGAAAGAACTGGATTATGGGGCAGAACGACAGTTTGAGATGAAACCAGATGGAGTTATCTACTACCAGGAACGCGTGTGGATTCCTGCGGTAGATGAACTGAGGAAACTTATTTTTGATGAAGCGCTCAAAACCAGATACTTAGTACACCCGGACGCAGATAAAATGTACCAAGATTTACGGGGATTCTATTGGTGGCCGGGAATGAAGAAAGATATAGCTGAGTATGTCAGTCGATGTTTGACATGTGCGAAGGCTAAGGTGGAACATCAAAAACCGTCTGGTTTGCTGGAACAGCCTGAGATTCTGCTCTGGAAGTGGGAACAGATAGCTATGGATTTCATTACCAAGCTACCTCGCACTTCTAGGGGTCAATGTACCATTTGGGTTATCAAAGATCGTTTAACAAAGTATGCTCATTTCTTGCCGATGCGTGAAACCTTCACGATGGATAAAGTGGCAAGATTGTACATCAATGAGATAGTGGTACGTCACGGTGTACCATTGTCTATCATCTCAGATCGAGATAGCAGATTCACATCAAGATTTTGGCAGACTTTGCAGAAATCCCTAGGGACACACCTAAACTTGAGTACAGTTTACCATCCACAAACAGATGGTCAAAGCGAACGTACTATACAGACCCTGGAGGTAATGTTGCAAACATGTATTTTGGATTTCGGTGGGAATTGGAATTCCCATTTACCACTAATAGAATTATCCTATAATAATAGTTCCCATAGTAGCATCGGATGCGCTCCATTCGAGGCCCTTTATGGTAGAAAATGCCGGCCACCGATCTGTTGGACCGAAGTAGGAGATAACCGAATAACTGGGCCAGAGCTTATTCAGGAAACCGATGATAAGAATGCCCAAATAGAACAGAAGTTACAAGCAGGACAAAGTAGACAAAAGATCTATGCTGACAAACGACGTCAGCCATTGGAACTTCAAGTGGGAGACCATGTCATGTTTAAGGTATCCCCATGGAAGGGCGTAGTTCGTTTCGGAAAGAAAGGCAATTAGCACCGTGATATGTTTGACCGTTCGAAATCATTCAACAAATCGATCCTGTTGCGTATAAGCTGAGATTATCAGATGAACTCAGCGGTGTGCATGACGTGTTTCACGTCTCAAACCCTAAGAAATGCCTCTCGGATGAATCACTGGCCATACTTGTTTAGGAAATTCAAGTTGACGAACAACTGCATTTTATCGAGAAACCTTTAGAGATTATATGATATGAGTGTGCACAAGTTGAACATTCGTAAATGTTCTAACTGTGCAACACTTATTCACGAATGTTGCATTATCTCAATAGTATTACTTGTGAATAACATTGATGTTTGTAAATATTGTCAACATGATTTATCAGTGCAATTTATTCATCTATACTTTATGAGATTATAAATATGTCAGTACTTAATAACAAATGATTTTGATAAGCCATAGACATATTTTGATTTTTTAATAGAACCAATTTTGGACATAGTATCTATCCTTTAAAATACCCAACAAAAGGGGTGGCCATCACGTAGTTTTTGACGACCTTCTGCTTCTTTTTCCGATGGTGTTCAGCCTTCTTGCTTGGTTATTCCTTAGCTTTACCCGAGTCTTTCTTCAAAGTTCCTAATGCTACCATCATAACAGTGAGTTTAGCAGATAGTGAGATGGCTGACTCTAGAGTCATAGGTTTTGCAGCAAGTACGAGACCCTGAATGCAGGACGGCAATCCGCCTACATAACAATCAATTAACTTTTCCAGAGTTAGCACCATCTCTGGTACCAAAGCTACCATTTCATGATAGCGAGCAGTGTAAGTCATCTGATCAGCTCCCTTCATCACATGATTCAATAGCTCAGTCTCCATCTTTTGGAGTTCATTCTTGGGACATAATTTGTTCCATAGAAGGATTTTAAAATCTGCCCAAGGCATCGCCAGTGCTTGTTCTCTGCCTCGAGCTCATATCTGAGAGTTCCACCATGTTAAGGCCCGCTTGCTAAAAGATCCAGCAGAATAGCGAACCTTATGATGTTCTAGACAACTCTAATGTCCAATGTAGTATCCATCTTCTCCAGCCATTGGATCAATCCAATAGCTCCGTCAGCACCGCTAAAGCTTGGAGGTTTGCATCCTACGAATGATTTGTAGGAGCAGTCTGGAGTAGCGCCGATGTTTCCACTAGCTTCTCCTGTCGTATACCCGGAGTTGTTACCGTGGCCAATTCTGTTAATCATATCTAGGATCAACTCCTTCAGCTGATTAGTCAGCTGATTGCTTAGTAGGGTGGCCAATGCCACAGTAGCAGGATCCAGCTCCGGATGCGCGTTCGTGTTGTGAGGCGGAGTGTGTGGGGGAGGAGGAGGTGCAGGAGGAGATGGCGGTGGTGGTGGAGGAGGTTGTCTTTTCGGAGGCGTTCTGATCGCGGCCGAAAAGGAATCGGTTAGTGCCATGATCGAATGCTGAAGACATAATGCAAATAAAATCCTAGGTCCTGTGTTTTTAACATGAGGGGTCCCTAAGTTATAGTCTAGGCTAAATTTGTCTAAGTAAATGACCTATATTCTCTATAAGCTTGAGCTCTAATACCATCTGTCACATCCCAAGCCGGTGGGCCAGATGGAATGTCTCGTCGGGCGGACAGTTCTCGGGGCGCGATATCGTGTGATAATCGGAATGAACAAATTGTATACATAGCATCAACATTCGAGAATGAATAAAGCACAATAAGCATTAAACTAGGATTACAAAGTTAAATTACAATTGTCAATGTTTGATAATTTAACTAAGTAAATGTGACAACTAGTACCTGATCATATGGCTAATCCTCACGGTGTGTGTACCACACCTAAACTATATGTGAACATTGTTGGTTTGGTGAAACCGTTCAGTATCGAATCAAAAGCTCTACTAACTATCTACTACGTGCGGAATCCATAGTTGATATGTATAAAACTCAAGAACACAAGCAATTCAATAAAAACTTCTTGTATTATCAACAAATGATTACAAGATCACTCAAAACTAACAAACTTCTCACACAGAGAATTTCAGCAGATCTCTAAAAGCACTCAGCAAAAGTCTACTGAAATAACAAACAAAACAACTATATATAGTAACAAAACCAGCGAACCTTAGGTTCGTGAGCCGAACCCTAAGGTTTGCTAGACGAACCTTTAGGTTTGACAAACGAACCTTATCAAGGTTATAGGTTCGCCGAACCTTTAGACACAATAGGTTCGCCGAACCTGCCTAGATTCGTGGGCCAAACGAACCTTGACAAACCTAGCCGAACCCTTTACAAATTCAAAATAACTACAACTTTTGAATAGCAAACAATTTCAAATATGCACTAACAAACTCCCCCTAAATGTTTGCTATCAAAATCTTCAATCTTTGACTTCAGTTATTTCTTCAACTTTATCTTCAATGGTTTCTTCAACTTTGTCTTTTAATCCACTCGATTCACCAACTTCAGCAACCACATTATCCACCGCTCGTATCACCACCGAACGTGGTATCTTTGCAAGTCTTTCTGCCATCAATCTATCATCTCGTTCATCTCTTTCCTTTTGCAACTCCATCAATTCAGTATACAAGTAATTCACATCATTCCAATTACAACCAGAATGTATACGCAAAGTAAAACACATTCGTGCAATGGTCTGATATTGAATTGCCATATCTTTGTAGCTCACTCCAACATCATGAAATCCATCTTCAGCATATATCTGAGCTGAATCCAACAAAACAATATCATCTCTTGAGCAATTCACAATCCATATAGGATCAAACAATCTTATCACCCTCCAGATTTCTTCCTGTTTCAACACAATAACACCTTCTGAAGTTCTTTCATCATAAAACCAAAACTTGAAATATGGATTCCAATCTTGTTCAACTTTTCTGAGTCTTGGTCTTTTATAAACTTTGGGCTTCACATAATCTTTAAATCTTTCCCTGAACTGGGGAGATAACAAACTCCATCCAAAACGACCTTCTTTCTTTAACAAATTTTCAAAAATTTCATTGTGTCGAGTCTGAATAGGCTTTATCATTCTTAATCTTGAAAGACCTTTGCATTCAAAAGCTGGTAGACTCATCAAATCAGTAGCCTTTCCAAAATATTGACATCCATCAACCCTTTTTACTACATAACAACCTTTATCAGACAAACTTCCAGGAATGTAATGAAAATAACCATAACTAATAATCTTCCCAATCATCTTGGATTTAGATCCAATCTTGAACTTTGTGGATTGTTTAGTTAGGTTGTCTGAATCTTTATCTTCATACACTTCCCTCATAATCTTAAAAGAATGCAAATGATCAATGATATACTTTGTTTCATCTTGAAAATCCTTCCAATAATCCAAATTTGTCTTTTCTCTAATTGGATTCAAAGTTGAGCTTGACATACTTCCAACTTCAAAAATCTTCTTCATCATGTTTAGATTCAGCAATTCTTCATCAATAACATCTTTATCAAAATCAGACAGATCACTATCATCATATTCTTCAAAATCAAACATCAAATCATCATCATCATCCTTATCATCATCAAAAACAGATTGATAATCTTGAAATGAGTAGTCACCCAAAATTTCTCCTTCTTCTCTTTCTTGATAAACTTGAATCTCAACAATGTTTCTCTGCAAATCTATATCAGAATGCATTTTAAATAAATCAAGAAAAGTAGGCAGAGAATAATCAAGAATAGCCATGGGATGTTCTATTTCATCTAAGTCTTCAAATTCAACTTCAGTACAATCCCTAGCTCTATTAGAAGATACAGAAGTCAAAGGAACAGCATCAGCAGCCAGTATAGAAGGAGTATAAACCACAATGGCTCCAGTCACAGAATTCAAACTACCAGCACCACTCTCAACACCACCAGCACCATCACCACCAGTCTCATCATCATCATGGTAATCCAAATCATCTGGATGTTCATCAACATCAGTATCTTCATAATCAACTGCTTCTTCATCCTCTTCTTCTTCTACCTTCTCTACTTTCTTCACCTTCTCCTCTTCTTCTGCATCAATATCAACAAACACTTGATCAACTTTTGAGCTAGATGCTTCAGACTTTATGACTTTTGATTCCAACTCTTTGATCTTGAATCTTAAATCAGTGTTTTCATTCTTCAGATCAATAATATCTTCAAATTGTAGCTTAACCAAAAACTCCAACTCAGAAATTTTATCTTTCATCACTTTCTTCTCAGCAACCTCTTCTTCCTTCCATTTCATCATCAAATCCATTTGAGTTTTTAACTCATTTAGCCCAGAACTAGAAGAAGATGGTTTATCAGCAACAAACTTTTCTTTTTCTTTCTTGTATTCTTCAAATTCCTTTGAAAGCATAGACAATCTTCTTTTAAGATCTGTATCATCATAATTCACAGTAAAATTAATATCACCCAGATCATCAAGCCCTGAAAATAAGTCATCTCTAGGAATTGAATCCTGAGGAATAGAAGTCTCTGGCACTGAAGTAGATACAGTAGTGGCCTCTACAAAAGATGATGTGAAAGAAGCTACATGTACAAACTCAGGAGTTTGTACAGTAGACACATGAGTAGTAGTCACAGGAACTGAAGTAATAACTGGTGAATCAAGAATAGAAACTGATGTAGTAACAACTGGAGAAACAGAAGCAGAAACTGAAGTAATAATCACAGGTGAAGACACAATGGTCTTATCAGTCTTTGTCTTTTTCCTCTCATAAGGCCCACTCTTGGCCATTCTTTTAATCTTCTTTGGTTTAGAAGATTCAGGTTCATCTGGTACAAAAATAGGATCTTCTTTTTCTTCCTTCTCCTCAGCATCCTTTTCAACAAATTTTCTTTTCCGTCTCTTCACCATCTGATTTCCTTCCTGAACCATCTCATATTCTGACTCTGTGTCAGAAGATTCACTTTTATCATCATCAGCAGCAACAGTCTCTGTCTGCATCCCAGATACATCAACTTCCAGAGGTTCTTGAGAAGATTGTTCTTGTGATGATTTGACTTGAGAAGTAGATTGAGAAGATTGACCAGTAGTCTTCTTCTTTGGTTGTTGCCTTGGAGGAGGTGGAGGTGGTGCTTGAGTATTATCAGCTTCAACATCTTCATTATCAGACTCTGAATCAACATGCCTCCATGCATCATTCTCAGGCGCAACATAATTTGCCCTGGCACAATGAGCAATCAAATCCTTTTCTTGTACAGCATCCCCAGTTCTTTGATACACTCTGGCTTGACCCAAACTTGAATCAGTCATTTGTTTAAGCTTCAACAAGTCTCCAACTTCCCTGGGTAGCTGACCTTCAGGAAACCTCTCATCAATCAACATTTGCACAAATCTAGGATACATGTAAAACCTATCCTTAGCCTTTGTGATGTTGTCACACATATACCGAAAGATCATGCCAGAAAAATTGAACGGTTTGTTCAATATGAGAGCAACCATGGCAGATCGCATCAAATCCCTTAACTCATCAAATATGCCTTTCCTCATACTAAGGCAATGCAACAACACATGTGCTAGAAACTTATATTGCATAGGTAACTTTCCCTTTTTGACAGATATGGAGTTGTAATCTCCGAAGTATCTGATGCGTAGAAAACAACCTTTGATGCAACTCTCAGGAATAAGAGTTACACCATCTGGTTCACCTCCAAAATGTAATACTCTCCTAACATCAGCCTCAGTTATACGAATTGCTTGTCCAAGCACATTCGCATCAATAGTGTACACATCATCAACAGAGATAATCCGAGCTGATCCCCAAAAGCTCTGAATATGAGATCTATATATCTGAACTGAACTAGAGATAGCATGATAAACCCTTGATCTTCTGAGAAACTCGATCATCGGTCGAAACTCTTGACCATTCTTGGTTGTCGGATCCAAGTGTGCACAGATATTATGTTTGTCTCCAAAAACTAAGTTCGCCATTTCTACAAATAGAAATAAAAGAAATTAGAAACAAAAAAAATAAAGTAAAATTAACAAAATAAAAAAAACAAAAATTTCTAAGTAAAGAACAGCGAACCTATCCTTCTTAGACGAACCTTACTGCTAGACGAACCCTACTTCTATACGAACCCTACACTGACCGAACCTTACAATGACCGAACCTTGTCCTAAACGAACCTTTTAAATGAACGAACCTTGTTAGTCAAACGAAACTTGACCAAAAGATTCGTTGCCTTTGAAAGTCAAAGGTTCGCCACGAACCTATACACATCTAACGAACCCTCAAGGTTCGGCGAACCTATATAAATTCAACGAACCCTCAAGGTTCGGCGAACCTAAGGTTCGTTCAGCGAACCTGTTCATCAACCCAATTTCAACATTTGAATCAAAAAAAATTTAAAAACAGTTAATCTGATGAAAAAAAAATCATGCACCTAGGTTCGAAACTTATCGATGAACAATTTTAACAAAGATGGTTTATCCAATTTTTAGATTTTAATCATATTAAAGTCAGATTACAGATTCGAACATAAAAACTCTAAAAACTCTCAGATCTCTCAAATTATTCGGTCAAATTTCAAAATTTCTACCTAGAAATGTTCACGAAATGATTCTGAATCTAATGATAACAATCAAAAGCTCTGGGAGGTCCAAGATCGAAAATCGAAAAAAAATTCGCTCAAAGGTTCGTCGTCTGTGATCAAGATGAAAGTGACGAACTATTTTCGCGAACCCTGTATATATATGTCACGAACCTTTCCAGCGAACCATTTTAACGAACCTTCTTGACGAACCATTTTGCGAACAATCTCCATGAACTCTAACTCACGAACTATTTCAGCGAACCTTGTCAACAACCTATCTCAGCGAACCTTACCAACGAACCCATTCAACGAACCTTATCAACGAACCATATCAGCGAACCTTCTCAAAACATGATTTTTCTTTTAAAATTCAAAAAAAAATCCATATTTAATTGTTCCAAAGTCAAACAAATAATCAAACATTATCAATTTAACATTAGATTTTTAAAGAGAAAAAATCTTTTTGAATTTTTAAATTTTTAGAACAACTAAAATGCAATCTAACACAATTAAAAAAATCTTTTTGTTTGAGAAAGATTCAGACATGAGATCATATTATATTACAATTTTCAACATATCTGTTTATATTATATAACAATTATTTGTAAATTACAAGTCTACAATGATTGTTAATATACTTCTCCTTTTAAATTTAATTACTTAGTAAAGAAATCAGTTTAAACAAAATTATCAAACATTTTATAATAATCCAATTACTTGAACACATCCCCAATTTGTGAATAATTATTCAAACATAAATGTTCTCAAACTTATAATATCAATTATACCTAGTCTGATCATGCAAAAATAAAGCAGAATTTCTTTTTGAAAATAACAAATAGAAAAACAATTTGAATTTGTTCAAGATCATGGAATCAAGGTTGATACTTACGTATACTCAAATGATCCAGAAAATGAACTAAACAATAATTTAAGTTTAAGATTTAACAATCAGTTCGATATTCACATATACACATAGATTGTCCAAATCTTAAACAAAACCAAGAAAAACAAATTTGAATTGTCTAAAGCTAACACAATCAGGTCGATACGTAAGTATACACAAAGAATGTATCAGCCTTAAACTAAAATAAAAGAAAAAAAACAAATCAGAATTTCTTTATTAAAAAATTAAAGACATGATCAGCTAGAAATTTGACTTTATGTTCAAGAAACATTTTGTCAGAAAATTACCACTCTTTTAGGACAAAACTAAGTACTGCATTCTAAGCATTTGTTTCTTATAAAACATTATCAAAAATTTATTCAAACTTATCTTTACTAAGTTATAAACCTATCAACACATCATTTATAGTACTTGTAATTATTTTATAAATTTTAATAATACAAACAGATATATTTCCAAATGTAAATAATGTACTATCATTTCTCACATAAACAAATCAATTTCTCAGATTTTTTATTTTTTCTTGTTTTTGTGTTTTTAATTTTTTTAATGTTTTTGTATTTTCTAAAACTATTCTCCCCCTAAAAACTAAAACAAAAAAATGAATAAAAATCTGATGTTATTTCAATAAATTTGATTATGAAGGAATTTGAGTCTTGATTACCTCACCCATAACCCTGATTCCATTTAATTTGAGTAAGTACTCAAAACGTTGTTTATCAAAGGCTTTGGTGAGAAGGTCTGCCCTTTGCTCGTTTGTGTGTATCTTCACAACATCAATCAGTTTCTTTTCATAACAGTCTCGTATGAAATGAAACCGAATATCAATATGTTTTGAACGTGAATGATACACTGGATTTTTGGTAATCGCAATTGCAGCCTCATTGTCGACATGAATCGGGGTAGTTAGGAAATTAAGTCCATAGTCTCGCATCTGTTGTTGTATCCACAAAACTTGGGAACAACAACTGGCAGCTGCTACATATTCAGCTTCACATGTAGATGTAGCAACAGAAGTTTGTTTCTTGCACTGCCATGAGACTAACCTCTCCCCCAAAAATTGAGCACCTCCAGTAGTTGATTTGGAGTCAGTCTTACATCCTCCATAGTCTGAATCACTGTAAGCATGAAAGGAGTAGTTATCATCCTTAGGATACCACAGACCGGTGTCTGGAGTACCCTTCAGATAACGTAAAATCCTCTTGACTGCAATCAGATGAGAAACCTTTGGTTTTGATTGATAGCGAGCACAGATACTTGTAGCAAATACAATATCTGGTCGAGATGCAGTCAAATACATTAAGCTCCCAATCATTCCACGATATAATGTAGCATCAATTATCTCCCCCTTAATATCCGGCTCAATCCCGTGATTGGGCTGGATGGGCGTGGAAATGGGTTTACAATCAAGCATGCTAAACCGTTTTAGCACATCTTGAATGTATTTGGTCTGATGGATAAAAATACCATCATCAGACTGATCAACTTGTAAACCCAAAAAGAACTTAATGTCAGACATAGCACTCATCTCAAACTTCTCAATCATAACCTGCTTAAATTCTAAACACATCTGCTCATCGGTAGATCCAAAGATGATGTCATCCACATAGATCTGAACAAGGAGAATGTCCTTGCCCTTTTCCCGATAAAACAGAGTTTTGTCTATCTGACCCCTATTGAACCCGTGTTCAATAAGATGAGTCGAGAGGGTCTCATACCAAGCTCGAGGAGCTTGATGAAGACCGTACAGTGCTTTGTCGAGGATATAGACCTGATCCCGGTGGATAGGATCCTCAAAGCCCGGTGGCTGACAAACATACACTGTCTCCTTCAATGATCCATAAAGGAATGCAGACTTGACATCCAACTGGTATACTTTGAACTTCTTGTGGGCAGCAAAAGATAGAAATAATCTAATCGCTTCAAGCCGCGCCACAGGTGCAAAAACCTCGTCATAATCAATTCCTTCTATTTGTCTGAACCCTTGGACAACCAAACGAGCCTTGTTTCGAACAATCACGCCTCTATCGTCTCGCTTGCACTTCAACACCCACCTGGTGCCAATCTTCTTTTCACCTTTTGGTAAATCTACCAAATGCCATACTCCAAGTTTCTGAAACTGATTAAGCTCCTCTTGCATGGCCTCCACCCAGGCAGGCTCACGCAGGGCTTCAGTTACAGATTTAGGCTCAATCTGAGAAACGAATGCAGAATGCATCCATAACTCTTGAGTCCCATGATTTCGCTCCAGCTCAACGTACAAACTCTCTTCGTTTGTAACTTGCCTTCTCGTCTGTACTCCAACAGACGGATCTCCAATAATCTGCTTCACAGGGTGATTCACATGGACTCTAGACACTGGCACTTGCGGGACACCAACTCCATGATCAAGATTTGTGATATCTTGTTCTTCATCTTGATCCTGAGAAATTGCATCTTCAAAAATTTCCTGATCATCCTCCGATGACCAGTCATCATTAACTGCTTCAGTAATGCCTTCCTCAGTTGGAGAATTATCTTCAACTTGATGAGAAACTTCTTGATCTTCAGAATTTTGTAAGTCATATAACATCTGCAAAGAAATTTCATCATCAGTAACAGTAGGAGACAAGTTAAAAGACTCGAAAAGTTTATCATAATCGAATAACCAATTTGGACCTTTGCCTTCCGGTATAGGTGTATGTCGTTGAACATCCACATTATACCAGAGTTCCACAACACCCGTGCGTTTGTTAAACACACATTTATTGGGTAGGCTATAACCCAGAAAGAAACCTTCTTCAACCTTAGAGTTGAATTTAGCATCTTTCTTAAGCATTGTACAAGGAGCCCCAAAGGGTTCCAGGTGTTCCAAATTTGGTTTCCGATTCTGAAGAAGTTCATAACAAGTCTTTTTATGTCTTTTGACTATCAGCACTCTATTAAGGGTAAAACAGGCGGTCGCTACGGCTTCACTCCAGAATGTAATGGGCAGCTTCGAATCAGCAAGCATCGTTCTAGCAGACTCTATCAATGTACGATTTTTCCTCTCAGCTACACCGTTCATTTGTGGTTCATACGGTGCGCTAAACTGCTGCTGAATCCCTTTAGAATCATAAAAAGCTTCCATGTTCTGATTCTTGAATTCTGTCCCATTGTCTGATCGAACCCGCCTAACCCTTAACTTGTACAAAGTCTCCAATCTGTTCACAAGCAACACAAAATTTTCATAAGTTTCTGATTTAGTCTTTAAAAATAAAACCCATGAAAATCGAGAAAAATCATCGGTCACAACAAAGCAATAAGATTCACCACCAATACTCTTCACATTAATCGGTCCAAACAGATCCATGTGAAGGAGTTCTAATGGTTTATCAATAGAAAATACAGATTTAGACTTATGCGACCTCCTTTTCTGTTTTCCTTTTTTACAAGAAACACACACATCAGGTAATCTAAAATGTTTAACATGTACACCATCAACCAAATGATTATGTACAAGATAATTCATTTTTCTGATGTGTATGTGACCCATTCGTCTATGCCAAGACCATGTATCCTGTTCTGTGGCCTTTGACACTAAACATGTTTCAACTTGATTTACCGTCTCCGCTTTAGCCATGTCCAACACATATAAGTCCTTATACCTGTCGGCAGTCATCAGAATCCAGTCATCAGGAATTTGAATACCTTGTTTGAGCACATAACATTTCTTGTCATCAAACAACACCTGATAACCTTTATCACATATCTGTGATACACTTAAAAGATTGTTAGTTAACTCCTTGCAGAAATTGACATTATCAAACGAAACTTTACCGTTAGTCAAACTACCACATCCAGTAATCTGACCACCCTTATCTCCTGCAAAGTTAACGTAACATCCTTTCATTTCCTTGAAATCTCTCAACAGTACTAACTCTCCTGTCATATGCCTGGAGCATCCACTATCAACAATCCATCGACTGTTGATATGGCCCGTGAATGCATCCTGCATAATAAATTAAAACAAAATTTGATTAGTACCAAAAGGGATGACTCCCGCCTTTTCGGCGTTGAGTCTCCCCGAACCGCCACCTGCCGTTCGATCTTGATGAACTACTTGAAGAACCATCTTCCAAGTATTCATCATCTCTCAAATCAAATCTATCTCCTGACCTGTATCTGGATTTCCAATAAGAATTTGAATATGAATTTTGTTTTGAAAAATCTTTATGATGAAAGTTATCATAAAATTCATCATCAGATGATGATAACCTGTTCAAAACCTTTTTACCTTTTTGTTGATTATCAAAAACTTTTTGTTTATGAAATTTTTCATCCTTAACCCAGATACACTCAGGATCAAATTTCCTGAGAATTTTCATCTCATCCTCACTAGGTTTTACCCTCCTAGGAGTTCTATCAGAATGAATTACCCTAATGTCATTAGAAGAAATTTTCTTCTTCACCTTGTGATTTGGACAATTAACAGAAATATGCCCTTTTCCTCCACAAGTGAAACACTGTCGTGTTTCTCGTGGAGTAAAAGTATGAAATCTGTTACAATTATCCATATCACATTCAGCAATGACATGTCCCTGTTTCCCGCATCTGTAGCATTTCCTTGATGACACCTTCTTTAGCTTTTCATCACACCCCTTAGATGAATCCAAAGATTTAGATGCTACAGATGGAGATTGAATCTTTTTCTTCAAATCAGTGACTTTGGTTTTAACATTCTTTTGAAAATTCTTTGAAGTTCCCTTGTTTTCAACCCCACTTTGATTAACATTGTCAACAACTTTGACAAACTTTTTGTTAATCTTTTTAACAACTTTCTCTGGTTTTTTAAAAACTTTGCTTGACTCTCCTTTTTGTGTTATTAATGACTCAACAAACACAATTGGCTTAACGGTAGAAGTAGTCTTGACTTTTAGGTGTGATTTTGAAACAGACTTGTTTTTAGTCACAGAATTCCCAACATTCTTTATTTCAGATTTTGATTTCTGAAAAACTTGATTCTTCTTATCCACAGACTTGTCCTTTTGATGACCAATCATTCTTAGAATATCATCTGAATATTCTAAATCAGTGATGTCCTCAATGATAGGAGCATCATTGTCAACAAAATCACTCTCATGATCAGATCCACTCTTCTTTAATGAAATAGGATCAACTTCTAAATCAGGCTCAAGTTGTGGCCTTGGTACAAAACTAGAAGGAGGTGGAACAACATGAAAACCAATCCCAGAACTATCACGTGAATTTTGCAAAGCCGCAAAATAATCAATGACATATGCGGAATTCTGATAGTTTTCAAGCTTGGCTTTGTTTAATTCAGCTTCAGCTTTTGCTTCTGCCAATTCCACTTTTAACTTCTGAACTGAGTCTAAATGTACAGAAACTGCATAATTGTTTTGCAAAACCTTGATTTTCAAGTCTTCATTTTCTTTGATAAGATCGATTATCTTCTTATCAAATGCCTTTTCTTTAGAAATCAACTTTTTGTTTGCCTCTGTGCATTCCCTCAGATCAGAAGTTAACTGAGAATTCATTTCTTTAAGTCTATCTATCATCTCATACAAATCACTTTGTACCTCAGTCATATCATCAATTTTCTCTTTTCCTTTGCTAGATTCTTCTTCTAAAGAAGCCATGAACGCACCCATAAGATCATCATACTTGACACCCCAATCATAACCTTCATCAGCTTGACTCACAAGTGCTTTAGACATTGATTCCTCAGTTTTCTCTTTCTTTTTCTGATATTCTTCCTTAGGCTTGAAAGGATTCAAATTTCCCTGCTTCTTGGGATTCTTGCATTCTCTTGCAAAATGACCGTGTTCACCACAGTTATAACACTGTGTTGATTTTGGATTAAATCCAAACTTTGTGTTCCGGTCAAAAGTAAATTTCTTCCCAGTCTTCTTCTCATATCTGTTAATTCTGCGAATAACACTCGCCAACGCCCACTGAGTATCTATTAGCTCCATCTCATCCTCATCTATCTGAGCATAATCTTCAAAAGTCAAATTGACATTTCCAATTCGTCCAGCTACTTGCTCATCATATGCACTCACTACACATGATAAAATAGACATGTGATCTTTTACTGCTTCAACAGTTACTTTTCCCAAATTTGTAGTATTCAGCTGTATTGGTGGTGATGTTGATTCAGACTTTTTCTCATTGATCGGACAATGTGAACTAGAACTTGAAGATACAGAAGAACTCTGAGTAGTTTCAGAAGTTCTGGACACAAAAGCAGTCTGTATCTTTGCAGATGCAGCAGGAGGTGTAGCAACTGAACCACCATATAAAGAAGGATCTTGAGTAACATTTACTCTTCTTGCTTTACGTTTATCCTTCATTTCTTGTTCCTCCAATTTCTGAATAAATTCTACCAAAGTCAATCCAGGTAGATTCTCTCTCAATATCATCACCAAAGAATTCCACTTATCTGGCAATGCATCAGCTAAACAGTCTATCTTCTCATCCTCAGTATACTCAATGCCATATTTCCTTACTTCAGTCAACAAATGTCTGTATCTGGTAATCAAAGCATCTAGAGTTTCATTTCCGATGATGTTGAAATTTTCAAACTCCTTTCTGATGTCAGTAGCTTTCATTTTCTTCAGATTTGTATTTCCTTCAACTCTGGCCTTCAATGCATTCCACAAACTGTATGCAGTCTTGTACTCATCAAACTGATGCAAAATTTGATTTGGAATAGCTTGACTTAATAACCAGTAAGCTTTCTTCTCTGAGTCATACTTCTTCCTTTCATCTACATCTAACCTTTCCAAGAGTTGATACAAATCAGTTCCAACTACCCTTGGTCTCTCATAAGGAGATAAAATCCTTTCCCACAAATTTGTATCTGTGCCATTAAGATGAGTCTCAAATCTTCCTTTCCAGTTATCATAATCTGCTAGATCTAATAGCTTCGGCACCTTGTTAGTACTTCCAACTTCAGTCTCACTGATTAAAATACTTTGAAGTTTGGTATTCTGACTTGCCATAGCTGCGTACATGTCAGACATAATTTCTGAATTTGAAAGCAGCGAACCTTTTCAGATTTTGAACTAGCCGAACCTTCAACTGATCCTCAGACGAACCTTTAGACAAAATTCTATCTCAGCCGAACCTTCAGCCGAACCTCAGCCGAACCTATGGACTAAATTTTGCTTCAGCCGAACCTTCAGACGAACCTCAGCCGAACCTATGGACAAAATTTGTCTTCTGAGCAGCGAACCTTTGAGCAGCGAATCTTTGAAACTCACGAACCTTTGCACAGACGAACTCTAAATACTGACGAACCTTTAGTTCAACCGAACCCTCAGCCGAACTATGAACAATAAACAGCGAACCTTCTGCCGAACTATCAAACGAACTATACTGACGAACCTTGCCGAACCTTCAGCCAATTGTCAAACGAACCCTCTGAAAACTCAGAATAACAGCGAACCTTTGTCTTCAGCAAATCACAGGTTCGTGGATTTGAAATTTTTTGAGCGGGAAACTTTCCAAAACTTCAAGAAATCCTTCCAAATCTTTACCAAAACACTTCCAAAACTTCAATTGTTGTAGTTCAACAACAATTGACAATATAAACAACCTCAAACACCAGAAAATCAGTCATAAAGAAAATAGAAAGTAGCCATTGATGATCTTCATATCTTAAAATCTTCAAATTCCTTGAAATTCTTGAATTTGTAGTGTAGAACTTCACCAAACGCTCTGATACCACTGTTGGTTTGGTGAAACCGTTCAGGATCGAATCAAAAGCTCTACTAACTATCTACTACGTGCGGAATCCATAGTTGATATGTATAAAACTCAAGAACACAAGCAATTCAATAAAAACTTCTTGTATTATCAACAAATGATTACAAGATCACTCAAAACTAACAAACTTCTCACACAGAGAATTTCAGCAGATCTTTAAAAGCACTCAGCAAAAGTCTACTGAAATAACAAACAAAACAACTATATATAGTAACAAAACCAGCGAACCTTAGGTTCGTGAGCCGAACCCTAAGGTTTGCTAGACGAACCTTTAGGTTTGACAAACGAACCTTATCAAGGTTATAGGTTCGCCGAACCTTTAGACACAATAGGTTCGCCGAACCTGCCTAGATTCGTGGGCCAAACGAACCTTGACAAACCTAGCCGAACCCTTTACAAATTCAAAATAACTACAACTTTTGAATAGCAAACAATTTCAAATATGCACTAACAAACATTATGTGATAATCAGTATGTGATAACAATTCAGTGGAAACAATTAACAGTTGTATATATTTCGATGAGAATTGAAATATAAATATGTGACAATACAAACTAAATAACAGTTGTATGTGTTTAAGTGAAAACTTAAATACAGTAAATACAACAACTTATGTAAACAGTGAGAAAACAAATGTCAAGCACAGTCGGTTGCGATCTGATATCCACAAATAACAGGAATCAGATGGCCGATAATCCAAGGGGAAAGCAATATGAAATTTATCATGATAATGTGAAAACGGTTAGGCTTAGTTGAGTCCGTTTGTGAGAATGTTCAATGCAAAACAATAACTCAGTATTTGTCACACCCCGAGCCGGCGGGATGGATCGACTTTCCCGTCGGGCAGAAGGTTCTCGGGGCGCGATATCGCTTGATAATGAAAATGATCAGATTGTTTGTATATCACATGATATATAATTGAGAAATGCTAATCATGAGAATAATTACAAAGTTAAATTACAATGTATCGTTCATAATTTAACTAAGTAAATCTATGCAAAAGAATCAATGAGTTTCTATCTTGTAACTATACAAGATCTACAAAAGATGATTCATTGTTTTGTCATTCCAAAAGTATGCTTGACACAAAATGTAGCTAGGCCTTCTAAAATTCCACTAGCTATATTCTTGAAATCTGGTGACTAAACATGTTCGTCACCTGAGAAAACATGCATTTATACAAAGTCAACATTAGGTTGGTGAGTTCATAAGTTTGATAATTGTAATCGTTGATTTGTTCACATACACAGTCACAATTGTCATACATGATACTTGTAAGTGTTTGATTCACCCGTTTGCACAATGGCCTCTCCATAGTTATATTTACAAATAGTATTTCATGCTATTAGCTATGCTTATATATAGGGCATATGTAGGGGAACAAGCCCCAGCCAACATCCCACCACATATCTAATAGAACTTAACACCACTTGCAATACAACTATAGATCCCCATTTTCATTTCCGATGTTCATCCCATTTGATATTCACCCGTTGTATCATATGTCGAATAATATGTTGAGAGGGGTTTAGTTATCAAACCGAAGTATTGATACACCCTCAATGTATTAAGGAAAGTAGATTAATTTAATCTGATCCTTGTTATTATTCTATTTCTTGTGGGGTTAACTGTTAATCACTTTTAATAGTAAGAGTGTTAGTTAACCAATTGATATTTGTTCTCAACTTGAAGTGCATAGAGCCTAAACAGAATCCATTGCAATCCTCACGTAATTAGATTACAATGCCTCCGATTTACCTCTACCAATTTGTATTCCCATAGGCCTCATCGAAACTATTACCAGTATTATGACATGAGAGAAAATCAATTCCTCAGTCTACTAGTCAACAAGAATCGATGGATTAATTACAATTATAACTGCATATTAATATCACCATGTGTCGCTTTCCAGACCCTGACTGTTCGTCGCCCTGTCACCGGTCATACGTTACCGGCCAATGATCAATACGATCAACATACCAGCCCTACAAGCTGGAGGTTTGTCAAACCTATGGTACCACTATGCTATCGTCGGTTTAGTCACGTCAAACTAAATGGTCAGTGATTTGTGTAAGGGACTTACAAAGATCAACTTGAATACATGGCACATGATTGAAATGATATAATACAGACAGTTCAATAGTAATCAATTGTATTGTGTGTTCACCAATGTTGTTTGTTCTCGATGTTGTGTGTTCTCGTTGTTCTTAACAAAGTTATATAAGAACTTGTCTTATTATACGATGTTAGTTGTTTTGTGAATGATGTTGTTATCATGAAGGTACATTATCATGATTATCATTCTTGTTGTTCCATATGGTCACCCTGTTGTCACTACAGTGTTGCAAGAGCAAGTCTTACTACACTTAGTCGACTCAGGTGGTGGATGATACTTGTTTTGTGTTATCTTGTAGTCTGCATCGAGTTGTAAGCTGAGTGTTATAAGAACATGTCCTATTACACTTAGCTAACTCCGTTGGTGAATGATATTATGAATATATATTATCTTTATATCATTCGTGTTTGTTCTTGTTGGAATAAATAAATGTTATAAGATAAAATCTTACAACTACATTATTCCATTGTGTTGATGATTCATAAAGTTATATTATCATATTCATCTGAGTTATCTCTGTCATGTTATGATCATACAAGCATGTATACAATGATAAGCGATAATAAGTCAAGCAATATTATCTAAATCAAAGTATAAGCAATATGTTGAACTAAAACTTTTAAATAAATAAAAGATTTAGCATCTTTCTCAGCCTCGAGAGTTTAAAATCAGTTAAGATTAGAAAGGGGTGTATGAACTCACCTTGTAGTTGTTGTAGTTGACTTAGCCTAAACAAGAATGTACGCGCTCTTTGTTGTACTTGTTGTTGTTTTCATGATCCTGTATTGATTTCACGATGTTTGTAACTTGTAAGTATAAGTTCTAAGTGATTTGTGTGCGTGTATGTGTTAGCCCTAAAGTTGGCAAACACCTGTAAGTCTCGGTCATCATTCGGCCTCGGTTCGTTTGTTATAAAATATACTAACGCTTAACTATTTTTAAGTTAAGCTCAGTACTTAGTGTGATTGATTTTTCATTCCTTAACTTATTCTTGAAATTCCAAAACTTTTATGTGATATGTCATTTACTTGTATTGCTTGGATCTTTGTAACCCATCCTAAGAAACTTATGTTTATGGCTTAAGACTTGACATGTTATCTTTGGTGGATTTGAATTGTTTTCTACTTGGTTAACCGTAATTCAAGCAACAATCCTTGTAAAACTTAGCGGTTTAGATATTGTGAAGTGCCTTAACCCAATATCCTTACCACCTTTGTAGTATTATGCATGATTATCCATGCATGTTATCAAAAAAATGTATTTGTTATATCCTTAGTTATGTGAGCCGAATAAGTTAAGTGGGCCAAATGATAAATCTCTGGGCCGAATTGGGCCAAAATAAAGGATTTGGGCCGTAGGAGCTGTGTGGGCCGCCTAGATGGCCATGGGCCGGATGAGGTATTATAGGTTGAATGATTGGGCGAATGAGGTGGGCTTTGGCTGAACGTAGGTGGTTATCCCATGCTTGGATTGACCGAATGTAAGGCAGACGACTAAGGTGGTCCGAGAGAATGAATGGCCCTAGGCCGAATGGTGGCTACCGAATGGGGAGGTGGTACTTGGACCGAATGGGAATGGATCTGGCCGACCAAGTGACAGCCTGCGAATGGCCTGGTTCGGCCGAATGAAATGGCTAGCGACCGAATGAGTTGGTGGCTTAGGCCGACCGAGTGAGTGCCGAGAGAATGAAGGCCATCCGGCCATGGCCCCTTCGGCCTTGGGCCTTTCGGCCAGCTGAGCCTCTCCTTTGGCCATAGCAAGAGCCGAGGCTAGTACAGCACCCAAATCAAGGCCCCATGTTGTTTTTGAAGGTGGTGTAGGTTAGAACTGGTTCTTGTGGTCGTAGGATTCGAATGTGAAGGGGTTTGGCCGGCTAGGGTTGGTGGTCGACTAAGGGTTTAGAAAAGCCTCTTTTTCGTGCTTTTCACAGCTTATTACCTCGATTTCTAGTGGATAACTCCTCAGATCGGTTGTATTTTCGTGTAGAGGAGGTCAAGAGCTTCGATTTGGTCCAAAGATGGAGTGATTTGGCTGAGGAATGAGTGAGTTATTGAGGTTTGAAGTTCAAAATCTAGAGAGAGAGAGTGGCCGGGTTAGGGTTTTTAGAGAGAGAGAGTGGCCGGGTTAGGGTTTTTAGAGAGAGAGAGAGAGAGAAGGGTGTTTAATGAGGAAGATGAACTCATTTAGGGTATTTATACCCCGAGTGAATTCGGGTTCGTTTCGTTCGCTCGGTTCGCGTCTTCGTCGCGTATCTGGAACGTAACGCGCGCGTTCACAGATTTTTAATAGAAAGGATTTGTTTTTAATTTTTAAAAACTGGTTATTCCTAGTAAATCTTCTAAATTTGTTTTTCTTAATTTATTTCATTGAATTTGTTTATTTTAAACGTTTCATCAAATCGCGTCACCTTCCCGCGTATTCGTTCGAATCGTCACCCGATCGAACACAACGATGGTTTTGCTTTTTGACTTTTGTTTTCTACTTTTCAGTCATCATTTCAGAACTTTAAACTCACAGGCATGTTTGTGTGAATCGTCATCCACGCAAACACACGGTCATTTCGTTATTCTGAAACGACACTGACATTATGTTTTGAATTGTATTTCCTCACTAACGGACTCAACTAAACTTCCTGTTTTCACATTGTTTCCCTAGAATTAGTCCTGTTTTCATACTGATTCATCGGCCATCTGATTCCTGTCATCCGTGGATATTAGATCGCAACCGATATGTTCTTGTCGTTTGCTTGTACACTGTTGTTTACCTTGATTTGTTGTACTAATTGTACTTAGCTTTTCACCTAAATACATACAACTGTTGTTTATCGTGAGGTGCTATACTTACAGTATTTAAGTTTTCATTTAAATACGTACAACTGTTGTTTGTTTTCTGAGTTCTGTTATCACATACACTGTTCATACATTGTATTTACACACAGTAAATAGTGAAAGTACACATACCGTACGGACTTGCCGGACGATCAGGTACTGGATGTCGCAGTATTGTATACGAATATTAAACTAACATCGTGTTTGCGTGGTTGATGATTCACACAAACATATCTGCGGGTTTAACGTTCTGAACGATAACTGAGAATTAGGAAACCAAATCAGGAAGTGAAACGTACGATCGTATTCGTGCAGCTAGCGCTCTGTACGAAAACGCGCGTAAGTGACGTTTTCTGACGAAACGGCGAAAACAAACTATTTCGATCGTTAAAATAATAAAAATAATATATTTTAGAAATTAACACCTAAACACTAGTTTATAACATCAACTTAGAAAACAACATGTAATTCATGTTTTGTAACGAAATAACAAGGTTTAACAGTCGAATCTCTATCGAGACTGTAAAAATAGGTAAAATTTAATATTTTAAGTTTTATAATTTTGAAACTCATCAAAACAATCCAAGAAAAATAAACTCATCATAACAAGGTCTAACACACACCACCACCGAAAACTACCATGGATCTTGACGGAAGAAGTGGTTGGAACCACCTAGGCCACCCCGGCTACAGCTGCCCGAATGGCTGCCCCGGCCGAAAGAAGGCTGGCCTGGCCGAATGGCCATGGGCTGCATGGGCAAGCCACCCGACCGAACCAACCCCTGGACCGAATCGCTTCCTTCGGTGCTACTTCATTCGGTTACCACGAGAGCTTGAACCACATTGGCCTAGTCCTCTATTCAGCTCAAGCCCTTTCATTCGGTCTAATCATTCGGCCGAGCCATCACTAATCGGCCTAACGCACCTATACGACCTAACTCCCCTTGGGTTATTCGGCCCACCTAGTTTAATGGGTAAACTAACACTTTGAACCAACTACATTGAAACATTATTCATGATTATGGGATTATTAAACTAATACTACAAAGGTGATGGAACTATGGATAAACAATTCAATAAAACCTAAATTTCTAGGTTTTAATTTTGAAAACTACCTGACTTACAAACTTTAATATTAACCACAAACCCCTAAGTTTTAGACTTAGAACTAAATTGGTTTCAAACTTTCACAACATAACATGGGCTTAGGTCAAATCAAACACAAAAAACATAGTTATAAAATAAGCTAAGTTAACCTATTTGGTTAAGTATTAGCATATTACCATCACAAGCATATTGGGATCAAATGACAACAAGGACCTACAAGTGTTAGCCAACTTTAGGGCTAACACATATGCACACACAAATACCTATAACTTATACTTATAAGTTACAAACATCGTGAAATCAATACAGGATCGTGAAAACCACACCAGGAACAACAAAGAGCGCGTGCATTGTTTGTATTACTTAGTCAACGACATCAGCTACAAGGTGAGTTCATATGCCCCTTTTCTAATCTTCTGATTTTAACTTCGAGGACTGAGAAACATGCTAACTCTTTTAATTATTTAAAAGCATTAGTATTTTATTGAAATCATCAGGTGATATAGATAATACTAGTTTCATTTTAAATATCATATTATTACCTGATCATTATCACTACGTGTGCTTGGGTGTGAAATAACATGTACAACATAACAGAAATAATATCATGATAATAATTTCATGATACTATCTCATCGAAATGAATGACACAATGCATCAAGGCTAGATCTCATAACAACGAGCATATAACACTGAGACAACAAGAATGATAATCATGATAACGTAACTTCATGATGATAATATCATTCATCACATTTATAAACACTGTGTAATAAGACGAGCTCTTATTTCATCCTGTTAACAACATTGAGTATACATAACTTTGAGACAACACGGGGTCAATCACTTGGGATAGTGATGTTGATATCATGATAACAGGATTTCAAGAAATCACCCCTCACATATACTAACATTGTATGATAAGATGAGATCTTATGCATCAATGTTAATGACTAGAGATCATAGCATTGTGTTCATTTTATTTTGATTATAACAATACCACATATCAAGGATAATGTCAAGATAATATAATTTCCTGATATCATCCAATCACTGAAATAACATAAGTGAATTAAGATTTGATCTTACGACACTTCGTTATTTACAACTAGATAACAATGTGATAACATGAAACAAACACTAATGAGAACAGCAATGATGTTCATGTCCACATGACTTCATGACATCATTCACCACCTGAACTAACTAAGTGTAGTAAGACTAGTTCTTACAACACTGTGGTTACAACTGGGTGAAGGCTATGGGATAATAAGAATGGTAATCATGATAACGTAACTTCATGATAACAACATCATTCACACAACTGTTAACATTGTATAATAAGACAAGTTCTTATAACACCTTGTTAAAAATCATGACATAACACCGAGAACAGATAACAACAACTAATTACTATTAAGACTGCTAGCATTATATCACATCAGTCATGCGTCACGTATTCAAGTTCAAATTTTAAGTCCCTCACCAACGAATCATTTACCACTTAATTTAGCGGAACTAAACCGACGATAACGTAGTGGTACCATAGGTTTGACAAACCTCCGGCAGTTGAGGCCGGTATGTTGATCGTATTTATCATTTGGCCGGTATCGTATGACCGGTGATAGGGCGACACCAGCCAGGTTTGGTAAACGACACAAGGTGATATTAATATACAGAAACTAATTGTATTTATTCCTGCGACTCTATTGACCGGTAGAGTGTGGAATTGATTTTCTATCATGTCACATTACTAGTAGTAGTTCGTTGAAGGCTACGAGAACACAAAAGTGATAGAGGTAAATCGGATGCATTGTGATCTGATTACGTGAGGATCACAATGGATTCCTTTTAGGCTCTAGGCACTTCAAGATGAGAACAATATCAACAGGTTAACTAACACTTCTATTACTAGTAGTGACTAACAGTTAACCACACAACGAGAGAATAATAACAAGGACGAGATTTAATAAATCTATTTTCCTTAAAACAGTGAGGGTTGATCAATACTTCGGTTTTGATCACTTAACTTCCTCATATGGGTATCCATAGTTGTATTGCAAGTGGTGTTGGATTCTATCACGCATGTGTTGGGATGGCGTCTAGGCGGGTTGTAGGCTCGACCCTTTCGTATGCCCTATATATAAGCATGCTTGATCGAGTAAAACAATATTTGTAAGTATAACTATGGAAAGGACATTGGATGAGACATGAATACATATGGGTAGAACATCAAATGGGTTGAACACATTTGAGAAAGAAATGGATATCCATAGTTGTATTACAAGTGGTGGCGAATTCTGTTGAGAATGTGGTGGGATGGCGTCTGGGCGGGTTGTAGGCTCGAACCTTTCGTATGCCCTATATATAAGCGTGCTTAGTAGGATGAAACATTACTTGTGCATATAAGTATGAAGAGACCATTGTGTGAGACGGATGAATCTAACATTAACAAGACTCTTGTATGACATTGTGATTGTGAATGTAACAAATCCATGATTTTCAATTACTAAACTTATGAACTCACCAACCTAGTGTTGACTTTGTTTAAATTCATGTTCTCTCAGGTGACGAACATGTTTAGTCACTAGATTCAGGATGCATTAGCTAGTGGTCCTTTATAGTGGACCTAGCTACATTTTGTGTGCATAACTCTTGATGACATATTTTTGCGAATAACTTTTGTAAATCTTGTGAAATACAAGATAGATAACTCAATGATTCCTTCGAGTGGATTTACTTAGTTAAATTATGAACATGACAATGTAATTTAACTTTCTATTTCTATATCAATGTCAGATTAGCATTTCAAATTTATATATCATATGCCGTGAAAACAATCCGATCACTATGATTATCAAACGATATCGCGCTCCAAGAACCTTCCGCCCGACGAGAAAGTCGATCCGGCCCGCCGGCTTGGGGTGTGATAGATTAGTATCAGAGCCATGGTTATAGAGAAATACAGGTCATCTTGTTTCAAACAGTTTGGCCTAGACTATAACCTAGGGACCCTCATGTAGAGAACACAGGACTCAGGACTTATTTGCATATGTTACATCATTTTATCATAAATACTAACCGATAACTTTTCAGTTGAGATCGAAATGTCACAGGGACAACCACCATCACCACCTCATCCTCCTCCACCTGAGGTGGAACCAGGGACTGATGCACTGGAAACCCTGATCACTGAGCAGTTGGTTGCAATCATTCTTGAGATCATCAATAGGATCAGGAGCAGTGAAGAGTACGCCAGGAGTTTCCCACCTGTCACCACCAAGGGAAAAGACCCTGTGGAACGTGACACCAGTAAGAAACCCAAACACCGTCCTTATAAAAAGCGAAAGGGACCCGTGAACTTAACGGAAGCTACCCCTATCAGTCAAGTCATGCCAAATCTGACCCGAGTTAGTGGACACCACAAGGGAAAGCCCCTCGTTGTTCAACTTGCAACTATTATCACAGATCTGAACTTCCATGTGTACAATGTACCCACTGTGGGAAGGCAGGCCATTGGATGCATCAACGCAGAATACCAATAGCTCCAATTCCCCATCAGTATGTTGGTACCTCTCCCTTATGCACTAAGGGTGGATTTCACCACAAGGAAGACAGGCTGTGTAGACACTGTTTGAAATGTTGGAGAAAAGGACACTGGACTCAGGAGTGTCGTATTGCTCCAAAACAGAAAACGAGGAAAAGAGCTAAAGCACATGTTTCCTCTCAACCCAACCACCACTGTTACATTTGCGGAATACTTGGATATTTCGCAAGATACTGCCCTAGGAGGAAGCCACCAACAGCTCCAACAGCACCAACAGCTACCGATGAACTACTTGCCTTGCCAGCTCCAGACGTACACTAAGAGTTGGGTGACTTCGAAGCTATGTCATTCTAACCTTGTGTATTGAGCTATCTATAATATTTATAATTACATATTGTAACCCCCCGAGCCGGCGGGTTGGATCGACTTTTCCGACAGGCGAAAGGTTCCCGGGGCGTGATATCAGAAATGATAATCGTGATGATCAGATTGTTTACAATGCACATGATATATAATGAGAAATTGCTAAATGAAAATAGAATTACAAAGTTAATTACATCATTTGTGTTCATAGTTTAACAATGTAAATCTACTATCAACATCATAAATTTTCTATCTTGTATCTGCACAAGATATACAAAATAAATTGTAAAATGATGTTCCAAAAGTATGTAGGTCCAAAAATACTAGGTCCTCTATCTGGCATCCTAGTCCAAAAGCAATAACCTCTTAATTGACTTGTTCGTCACATGAGAAGTCATGCAAAAAGATCAAGTCAACACATGGTTGGTGAGTTCATTTAGTTTTATTTAAAAATGAATTTGAATAACCACTTGGATGACAACCTTAACCTCACCATTAACAACCTATACCATCCAGTTCAATATGCTTATATATAGGGCATATGTAGGGGACAAGCCCCGGCCACCGTCCCGCCACATACCAAACCACATGATATATTGTTCCTGATGATAATTAAGTATTTCATCCCATACCTCTGATTAATAGCATTTGATTACCCTGAAAATGTTTACCTTGATCCCCTGAAATGACAACCTTAACCTCATCAACATCCACCTATGTTATCCAATCAAGTATGTTTATATATAGGGCATATGTAGGGGACAAGCCCCAGCCACCGTCCCACCACGTACCGGACTGCTTAGCATATTGTTGTTAATGATAATTAAGCGTTTCATTCCATTCACCTTCATATTAGATTTTGATTTCCACAAATTGAAATACCTTAGATTTCTTGAGTTCACCATGTATTCATGATTACCCAAAGCACTTGTAGAAACATTATATTAAATGGTTAATTAAATCAATAATTAATCATTTAAATACAACTAAGACATGATGATTGGGCCTTATTTGACTCAATCAATTAGACTTAGTTGTTGGTGGGGTCCAAGTTGTACCGTCTCACACGTGGCCCATATCAGGCATGACCCAAATGAGTAAACCTGTATGCGTCGGGACTTTCATGTTTTGCGCATACCAGCTTGACCCTCAGGCCTACTGTACATGTCGGGACTTTAGGATATCCTTTGATTCATGACCGTCTTTGTTCTCTTGATTTAGTTTGATCGTTTTAGTTATGCCCATATATCTTGACTACAAGAGTCTACTATTTATGACAGGACTTTCCATGTGTTACTCGTGGTCTTGATTTACATACAACTGACCTCCACCTTAACTTAAGCATTAATGATTTCATTAGATCTTAATGATTTCATTATTTCAATGATTCACACACGGTTATGATTCACTTGAGTCTCTTGATTCTGATCTTTAGAATTTCATGATTTCCATAATGATTATAGATTCTTGAATATGATCCTTAGCTTTACTGAACACACACTGAATTAGATATCTTTGAATTTGATCTTTAGCTTTAGTTCTCTTGGTTACACTTTGAGTTTAGTTTCTTTGAATTGAATTTGATGGACTAAGGGTTTGTTTTAGAGTTTTAGAATTTAGGTATTACTCATAAGAGTAATTAATTAATTCGTTTGTTAATCCTGCATAACATATACCTAGAAAGGAGTCTAGGAGTATAAACATGTATATATAAAACATACAATAAGTAAAAGCATTTACAGAAAACATATTTAAATAAAAAGGTTTACGCATGCTTCTCAGCCCCACGTTTGAAAACAAAAATGTTTAGGAAAGGGACAATGAACTCACCTGTGTTGCTGTACAAATGATTTATCACAAAATGCGCGCTCGTTACTTGTGGTTCATGTATCTTCAATACCTGAGTTGTTTTAAGAGGATTCGAATACGATAAGTATTTATAATCGTCGTATCTAGTGTCTTGGTCTCGCTGTGCAACTAAGTGTCCTATGTTACTAGTGTGTTTCTAGAATTCCTTCTATCTAGGCTAACTCATTACACATTAGTAACCCTTATCCCACGATTAATTATTACAAGTCCTGAATTAAAATGTTTTTAAATTAACTCACTTTAAGTTAAACATTAAGTTAAAATCATTTATTTTAATTTAACAAAGCTTACAATTTAATTTCTTTTATTAAAAACATAATTAATTTAAGAAAGTATAATTTACACATGACGGGCTTGGGTTAATCCCATTGGATCAACCTTTGGCCCATTTGTAGCTTTTGATGGTCCAATGATTATTTGATTAACTCGTTGTATAATCCATCCTATATAGTTCATATAACTATCTAATGTAATTATATGTTCTTATGAGTTGTCTAAGTTTTAGTGTTAGTTGTGAGGCCAACACTTTATCCTTAGACTATGATTTTGTTTCTTAATGAATTCCCATTTATGTTGAACCCAAATGATGTTCACCAGTTATGTTTAAATGATAATAATATTTAAGATAATCCTTGTTAGCATTAGGAAAGACCTCTAGTTTGTTGCCACATGATGATATCATATTAACTTCTACATTGTTTAAGCCCCATACTTAGTTCTTAGATCACCCAAAGTTGTTACCACGTAATGAAACCCTAGTAGGCTTCCCATGCACACACACTTATTTGCTTCCCATGCATGCGCGCACACACACACTTTCGGTTAGGGTTCATGCATGCAAGTTCATAACCCAACCCATGCTTGAACAACTCCATCCGAATCCATTTGATCGACAACGATTGGGCCAAATGAAGTACTGGACAGAAGCAGGTTGGCCGAAGGAGTATTCTGGGCCGACCGAAACTACACTGGGTCGGCAGAATGGGCAGGCCGACCGAAGGACAAGGTTGGGCCAACAGAAACAAAATTGGGCCGATCGAATGGGCTGATTGTCCGATTGAATGGGTCTCGGCTGTATGTGCCTTGCTTCGGGCGAATGATTTGTTCTATCGGTGCTTAGCCATTCGGCCAAATGGGCTGGCTTGTTTGGCCTACCAGCCTTTCGGCCTATCTGCAATATGGTCATTCGGCCAACCAATTTCAGCAAATGGGGCAGCCATCACTCCTCCCTAAATAGCCAAGATTTGAATAACACTTGTTCCTACAACTTCCTAAGTGGTTGTGGTGGTGTTTCCCTAAGGTTTTGAGGTGATTTGGCCGGTTTCAAGGGGCTCGAACCTAAGGGTTTAAAAACCCTTAAAAACCGAAACATAACTCGATTTTACCTCAAATCTGATGGATCCAATCCCCGATCTGTTGTACTTCTATGATCTACGAGTTATGGTGGTCGTTTTGACACCAAGAACACTAGATTTCGTGAAGAAATGAGAGAGATGTGGCTTGAGGTTCTAGAGAGAGAAAGTAGAGAGAGAATGGGGTGAACTAATTTGGATCTTGGACTGGTTGGTGGTGGTGGTTGTGGCCATCATTGCCACATTAAATGGCTTAAAAATACCTGGTTATGTTCAGGTTCGCTCGGTGTCTCATAAAACGTCGGATTTCCTTCATTTTCGTAACGAAACATCACGACATTAAAAGTAGAGTTTAGAAGTTTATTTTAGGTGGTAATTCCTAGTAAATTAACTAAATATCTTTCCTTTATTTAAATTTTCTGAAAATATTTAAGTTACTGTTTAAATCAAATCGTATAGCCGTCGCGCGTATTCTTTCGAATTGTCACCCGTACAAATACGACGATAACTACACTTTAAAATATGGTTTTCTAAATATTGGACATCATTCAAAACATTAAACTTTCAGATGTATTCGTACCGAATGTCACCTATACGAATAATCCGTCGATTTAGCATTCACGTAACGAAATCCGTTGTTGTTTTGTTCTGTAAAGACTCACATATGTTTATACATAATAAAATCCTAACTAACAATCACATGATGGTTCTGTATCTCCAGATAATTATCTGACTGATGAACCATGTTTCTGAGTTTTGTTTCTCTGAAATGATTCTGAATTTCTTCTTTGATAACATAATATGATAATGATACATGATATGAATATCACATACACTGAAATATGTATAGTTTGTACCTGATTACTGTTCATGTTACTGTTGAGATCATTGTTCCGAAAACGGTTCCGGCACTGATGTTACACATACTGTATTGTAGATTTAGAAAAATAATTTAAAGTAACTATAGGTTGATTAGGTGCCAATCAGATTATAGGAGTTAGGATAATTATTACCATGCTTTGTTTGAGAACCATTATATCAGAAGAAATAGATTCAGAGGACATAATAGGAAATGCCGAGTTAAGTGGTTAGACCGATATTCCAACCTTAGGTGGAAAATAGGGACTGATGAGCAGAACCACTGAAGACGGACAAATTAATAAGATCACAGATTGACCAAATGTGGATACCTTCTCTTCCGAATACAGAACTACTGAACTTCAGCATCGGAAGCTCAATAGCTTAAGATTTGTAAAAGAACTACCGCGAACCCCTTGACTTTCAGAAGATAACAGCTAGACCTGATCTCCTTGGAAGACAACCAATGTTTCGGAAGACAATCTTTGATTAAAGAGTAACCACTGTTTAATCAACTTCCGACGAACACCTTCTGAAGGAATAACCACTGAAACCCTATATAACTATCTCAACCTCGAAAGAACCGAATATTTCCGAAGACTCACAATTCCGTGGTTGTTGACTTTGTATTGCTTCTACTCTTCTGATGATTCAGTGTCTATAACATTGTCAGCTGTTTGTCGATTTATTCCTCTACATCATAACATTGAATTTGGGGTGTTAAACCCCAAGATTCCCTGAGATAATGGAGTTACACTCCAACATCAACCGACCAAAGCTGGCAGAGTTGCCAACATCTCGTGATCGATGATGTGAGGTAAGTATGTGTGAAATAAGAATGATGGATAATGACAGATTCATTCTTCCAGATGTGCTTAGATTCGCCACCAAAGTAAATCTGTACACTTGTCATAGGGTAACTTACCATGTTCTCTGGTAATTCCATTAGACATTTAGGGCATATGCTAGAGTCTGGAAACAGATTCAGAGATGGTAGCTCGACGTTATCTGAAATAGGTTGGCAAAACAGCTAAGATCTTGAAACAGATAATGTGAAACATATATTTGTGTAGCAAAGACAATGAGGAATAACACGTGGAACAAAGATTACAATGAGATCACATAAGTCAAATGACATTTGAGTTGAAAAAGGGTTATGGTGCATCACTTTTGGATAGATGCCTGGGTTTACCTGCTAGGTGAATATTTACCCTAATCATGACAAAGCTACCTTACTTTTAGGTAGTTTCCTCAAACAATTAAAACACACAGCGAGATTCTGGAAACATATATATAGGTGATGTGTTGAGTATAAGGTCATACATGCATGATCTAGGATATGTTGTAGATGACCTAAAGGTCGAGATCGAACAATTGAGATCTAGAGATGCGAGAACAACATGAGACACTTTCTAAGGGAGTGTTACCAAATAGCTATGAGTAACTCACCAAGCTTACATCCTATACTCCTAATAGATACTAAAACATGCACGTATATAATACCTGCATGATCAAGTCCGCTCACAATTTCCATGACATCAAAGAATTGTGATATGGACCACCCAACTAGATTAGATACAATTAAAACCATGCTATGAGTTACCGGAAGACCTCGATCTTCTAACTAAAATAGTCGGTAAACTCGTAAACTTTGTCGTAACGGCAGAAATCCTTCTGGATTTAGGGGAACTGCAAAGTCAACCGCTATCCAAAGAGGGATGGTCCAGACAATTGAGAAACATAAACCCTAAATGAATGTGAAGTAAGCTGATTCTATCACTATCTGTGAAAATGGAATCGAAATTATTATCTCACATCCATAATACTCTAGCTATCATAACGGCACTAATAGAGCATTCACATTAGAACATTCCATGCCTATAGAGAGCACTATAAACTATGAAGTTGTTGGAACAACTCAAGATAGCACAACGAGAGTGTACACGAATAGCTATGGATTTTCAATGCCAACCTACTTCACACTTCCAGCAGACTGGATGTTTATTGGATCACCATAAACAGTTGGATCAGGTTTGAACACTACTTATAGGTGCACCGGTCTATGCTCGTTGAGGAGACATAAGTTATCAGAGAGCTACACTTTATCAAAGAACCTTGAATGTTACGGGTCGTACAGTCATGAGACTGAAAACGAAGTTGTACTCTATAGTGAAGGTTCGATGAAACTTCAAACGCAACCCGGAGTTAACCTGGGAGCATAAGGAAAACATGATGTCAAAACATCTCCACCTTTATGTATAGAAAAAGTAGTACCGACAACAATCATTAAATTTCGGGACGAAATTTCGTTAACAAGAGGAGACTGTGACAACTAGTACCTGATCGTACGGCTAATCCGCATGGTGTGTGTACCACACCTAAACTATGTGTGAACATTATATGATAATCAGTATGTGATAACTAGTACTCTACTGATTGCTCAGTAGAGTGGCCAATGCCACAGTAGTAGGATCCAGCTCCGTATGCGTGTTCGTGTTGTGAGGCGGAGTGTGTGGGGGAGGAGGAGGTGCAGGAGGAGATGGCGGTGGTGGAGGAGGAGGATGTCTTCTCAGAGGCGTTCTGATCACGGCCGAAAAGGAATCGGTTAGTGCAATGATCGAATGCTGAAGACATGATGTAAATATAGGTCATGTGTTTTCTACATGAGGGGTCCCTAAGTTATAGTCTAGGCTAAATTATTCTAAGTAAATGACCTATATTCTCTATAACCTTGAGCTCTGATACCAATATGTCACACCCCGAGCCGGTGGGCCAGATCGAATGTCTCGTCGGGCGGACAGTTCTCGAGGGGCAATATCGTGTGATAATCGGAATGAACAAATTCTATACATAGCATCGACATTCGAGAATGAATAAAGCACAATAAGCATTAAACTAGGATTACAAAGTTAAATTACGATTGTCAATGTTTGATAATTTAAGTAAGTAAATGTGACAACTAGTACCTGATCGTACGGTTAATCCGCACGGTGTGTGCACCACACCTAAACTATGTGTGAACATTATGTGATAATCAATATGTGATAACAATTCAGTGGAAACAATTAACAGTTGTATATATTTCGATGAGAATTGAAATATAAATATGCAACAATACAAAGTAAACAACAGTTGTATGTGTTTAAGTTAAAACTTAAATACAGTGAATACAACAACTTATGTGAAACAGTGAGAAAACAAATGTCAAGCACAGTCGGTTGCGATTTGATATCCACAAATAACAGGAATCAGATGGCCGATAATCCAACGGGAAAGCAATGTGAAATTTATCATGATAATGTGAAAATAGTTAGGCTTAGTTGAGTCCGTTTGTGAGAATGTTTAATGCAAAACAATAACTCAGTATTGTATACGAATAATAAACTGACAGCGTGTTTGCGTGTGTGATGATTCACACAAACATATCTGCGGGTTTAACGTTCTGAACGATAACTGAGAACTAGAAAACCAAATCAGGAAGTGAAACGTACGATCGTATTCGTGCAGCGTGTAAGTGAAGTTTTCTGACGAAACGGCGAAAACAACATGTAATTCACGTTTCGTAACGAAATAACAAGGTTTAACAGTCAAATCGCGATCGAGACGGTGAAAATAGGTAAAATTTAATATTTTACATTTTACAAATTTGAAACTCATGAAAACAATCCAAGAAAACTAAATCACGCGTTTAATTAATTAGTTGCGCAACCGTAAAACACGCGTAATTACATTCCGGAAACAAAACGAAAACTACAACCGAGCAAACGAAACGAACCCGAACATGCGCAAGGTATATAAACCCTAAACACCATCATTCTCCTCATTTATTTCACCTACACTCTCTCTCTACCTCCATTCCCGGATCTCTCTCTCTAAAAGTTTGAACTTCAAATCTCAAGATCTCTCCCAACACTCCACCAAATCACTCCATCTTGATGTCTAAACGAAGCCCTCGATCTCCATTACACGAAAGTACAAAGGATCTGAAGCAAAAACCAACAAAAATCGAGGTATCTGTGATGCAAAGTCACGAAAACTAGGGTTTTCAACCCCTTTATTCGAACCCATGACTTAACAAGTCGAAACCGTTCTAGTCGAACCCAGTGCCTTTGAAAATGATCCTAACACACACCACCACCGAAAACTACCATGGATCTTGACGGCAGAAGTGGCTGGAACCACCTGGGCGACCCGGCTACAGCTGCCCGAATGGCTGCCTCGGCCCAAAGAAGGCAGGCCTCGCCGAATGGCCATGGGCCGCATGGCCAAGCCACCCGACCGAACCAACCCCTGGACCGAATGGATTCCTTCGGTGCTACTTCATTCGGTTACCACGAGAGATTGAACCACATTCGGCCTAGTCCTCTATTCGGCTCAAGCCCTTTCATTCGGTCTAATCATTCGGCCGAGCCATCACTAATCGACCTAACACACCTATTCGGCCTAACTCCCCTTGGGTTATTCGGCCCACCTAGTTTATGGGATCATTAAACTAATACTACAAAGGTGGTGGAACTATGGATAAACGATTCAATAAAACCTAAATTTCTAGGTTTTAATTTTGAAAACTACCTTGAGTTACAAACTTTAATATTAACCACAAACCTAAGTTTTAGACTTAAAAGTAAATTGGTTTCAAACTTTCACAACATAACATGGGCTTAGGTCAAATCAAACACAAAAACATAGTTATACAATAAGCTAAGTTAACCTATTTGGTTAAGTATTAGCACATTACCATCACAAGCGGATTGGGATCAAATGACAACAAGGACCTACAAGTGTTAGCCAACTTTAGGGCTAACACATACGCACACACAAATACCTATAACTTATACTTATAAGTTACAAACATCGTGAAATCAATACATGATCGTGAAAACAACACCAGGATCAACAAAGAGCGCGTGCATTGTATGTATTACTTAGTCAACCACATCAGCTACAAGGTGAGTTCATATGCCCCTTTTCTAATCTTCTGATTTTAACTTCGGGGCTGAGAGACATGCTAACTCTTTTAATTATTTAAAACAATTAGCATTTTATTGAAATCATCAGGTGATATAGATAATACTGATTTCATTTTAATGATCATATTATTACCAGATCGTTATCACGACGTGTGCTTGGGTGTGAAATAACATGTAAAAACATGACAGAAATAATATCATGATAACATAATTTCATGATACTATCTCATCGAAATGAATGACACAATGCATCAAGGCTAGATCTCATAACAACGAGCTTATAACACTGAGACAACAAGAATGATAATCATGATAACGTAACTTCATGATGATAATATCATTCAACTCATTTATTAACACTGTGTAATTAGACGAGCTCTTATTTCATCCTCTTAACAACATTGAGTATACATAACTTTGAGACAACATGGGGTCAATCACTTGGGTTAGTGATGTTGATATCATGATAACAGGTTTTCAAGACGTCACACCTCACATATACCAACATTGTATGATAAGATGGGATCTTATGCATCAATGTTAATGACTATAGATCATAGCATTGTGTTCATTTTATTTTGATTATAACAATACCACATATCAAGGATGATGTCAAGATAATATAATTTCCTGATATCATCCAATCACTGAAATAACATAAGTGAATTAAGATTTGATCTTATGACACTTCGTTATTTACAACGAGATAACAATGTGATAATATGAAACAAACACTAATGAGAACAGGAATGATGATCATGTCCACATGACTTCATGACATCATTCACCACCTGAACTAACTAAGTTTAGTAAGACTAGTTCTTACAACACTGTGGTTACAACTGGGTGAAGGCTATGGGATAATAAGAATGGTAATCATGATAACGTAACTTCATGATAACAACATCATTCACACAACTATTAACATCGTATAATAAGAAAAGTTCTTATAACACCTTGTTAAAAATCATGAGAACACATAACACCGAGAACAGATGACAACAACTAATTACTATTAAGACTACTAGCATTATATCACATCAATCATGCACCATGTATTCAAGTTCAAATTGTAAGTCCCTCACCAACGAATCGTTTACCATTTAATTTAGCGGAACTAAACAGACGATAATGTAGTGGTAACATAGGTTTGACAAACCTCCAGCAGTTGAGGCCGGGATGTTGATCGTATTTATCATTTGGCCGGTATCATATGACCGGTGACAGGGCGACACCAGTCAGGTTTGGTAAAGAACACATGGTGATATTAATCTACAGAAACTAATTGTAATTATTCATGCGACTCTATTGACTGGTAGACTGAGTAATTGATTTTCTATCATGTCACATTACTAGTAGTAGCTTCGTTGAAGGCAATGAGAACACAAAAGTGATAGAGGTAAATCGGATGCATTGTGATCTGATTACTTGAGGATCACAATGGACTCCTTTTAGGCTCTAGGCACTTCTAGATGAGAACAATATCAACAGGTTAAATAACACTTCTATTACTAGAAGTGACTAATAGTTAACCACACAACAAGAGAATAATAACAAGGACGAGATTTAGTCAATCTATTTTCCTTAAAACACTGAGGGTTGATCAATACTTTGCTTTTTATCACTTAACTTCCTCATATTCTATTATTCTACATATAACATACGAGGTGATGAACACAAATACTATGGGTATCCATAGTTGTATTGCAAGTGGTGTTGGATTCTGTCACGCATGTGGTGGGATGGCGTCTGGGCGGGTTGTAGGCTCGACCCTTTCGTATGCCCTATATATAAGCATGCTTGATAGAGTAAAACAATATTTGTAAGTATAACTATGGAAAGGACATTGGATGAGACATGAATACATATGGGTAGAACATCGAATGGGTTGAACACATGTGAGAAAGAAATGGATATCCATAGTTGTATTACAAGTGGTGGCGAATTCTGTTGAGCATGTGGTGGGATGGCGTCTGGGCGAGTTGTAGGCTCGAACCTTTCGTATGCCCTATATATAAGCATGCTTAGTAGGATGAAACATTACTTGTGCATATAAGTATGAAGAGACCATTGTGTGAGACGAATGAATCAAACATTAACAAGACTCTTGTATGACATTGTGATTGTGAATGTAACAAATCCATGATTTTCAATTACTAAACTTATGAACTCACCAACCTAGTGTTGACTTTGTTTAAATGCATGTTTTCTCAGGTGACGAACATGTTTAGTCACCAGATTCAGGATGCATTAGCTAGTGGTCCTTTATAGTAGACCTAGCTACATTTTGTTTGCATAACTCTTGATGACATATTTTGGTGGATCACTTTTGTACATCTTGTGAAATACAAGATAGATAACTCAATGATTCCTTCGAGTGGGTTTACTTAGTTAAATTATGAACATGACAATGTAATTTAACTTTGTAATTCTATATCAATGTCAGCTTAGCATTTCTCATTTATATATCATGTGCCATGTAAACAATCTGATCACTATGATTATCAAACGATATCGCGCTCCGAGAACCTTCCGCCCGACGGGAAAGTCGATCCGGCCCGCTGGCTTGGGGTGTGACAGTAAACGTATCAAAAGAATCAAAAGTTTACTATCTTGTAATTGTACAAGATATCAAAAGTGATTCATAGTTAGTCAACAAAAGTATGTGCTTTCCAAAAGCTACTAGGCCCTCTAACTGGGCATCCTAATATGCATATCCTGAGCCTTAGCTTAATCATGTACATCCCTTGAGAAACATGTAAGAAAACAAGTTCAACACAATGGTTGGTGAGTTCATAGAGTTTACTATTTGAAAAATAGCATTACAACTTTTTAGTAACAACCTTAACCTCATTAATAACAACCTGTCCTATCCAATTTGATATGCTTATATGTAGGGCATACGAAGGGTCAAGCTTACCGCTAGCCCAGTCGCCAGCCCACCACATACTAAACCACATATGAAATTGTTGTTAATGATAATTAACCGTTTTACCTACCATCCAATTCCATTTCCATCATAGTTTCAAGCTTTCTTTTTAAGAAGTAAATACACACACAATAGCATTTGAAAACAAAGTTTTTACAATTTACTTCTATGGACAACTGAATACCCTAAGGAATCCAATATCAATCCGTAGAAGAAACTAAATGTGACTTTCAACATCGGTGTTTTGATAAAGGAATCCTCAAGATGACACAGAGTCAACTAGAGGAAACCAGAATCATCCTAGTCACTCGTCATAAAACCATAGATGAACCAAGAAGATCACTGAATGACTAGTGGGGGTTGACACCATAGGTCAACACACGGCGGCCAATCAATCTGTCTTACAAGGTTATGACAATGAAGAACACTGATGACTAGTAAGGGTTGACACCATAGGTCAACGCTCGGTGGCCAATCAGTCTGTCTTACGAACTCCAATAGCTTTAGCATACAAGGTTATAGCATACAATTGTTTAGCATTATTCTATCATGTGCACACGTACTAGCTTCACAACCAGAATCCATTTCCGTTAGTTTTAGCATTTCAAGCATTCCCATCACTTCAAGCAATTCAAGCATTTCAAGCATATAAGTTTCCATGAGCTTAAGTATGAGCTTTTCAAAAGTATAGTTCACAAAACCATCTCATAATTGTAGTATTTGTTTTCTAATGCATTTTAAAGCATCGTGAGTTTAAAGCATCAAAGTATAAATGTATATAGCATTTGTGTCAAGAATAAGTATAAAACCGTTAAGAAAAATTTAAACATTTAGTTAAAATATTTAAACATGTTTCTCTGTCCCGAAGTAAAAACAAAATACTTTGAAAAGGGACAAATGAACTCACCTATGTTGTAGTATGCCTGTATGATTAAGAATCAGAAAAACGCGCTCTTGTACTTTGTAGATTATGTAGCTCCAATACCTGAGTTGATTTGTTGTGATTTGTGCACGATAAGTATTTATAATTTACATACATAGGGTTTTGGTCTCGGTGTGCGACTATGTGTCCTAAGTGCTTTCTAATGAGTTACTAGCATTTCACTAAGTATTTCTAAGCTAAGTATTTCCCGCGACCCTTAACCATTAATTATTATTAAAAAAACATAACATAACATACCCAGTGAAATCTCACCTAGAAGTAGGGTCTGGGGTGGAGAGATGAAAACAAACCTTACCCCTACCCCAAGAAAGGTAGAGAGGCTGCTTCAGAAAGAGACCCCCGGCTCGCGAAAATTCCTCTTTTTTTTTAATTTTTATTTTTTTTATTATTAAGATTATGATTATTATTATTTTCAACAAACACACTGGAAGAAAATAACGCATATGTAGACAAAGCATGGATACACATAGACATGTATAGGCACATTTAGTAAGCACATTTAGTACATTTAGTAAAACAATAAACCAAAATAGCAGACCACAGTAAACAAAGGCACATGTAGAGCAAGCATGGGTAGGTAGTAGAAAAATAAACCAGCATAGCCCACTAACGATGTATCTAGTAAACCAACAAACCAGATGCACATACAAACTATAACATTCACCAATTAAACAGGTTAAACAGGTTAAACAAGTATAAAAACACATAGAGCTAACATACCAACATGTCAATCATGCATCTCTCGAAACTAAGGTTTCTAACTTGCATCCTAATGAACTAATAGTCCCTAACCTTTATTCTACGTCTCAAGGAAATCTTATCACTGATCATGTCCTCCGAGAGGTGCAATACTAACAAATCCTGACGAATCTGCTCATCCCATGTCAACCTAGGTCGACCCCTGCACCTCCTCCCTTCCACAATTAAGTGGTCTACGCTTCGAACAGGAGCCAACACTTCTCTTCTCCTCACATGACCAAACCATCTCAATCTTCCTTCCCTTACTTTGTCTGAGATGCATGCTACCCCCAGTCTTCCCCTGATGGTTTCGTTTCTTATTCGGTCAAGTCTTGTGTGCCCACACATCCATCTTAACATCCTCATCTCTGCCGTTTATAGCTTCCTCTCTTGAATCTTTTTGACATTAATTATTAATTAAACCTTATTTGCATAAGGTTTACAAATTAAATCATTACATTCTAGAAATCATCATTTATACACCTTATTAAGTTAATAAACAAATTTTAAGTCTAAAATTATTTAATTTATTCTAAAATACTTTAATAATTCAAGTTATGGTGATTCTTATATATTATGATTAAATTTTATAAAACATTACCTTTTATTGCAAAAACGTAAGTTATTTTATGAAAACTTGTGTTAATCGCATAAGAACTTGAATTAACTCCTTTAAGTTAATCATAAGTCCTTTGTTAGCTTCTATTTGTTCCGTTTATAGTGTTTGCTATCGATTCGATAATTAACGAAGATCATTCCATTATAATAATCTAAGCTTATTATCTATATGATGAAATCACTAACAATTTGGAAGTTAATCATACAAGACTAACCTAGTCCATACTTAATGTATTTCCTTAGTTTCATGTAAGTTTTTGTTTTGTTTCTTTAGCTTCTTATATCCATAGCTTCTCATCATGTTAATTACATTTATCTTATTAGCTTAAGTCATTATTAGTTAACATTTAGAGTGTTAGGGTTTTAGCTTAACACTTGAGTAAATATCCTTGAACAAAGTCGGTTTCACCCATGTTATTGATGGTTTCGTTTCACCTAAACCCAAGTCTTTCAATTCCTTAAGTTTGTAGAAAACATTTGTGCAGATGTTAGAATAATTTATAGAAGGTTTGGTTTTACAAGCCTTAGTATCGGTGATGTTTAGAATTGTTTAACACACACCTTAAAACCCTAATAATTCCAATCCGACTACCCCATGTTCAACCAACTCTCCCGAACTCATTTCTTAATCATTCTAGATGATTCCAAGTTCTAATTACTTGGAACATGTTTAAGTATTAGTATCAACCAGGCCAGAATAATGTTGATGACCACATCAAGCATAATATCGATGGGAAAGCCAGAACCAAGCTTGTCGATACCGGTAGTATCGACCAGCTCCTTTATCTGCGCCTTAGCCATCAAAATTGCTAAGTTTGACATCCCCTTGCTGTCCAGATCTTAGAGACTTTCGAGCCTATCAGTCTCGAAGCATGCCGATCGAATCAAACCATCGAGACTACCAATCTCGATGGTTGAAGGTTGCTGTAACTTGAAGCCGTCGATATTGTTCCCTTTCGGTGTTCTTGCATCGATTCTAATCTACCTAGGTCAAATCTCGACACCAATTGTTCCAAACTTCATTCTATGATGTTCCTTAGCTTCCTATGTTGATTTAGTGAAACATCCTATGGTCTAGAGGGTCGAACTTGGGTTAAGAAGTTCAAGTCGTTCAAACAAGATGATGAATAGTATAAGTTTCTGAAAAACAGTGATTTCACACTCGATTTCACCTCGTTTTTGGCGATTCCAAGCTCAGTTTCTTCATCTCTTCATGATCTACATGTTCCCACGGTCGTCTTGACACCAAATTTGCCCAATTTGGTGCATATTTGAGAAAGTTATGGGGCTATTTAGAGAGAGAAATTGATGAGAAAGAAAGGCCTGGAAATTGTGTGTAGGTGAGGGGTTTTTGTGTGCCATAAATGACATTTAATGTCATTTTAACATTTTTTATCGTTCGAGCGTGTTCGGGTTCGTTCATTTTCGCTTGGTTTCCCGTGAACTCGGTTTTTCAGTTTTCTTGTAACGAAACGTTACGATATTTTAAAGTAAGATTTTCTAAATTATTTTAGGTGGTAATTCCTAATAAATTAACTAAATATATTTTATTTAATTTTTAACATTTCAAATATATTTAATTTAACTGTTTAATCGAATTGCACAGTTTTCATGCGTATTCGTTCGGATCGTCACCCGTACGAACATGACGATAACTATGCTTTCCGATTTGATTTTCTAGTTATTAGATGTCATTCAGAACGTTAAACCCACATATATACTCGTGCGAATCGTCAGTCACACGAATACTCCGTTAGTTTAATGTTCACTTAACATTATTTGTTATTGTTTTGTTTTAGTCATTATACGTTTACACATAATTAATCCTAAACTAACAAACATAGCATAATTTAGTGTTGCCAGACAAAATCTGACTGTTGCATCATAGTTTACACAGTGTTTCTGAAACAGTTTCATAAGAATTTAGCGTTAATGGCATAGAATAATCATTACACAGAGTTCCATACAAAATCCTACTGCACAATGCACTGTTCTGAACTACTGTTCCAGCACTGATGTTACAGTCTCCCCTTGTTAGAGAAATTTTGTCCCAAAATTTAAGAATGGTTATCAGGCACAACTTCCTCTGTAAATAATTGGGGATACATAGATTTCATGTGATCCTCGCCCTCCCAAGTAAACCCAGGTCCGCGCTTGGAATTCTATCGAAATTTAACAATTGGAATACGGCTTCGTTTCGGTCGTTTAACTTCACTATCCATAGTTTCCAACGGTTCTTCGACGAAGTGTAGCTATCTCCTCTACTGTTATCACTAAAGACTCATCTGCTAAGCATTTCTTGAGATTCGAGACGTGAAACACGTCATGCACACCACTTAGTTCATCAGGTAACCTCAGTCTATACACCACATGACCATTTCGTTGAACGATTTCGAACGTTCTGACGTATCTTGGTGCGATTTTTCCTTTCTTTCCAAAACGTACTACGCCCTTCCAAGGAGAAACCTTTAACATGATTCAGTCTCCCATTTGAAATTCTAACGGCTTGCGTCGTTTATCGTCGTAGCTTTTCTGTTTGCTTCTAGCTGCCTGTAGTCTTTGTTGAATCTGAGCGATCTTATCAGTGGTTTCCTGTATAAGCTCAGGCTTAGTTATTCTGGTATCTCCTACCTCGGTCCAGCAAATCGGAGACCGACATTTCTTGCCATATAGAGCCTCGAATGGAGCACTCCGACGCTACTATGATAGATGTTGTTATAGGAGAATTCAATCAGTGGCAAATGAGAATCCCAATTCCCACCTAAATCTATAATGCTTGTTCGTATCATATCTTCTAGGGTTTGTATTGTACATTCACTTTGACCATCTGTTTGTGGGTGGTAAGCTGTACTCAAGTTTAAGTGCGTCCCTAGAGATTTCTGCAATGACTGCAAAAATCTTGATGTGAATCTGCTATCTCGGTCAGAGATGATAGACAATGGTACCCCGTGGCGTACCACTATCTCGTTAATGTATAATATTGCCAGTTTATCCATAGTGAAGGTTTCATGCATAGGCAAGAAGTGTGCAGATTTAGTTAAACTATCGATGATGACCCAAATGGTATCATGACCACTAGAAGTGGGGGGCAGCTTGGTAATGACATCCATAGCTTTTTGTTCCCACTTCCAGATCGGTACGTATTTCAGGTTGTTCCAGTAGACCTGACGGTTTCTAGTGTTTCGCCTTAACCTTCGCAAACGTTAAGCATCGACCAACATACTCGGCTATATCTTTCTTCATTCCCGGCCACCAATAAAATCCTAGTAAGTCTTGGTACATTCTATCAGTGCCCGGGTGTACCGAGTACCATGTCTTATGTGCTTCATCGAGAATTAGTTTCCTCAATTCATATGCTGCAGGAATCCACACACGATCCCGATAGTATATAAATCCATCAAATTTTGTTTCAAACTGTCGCTTGGCTCCACAGTCGAGCTCCTTCAGATTTCCTTGTTCTACTGTTTGTTGCTGATCCTGCATGATCCTGTCTCGTAAACTTGTCTGCACCGTCATTCCCATTGCTCTTATGTGCAAAGGTTTGACTCGTTCCTTCCGGCTTCAGGCGTCAGCTACAACATTCGCCTTACCAGGGTGGTACTTAATCACGCAGTCATAATCATTTAGAAATTCAACCCAACGACGTTGTCGCACGTTGAGTTCCTTCTGATTGAAAATATGCTACAGACTTTTGTGATCAGTAAATATGGTACACTTGGTGCCATACAAGTAATGTCTCCAAATCTTTAAAGCGAAGACTACTGCTCCCAGTTCTAAATCATGCGTTGTGTAGTTCTTTTCGTGTATCTTTAGTTTTCTTGATGCGTATGCGATAACTTTGTCTCGCTGCATTAACACACAACTGAGTCCCTGATGGGAAGCATCACAATACACTACCAAGTCATCCGTAACTTCTGGGAGATAAAAGATTGGAGCATCACAAAGTTTCTGTTTCAAAGTTTGGAAAGCTTCTTCCTGTTTCCGCTCCCAAACAAAACGGTTCACTCTTCTATGTTAGTTTAGTGAGTGGCAAAGCTATCTTAGAAAAATTCGAAATAAATCTTCTGTAATAACCTGCCAATCCCAGAAAAGACTGTATCTCTGTTGATGTTGTCGGGGTATCCCAATTCTTTATTGCTTCAATCTTGGCAAGGTCGACATGAATGCCTTCACTGTTAATCACATGACCCAAGAAATGAACTTCTCTTAGCCAGAATTCACATTTTCAGAACTTAGCATAGATGTGCTCATTCTTTAACAGTTCCAAGATCTTCTTGAGATGTTGCTCATGTTCCGCTTTGCTCTTTAAATAAATCAGTATATCGTCAATGAAGACAATGACAAACTGATCTAGATAAGGCTTGCACACACGGTTCATGAGATCCGTGAAAACCGCTGGCGCATTCGTCAATCCAAAAGGCATCACCATGAACTCGTAATGCCCATACCTCGTTCAGAATGCCGTCTTTGGTATATCTTCGTCTTGTACCCGCAACTGATGGTATTCCGACCGCAAGTCAATCTTTGAAAAGTACTGTGCTCCTTGGAGTTGATCAAAAAAATCATCGATCCTCGGTAATGGATATCGATTCTTGATGGTCAGTTTGTTTAGTTCTCTATAGTCTATGCACATCCAAAAGGATCCATCCTTCTTTTTCACGAACAGAACCGGAGCTCCCCAAGGCAAGTAGCTCGGCCGGATGAGACCCTTGTCTAGCAATTCCTGCAACTGATTCGAAAATTCTTGCATCTCAGAAGGTTCCAACCTATATGGAGACTTAGCAACAGGCGTTGCTCCAGGAATTAAATCGATACAAAACTCTACTGGTCTCGCCGGTGGCAATCCGGGTAGATCGTCGGGGAAGACTTCTGTATACTCCTTCACTACTGGCACATATTGGATTTCGATCTTTTTCTTTTCCTTTTCCACCACATGTGCAAGAAAGGCTATGCATTGCTTTCTCAAACACCTACGCACTTTCATGCAAGAGATAATCTTGACACTGCGCTTCTCTTGGTCTCCCTGTACCTCGAGCACTTGATCGTTCGCTCTCGGTATTCTAAGTAGCTTCTTGGAACAGACTATTTCAACCTGGTTAAGGGATAGCCAATCCATTCCTATGATGATATCAAAAACTACCCAATTCCATCGATATCAAATCGATGGTAAATAATTGATCATTAAAGATCAATGGGCAATTTCTAAGCATAGTATGTATAGTGATTTGCTTACCGCCAGCTACTTCTATGATGTAAGGGGAGTCTAATTGTTCCTCAACATGATTAAGTTTACAAGAAAAGTCGATAGAGATAAAACTCAGATCCGCACCAGTATCAAACAAAACAGAAGCATAAAAGTTAGATAAGAGAAACGTACCGGTGACCACATTAGGGTCCTGGCGAGCTTCAGGTGATCCTAAAGCAAATGCCCTCCCGCGAGGTGCTTGAACTCCCTGTTGAACACTCTTCAGGCAGTTTTTGGAAAAGTGGCCTAGTTCACCACAGTTAAAACATCCTCTGTAGTTGTTAAGATTGTTTGGGTTTGGTGGTGGAGGTAGTGCCAAGGTAGCATTGTTTACTGCCGGTGTTGCTGGAGTACGGCATTGTTGAATCCAGTGGCCCAGTCGGCCAAAGCCGGTGCACTTCCTACACCGTATGGTAGCAGCATGACGAAATTGGCATCGAGCACACTAAGGGTGCATGCCAACATATTGTTTGCGTGCAGCATTAGCAGGTATTGCAGCAGCTTGTTGTAAAGGGGTGGCCATCACGTAGTTTTTGGCGACCTTCTGCTTCTTCTTCTGATGGTGTTCGGGCTTCTTGTTTGGTTCTTCCATAGCTTTACCCGAGTCTTTCTTCAAAGTTCCTGAAGCTACCATCACATCAGTGAGTTTAGCAGATAGTGAGATGGCTGACTCCAGAGTCAAAGGGTTTGCAACAAGTACGAGACCCTAAATGCAGGACGAAAATCCGCCTACATAACGATCAATCAACTTTTCCAGAGTTGGCACCATCTCTGGCACCAAAGCTACCAGTTCATGATAACGAATGGTGTAAGCCATGTGATCAGCTCCCTTCATCACATGATTCAACAGCTCAATCTCCATCTTTTGGAGTTCATTCTTGGGACAGAATTCGTTGCATAGAAGGATTTTGAAATATGCCCAAGGCATCACCAGTGCTTCTTCTCTGCGTCGAGCTCGTATCTGAGAGTTCCACCATGTTAAGGACCGCTTGCTAAAAGATCCAGCAGAATAGCGAATCTTATGATGTTCTAGACAACTGCTAATGTCCAGTGTAGTTTCCATCTTCTCCAGCCATTGGATCAATCCAACAGCTCCTTCAGCACCGCTAAAGCTTGGCAGTTTGCGTCCTACGCATGATTTGTAGGAGAAGTCTGGAGTAGCGCCGGTGTTTCCACTAGCTTCTCATGTCGTATGCCCGGAGTTGTTACCATGGCCTTGAATTCTGTTAATCATATCTGGGATCACCTCCTTCAGCTGATTAGTCAGCTGACTGCTTAGTAGAGTGGCCAATGCCATAGTAGCAGGATACAACTCCGTATGCACGTTCGTGTTGTGAGGCGGAGTGTGTGGGGGAGGAGGAGGTGGAGAAGGAGGTGGTGGTGGTGGCGGTGGTGGTTGAGGAGGTTGTCTTCTCGGCGGCATTATGATCATGACCGAAAAGGAATCGTCTAGTGCAATGATCGAATGCTGAAGACATAATGCAAATAAAATCCTAAGTCCTATGTTTTCTACATGAGGGGTCCCTACTTTTAGTCTAGGCCAAACCATTCTAAGTAAATGACCTATATTCTCTATAACCTTGATCTCTGATACCAATTGTAACATCAGTGCCGGAACCGTAGCCGGAACAGTGACTTGTACAGCAGATCATGTACGAACTATGTATATTACATGTGTATTATTATCATTTGATGTTTAATACGAAACTATTACAGATCTATTTCAGAATCATATCTTGAATTCATGGTTTAACAGTTAGAATCATATCTGACAACACAGAAATATTATGTGAATTTTAGTTAGGATTTATTATGTATAAACGTATGTGAGGATGTACAGAACAAAACAATAACGGACGTCGTTATGTGAATATTAACGAACCATTTAACCTTCATAAAAATCATCCTCTCTCTCTCTCCAAACCCGTAACTCTCTCTCTCTCATCCATTCTCTCACTAAAACATCCATATCTTGCTCATATCTGCACCAAATTGGGTGTTTTTGTTGTCAAAAGGACCATGGGAACGTGTAGATCGTGAAGAGACGAAGAAATAGAGCTTTGAATCGCCAAAAACAAGGTAAAATTGACTGAGAAATCGCTAATTTTCAGTAACTTATACAATTCATCATCTTGTTCGAACGATCTGAACATTAGCTCGTTTCAGACCTTAAAACTCTTAGGATTTGCACATAATCAATCTAGGAAGGTTAGGAACATATTATATTGAAAATTGGGAGGCTGGAACACCTAATTTGAGGTAAAAAAACAAACAAAATGTAATTTTTTTTGGGTTGGAACACTGTTCCGAACACATCTTGTTTTCAGTCCATTTTGGAGCTGAAAAACCTCTAGGATTTAGAATAAAACGAGTCAAGAAGCGAAGGAATACACTAGATTGAGGTTTTGGTCAGTTTAGAATCGATTTGGAGCTGGTTATGGCCAAAAATCGATGGGTTAGAGGCTGCTGAACTTGGGATTGTTGAACCTTGCAGACTCGATGGGGTGCTGCTGCTTGTCATCGAAATTAAGGATCTTGAAGCCCTCGATATGGAGCAGCCGCTGTTGATACTATTATTTCAGCATGACCCAAGTACATAAGCTTGGAATGGACCCAAATCACTTAGAAATGAAGTTGGGGCAAGGATTTAAACATGGGTTAGTCGATTATGATGTCATTGGGGTTTTTGAGTGATAAACCGGTTATGTGTTCCTCGATATTAAACATTTTCAAACACAAGTTTTTCCTAAAATATTTTAATATATAAACTAAGGTTTTTTATGATCATTTGGGTATTTAGTATCTGAATATGTTAAGAAAAACCTTAAAGGAAGTTGGTGACATTACACAATGGTCCTTGTGGTTATATGTATGTTAACCAACTTGGGGTTCATAAATAATAAGCTTTCTAACACTAAAACTTTTACAAAATATAACAATATACAAACATATGTTTTTAAACCAAGTGTTTGGGTTTGAATTGTTAAAGATTTTTCAAAGAAAACCATATAACACAAGGTTATTATTGATGATAAGCTTGGGTGGTTACACATGTGTTAACCGAAGACCTATAGCTCATGGTTACCAACTTAGCAACTCCTTAGGCTAATAGACTAATTTAACTAGTAAGTTACAATCCAGGGATAACATGATGAGTAACAATGAGTGTCAAAGAACTAAAGCACTAAGGGAGACAATTGGGGTTCAAAGAAACTAGGTATGAATGAGTTGACTATATGAGTCAACACCTAACACTTAGTAGTTTCATGCCATTGTATGACCAACATAGATTGTTCAAATTTGAATGATCTAATGTAAGGTATATACACGAATCAATGTTGTAACAAAGATCTTATGAGGGACTTGGAGTTAATCAAGTAAGATTAACTTAAGTACTAACAAGTTTAACTCATACATGTCATAAAAATAACTTAATTTTTTATTAAAATAAAATGATTTATAAATTGCCTTATTAAAATGTGTTCAAAATTAATTTAGAAGATTTCTAAACTCAATATTTTACAATTTAAAGAGGATTTTATAAATGGTGGTGTATCTAAAATGTCATGTATGTTATTAGTACAAACCTTATATAAATAAGGTTTAATTATCATTAACTAAGGGATAGGGATTCATAGAGGGTATGTAACATAGAATAATTAAATGAATTATAATAACACATTAGAAAATATTAGGACACTTAGTGCACACCAAAACTGAAACTTTATATACGACAACTTAAAATACTTATTGTATTCGAATCACACTAAATCATCACAGTTGCTGAAGATACATAATTTACAATCAAAGAGCGCGCATAATTACTTGGTTCAGTTCATAACAACACAGGGAAGTTCATTGCCCCTTTCTAAACATCTTATTTTATAAACACGGGGTTGAGAAGCATGCGTAAATTATTTTCCTTGGATTATATTTACTTAAATGCTTTTCCTTCATATATGTTTTACATGTATAATAGTTATCCCAGATTTTGTCTAGGTAAACTATTTGCAGGCTTTCAAAATGGGTTACTTATTCATCATGAGTAGATAACTATTTCAAATCAAAGAACTATTTTCAAAGGTCTATTTTCACAGAACTAAAGGACTAAATCAAATAACTATTTTCAACAGTCTACTTTCAAAGATTTAAAGATGTAATTCAATGAGCTGTATGCAACGATCTACTTTCAAAGAACTAAAGAACTATTTATGAGAACTGTTTTTGACGATCTATTTTCAAAAGAATCTCTAGGAAATATTCAAAGATAACATGTGCCAAAGAACTAACGATCTATACGAACAAGAACGAACTATAAAATCCTATACATCAAAAGATGTCCTAACTAGGCTGATTGATTATAGGTCGCATGTTTGATGATATTTACATATTTCCTCAACTACTAAGAACCTTGATTGCTAGACTAGTCTACTCGAGTATGACCAAGGCCCAATCATTAGGTCTTAGATTTTATTATATATTTATTTATTTACTTGTTTATGCAAGAATTTTAACTAAATGTTTCTACAATTGCTATGGTTGTTCATATGTATGTGATGGGCTTAAGGAATCAAGAGAATTTCCATATTTTGTTGAAACTAACAAGGACTAAGAACTAAGAACTGGTGAGTTGATGTTGAGGAATGAAACGCTTAATTATCATTAACAACAATATACTAAGTGTTTCGGTATGTGGTGGGATGTCGGCTGGGGCTTGTCCCCTATGTATGCCCTATATATAAGCATAGTTGACTGGATAGTATAGATGGTTGTTGGTGAGGTTAAGGTTGTCATTCAGATTGGTTTTGTACAAATTCATTTTCAAACGAAACTATATGAACTCACCAACCATGTGTTGACCTTATTTTTGCATGACTTCTCACGTGACGAACAGGTTTAACTAAGAAGTCCGTGCTTATGACTAAGATGCCCAGATAGAGGACCTAGTATTTTGGACGTGCATATTTTGAACATCATTATACATATTATTTTGTACATGTTGTGCAGATACAAGATGGAAGATTTATGATGTTATTAGTAGATTTACATTGTTAAATTATAAACGGTACTGATGTAATTTAACTTTGTATAATAGTGTTTTCTCATTTTATATCATGTGCAATGTAGCAATCTGATAACTTCGATTATCACCCCAATATCATGCCTCGGGACCATTCCGCCCGACAGGATATTTGTAACATCAGTGCCGGACGCGTTGCCGGAACAGTGATCTTTACAGTAACTTGCACAGTAACTCAGGTACACACTACGTGAAACTATGTATATGCTATTGACACTTGATGCTTGACACTAAACTATTATGCTATTGTTCTGAAATCCGGTTTAAACCTTATGGTTAACAGTCATAAACACATCAGAAAATACTGAACAGATACACTAATGCTTAATTTGATGCTATTATGTATAAACGTATGCGAGGATAAACAAAACAAAACCATAGCGGTTGTTGTTACGGAATGCTATACCGACGAATTATTCGTATAGGTGACGATCTGTACGAATAAATCTGACAGTTTAACGTTCTGAAAGGATGACTGAAAAGTAGAAAACAAGAATCGGAAAGTGAAACCAACGCCGAATTCGTTCGGGTGACGATTCGAACGAATACGCACGAAGGTGACACGTTCTGACGAAACGAAAACAAACGACGAAACGAACGATAATAATTTAAGAAAATATAATATTTTACGCTTTACAATTTTGAAACTCATCAAAAAAATAATAATAATAATAAAATAAATCAAAGAAACTTTTTAGTTAACAAAAGTAAATAACGCGCGTTACGATCTGGAAATGCAACGGAGACGATAAATGAGCAACCGAAACGAACCCGAATACCCTCGGGGTATTTAAAGCTTGAATGAGGCTATTTCACCTCATTTATTACTTTTCCCTCTCTCTCTACCTCCCAACCGTTCACTCTCTCTCTCACTTGGAGTTTCAACTTCAAACAACAAGATCAAGCTCAAATCATGGTGAAATCATGAGTTTTTGGTGTCCACACGAAGCTCTCAACGTCCTCTACCATAAAGTACAACCGATCTGAGTGTTTGTCCAGCCATTTTCGAGGTATGAAGCTAAGAACATCACCAAAATTAGGGTTTTGTTGGCCTTTGTTAGACCCACCACCTTGAAACCGGTTTTAGGTTGTTCCTATCGAACCCTAAATCTTCAAGAAACCATCATCACATAACCTAACTCAGAAAAAAGCCCAACAAATAGGTAAGGCTCGATGATGATGGTGAGGTTACTGGTGCGTGAATAGGTGGATCGGCCGAACCTTTTACGTTGAGCTTGAGGTGGCGGAACCTTGACTCCTCACCCAAACCTGCAATATGCCGAACCCTGTGCTGCGCCACCATAGCCGAACCTCTCATCAACCGATTCTGTGATCATCAAGCAAACCTATTCATGCGAACCTTCGAGCATTGGGCATTATTCTCTTGAACAGCCGAACCGTTGATCATAGCCGAACCAGTGGGGCTATTGCGAACCCATGCTGGAAAGTCACGAACCATAAAGAAGGCCACGAACCTGGAGTTTGCATGGACGAACCTCAACATGGCCGAACCTCTTGCCATTGGCCGAACCTTACACTACCAACGAACCCTAGGTTCGCCAACTGCCATCACCGAACCCTTACATCAAATCCTCAAACTAGCCGAACCTTGGAAGCCATGCATTGTCTGATCACCGAACCATATGGGAGTGTACACCTTCACGAACCTAGGGGCTACATCTCCAAGGGTGAACCATGGCTCACTCAAATCATGCTGGCCAAACCCTAAGGATGTAGTTAATAGGTTCGCTGATGCCATGGGGACCGAACCCATTATCACGACGCCACCTTCTAATCAACCGAATGACACACACGTTTCCATATAGCATTCGGCCCAAACGATTTTGTGTTGATCCATTTGATTATTTCAGCCCATTTTAGTATGCCATAGTGATGGAACCCATAAAATTCCTTCGGCCCAACTACTTGGCCCAAAACTCTTGTTCTAGCCTACATTGATTCGGACCATGACCATAGTGGGTCTAAACAACCGGCCCAAGAACACACAATGGGCCCATGAGACTACCTTGGCCCACTCCTTGTCGGCCCAATCTATTTATTCGGCCCACATACAATAAATGGAAACAAATACCTTAACCAACTTGTTGAGGTTAACATCCATAGATGTTTTGTATAAATTCTATTTACTACAAAGGTGGTAAAGGAACTTAGAAACAAGGTTGAAACTCTAACATTCACAACTATGAAGCGACAAACCACTAAGAGACTAATAATGACAAAAGATAACTTTAACATACAACATGAAGACACGTCATAGTAACATAAGTGAGAAACAAGTAAATCAGGGCCGAATAAAGACCGAGACTCACAAGTGTTAGCCAACTTTAGGGCTAACACATACACACACACAGTTCACTACAATTTGTACTTATAAGTTACAAACAACGTTAAATCAATACAGGATCTTGAACACAACAACGAATACTACAACGAGCGCGTGCATTCTAGTTAAGATAAGTCAACCACTTCAAACACAAGGTGAGTTCATTTGTCCCTTTTCAAACATATTTGTTTTTACCTCGGGACTAAGAAGCATGTTATACATTTTAAACAATTATTGAAATGTTTATTAAATGCTTTTACACTTGTTCATGATAATTATACTGATGCTTAAGCTTGTAACTCTTGTTCTGGAAGCTAGGAACTAAGACTTAAACTATATGCTCGATATGCTATAAACTCAATGTTTAAACTATATGCTCGATGCTTATGCTATAAACTCTATGCTCAAACTATATGCTAATACTTGAAGCTAAATGCCCAAAGCTATGATTGAATGCTAAATGCTAAGGTCGTATCGATTCATGGGCTACGTAATTGCTAAACATTTCTAGAGCAAAGCTTGTACCCATGCATTGAGATACGTGAAAGCTAAACTATGCGAATGCGAAGCTTTATCTATATATGAGATACGTAATTGCCAAACATTGCTAGAGCAAGGCTTGTATCTGCATATATGAGATATGTGAATGCTAAACTATGTGTGTGCACATCTTGTGTCTATATATGAGATACGTAATTGCCAAACATTTCTAGAGCAAGGCTTGTATCTGCATATATGAGATACGTAAACGCTAAACTATTCGGATGCTAAGCTTAAACCAATTCATGAGATACGTAATGGCTAAACTATGCTAGAGCAAAGCTTGTATCTTTTCGTGGGCTACGTAAATGCTAAACATTGCTAGAGCAAAGCTTGTACCCTTGCATGAGATTGGTGAAAGCTAAACTATGATTTGTGAAACAATTGTGTTTGTACAACTTACTCTAAAGCTAATCTACATGAATGCTATAAACTTGTAAACTTTTAAACAGTACACTAAAGCTATGATGAAGACCGGATTGAATGGTAGGTAAAATGCTTAATTATCATTAACAACAATGTCATATGTGGTTTAGTATGTGGTGGGATGGCGTCTGTGCGGGTTGTAGGCTCGACCCTTTCGTATGCCCTATATATAAGCATACCGAATTGGATATTACATGTGATGTTAATGAGATTAAGGTTGTTACCGAAAGAGGTTTGCTAAAGCTATTTTCAACTTTAAAACTATGTGAACTCACCAACCATTTTGTTGACTTTGTTTTCTTACATGCTTACTCAGGAGATCACAGGTTTAAGCTAAGGCTCAGGATTTCATGTTAGGATGCGCAGATAGAGGTCCTAGTAGACTTTTCGAAAGCCCATATTTTGTTATTGATGCGAGTCACTTTTGATATCTTGTACAGATACAAGATAGAAACATTTGATTCTTTTGATAGGTTTACTTAGTTAAATTAACGAACATTGATATTGTAATTTAACTTTGTAATCCTAGTTTAATGCTTTACTGTGCTTTAGTTATTCTCAATGTTGATGGTATGTAAACAATCTGATCATCACGATTATCACTCACGACATCGCGCCCCGAGAACCTTCCGTCCGGCGGGGAAGTCGATCCGTCCCGCCGGCTCGGGGTGTGATAGATTGGTATCAGAGCTCAAGGTTATAGAGAATAATAGGTCATTTACTGAAAACGGTTTGGCCTAGACTATAATTTAGGGACCCTCATATAGAGAACATAAGATTTAGTTTTGCATTGTGTCTTCTGCATTCGATCACTTCACTAACCAATATCCTTTTGGTTATGATCAGAATGCCGCCCAGAAGACAACCGACTCCGCAAACCTCAGCACCTCACTCATCAACTCCTACACCACCTGATTCACCATTGCCGCCTCCTCCTCCTCCACTAAATCCTCCTCCACTTAACCCACCCCAGGATCCAGCACGACTCAGATACTAGATCCTGCTACCGTTGCTTTGGCAACACTTCTAAGCAGCCAAATGACGAACCAATTGAAGGATGTCATCCCAGAGATGATAAACAGGATCCAAGTCCACGGCAACAACTCTGGCCACACTACTGGGGAAGCTAGTGGAAACACTGGCACTACTTCGGACTGCTCTTAATGAAAACACGATTTTCATTGGGATTGTAGAAATAATAACCGATTGTCTTAGGGTATTCGACGAAAACAATTTTATCGCCTGGGGGATCTAGTTTGTCTTGAGACTCTCGTGTAACATACGCGTTACATCCCCATACCTTAAGATAAGATACATTGGGTTTGTTCCCATGCCATATCTCATATGGTGTCTTTTCAACCTTTTTTGTTGGAGCTAAGTTAACAATTCATGTGGCGGTTTCAAGAGCAAAACTCCAAAAGGAGTGAGGTAAGTTTGTACGACACATCATTGATCGAACCATATCTAATAGAGTTCGATTTCTCCTATCAGACACACCGTTTAACTGTGGTGTTCTAAGGGGAGTAAGTTGTGAAACAATTCCACAATTTGTCAGATGTTCATCAAATTCATGACTAAGATATTCACCTCCTCGATACGATCGAAGTATCTTAATTGTTCTACCTAACTGATTTTGTACTTCGTTTTGGTATCGCTTGAACATTTCAAACGTTTCATGTTTATGCTTCATAAGATAAACATACCCATATCTACTGAAATCATCAGTAAATGTAAAAAAGTATCTCTCTCCATTTGTGGCAGTGGTTCTGAATGGACCACATACATCTGAATGTATTATCTCAAGTAGATCTTTGGCTTTTTGACTATTCCCTTTAAAGGGTTGTTTAGTCAACTTTCCACTTAAACATGATTCGCATTCATCAAAAGATTCTGAACCAGTTGAATCTAATATTCCTGAGGTTTGGAGTTTCTTCATGCGATTCTTGTTCATGTGTCCAAGCCTACAATGCCATAAGTACGTATCATTGAAATCCAATTTCATACGTTTATTGGAGATATTGTATATTTCGTTATTAGCATGGACATCTATCTCATAGATTCCATTATGAGGCTTTGCATCAAAATAAAACACACCATTCAAATATGCAGAAAAATAACCATTTTCATTTAAAGCATACTTAAAGCCATGTTCACACAAAGCTGAAACTGAAACTATATTCCTAGTCAAACTAGGAATAAAGCAAACATTGCTCAAAACAAGTTCTAAACCATTAGGTAGTAAAAGAACGTACTACTGCCTTGACTGCAACCTTTTGTCCATTTCCCACATGGAGTTCCAGGTCGCCGGTTTTCAGTTTCCTAACCTTCCTTAGTCCCTGCAAATCATTGCATATGTGAGAACCACATCCGGTGTCAAACACCCAAGATTTTCTAGAAAAAGAGAAGATTTCCATAACGAAAATACCTGAGGTGCTTGCAGTAGATACCTTCTTCTGCTTTGTCTCAGTTAGGTATTTTGGGCAGTTTCTCCTCCAATGCCCAGTTTCATCACAATGCAAGCATTTGGCATCCTTTAGAGGTTTGGTCTTGGCAACAACCTTGCCTTTGCCCTTGCCCTTACCTTTCATGCTCTTCTTGCCCTTACCTTTGGATTTCTCAACTCGGCCCCCTTTGATCATCAGCACTGAACCAGCTTTGTTAGAGCCTGGTATATTCATCTCAGCAGTTTTAAGCATCAAATGCAACTCTGGGATAGTCTTGTTCCAAGCATTCATATTATAGTTCAAAGTGAACTGGTCATATGACTTTGGCAATGAATTGAGGATAATATCCCCAGCTAATTCATTTGTCAGTGGACACTCAAGACGTGCTAGATGATCAATGAAACCCTTCATCTTTAGTACATGAATACTAACCGAAGAACCTTCTTGCATGTGGCAACCTAAGAGTGATCTTATCACTTCAAAGCGTTCATGTCGACTGTGTTGCTGAAACATTTCCAACAGATGCTGAATCATTTTATATGCCTTCATGTGTTCCAGACTCTTTTGGAGTTTTGGAATCAAGGAAGCAAGCATCAAGCAAGAAACCTTGACAGAATCATCTATATGTTTGTCATAGGCTTTACGGGCTGCACCCGTAGCATTCACAGGTTCTTCTGGGATTGGTGTCTCAAGGACATACAACTTGTTGTCCGCCCTGAGAACAATTCTCAGGTTACGATACCAATCCATGAAGTTGGAGTTGTTGAGCTTATCCTTCTCAAGGATAGACTTAAGAGTAAACGAGGAATTAGTGGAGTTTGCGTCAGCAGACATCTACAAATTTCAACATTATTGAATTTAGTATTTTCATGCTTGTCCTAATTATATTATGACCCATACACAAAATATTTTATTTGGAATGAGATCCTGCATTGTTATAATCAATGAATGGCTTTAGCACTCTCCATTGTTATGACTAGACAGGTAGGTAACGATTACCAATTGTGTCTCCACACAACTCTCGGTTTTGGGGCTGGTTGACGGGTATAGTCGACCATTTGTACATTTAACCCCAACTGCACCTACTTAACTCTTTAAGTGATATTCCTCCTTAATTTGTAACTGAAAAACCGGCCTAAGCAACTTAGGAAACGCAATTTTTCCTTTTACCAAAACCGTAGGCCCGGATGCAGGGTAAATCTCTAACACCGAGGGTTCGGATAAATTGGTTAAAGTGTTACTCATTAAGGATGGTGCAGAATATCCATTTTTAATAATTGGGATTTCTTTTATGTTTATTTATCATTCGTGTCAAAAACATATTGGACGACTTGTAGCATGAAACAAGTCATGCAATTTCTTTTAGTAAAATCCAATTTTATATGTGGTTTGCGTTTGTTTGAAACTCCTTTCGAACACTCGACTCGATTAATTTTATATACCCTATTTTAATCTAAGTCGGTAGTTTACGCGAACCGATTTTAAACTAACAGGTTTAAAATATTATTATAAAATAAACACTTTTATTTTATAATATGTTTTATCGTTTAAATAAAACAACCTTTTATTTAAATGCCTTTATAGTAATTATAAAACTCCTTTTATATTTACTATTGTTTTTAAAATTGTGACAAATATTTTATTTTTGTTAGTTTCATATTTCCTAAATATTCACAACCACAAACAACAAAAATATATAACTATGATTTGAGCCATAATCTAATTTATTCGGTTTCGTTCGAGCCATTAAACGTAAACCGAATTAGGTCTAGGGTTTACAAATCAACGCCTTGATTGTAATCTCCCACTTGGTCCAAGATCTCTATCTTCATGCTCCTTGAATGTCTTCATTTTGGTCTTCAAATCCATTTGATCGGTTACATAAATAAATTCTATCTATTTAGAAAAAAATAGAAATCTAATCTATTACATCGGGTCCAAATACTTGTAAAAAATGCATCCAATCAAAATGAAAAACCAAAACATTACAACCATTCAAATGGGTCAACCTAGGGCTCAAATCATCATAGTCACAATCAAACAATCAAAGGCTTGATCTTTTGTCAAATAAAACGTTTTTTTTTTTGACAAATAAAACACAAGATCGATTTACAAAATGTTTATTCGCGTGTAAAAGCGGCTCTGATGCCACTGTTGGGAATTGTAGTAACCTTTTAAAGTTTTTTAATTAATCATATTAATTATAAAATCAGATTTTACGATAGCGGAAGCGATTAGGTTACACATTTTGTTTCATAAACAAAATTCCCAAAACCAGGAATCCAGTTACATACGAATAAACAAAACAACCATAGGGTGTTTAGAATTGACCTCAATGAAGAATCTCCAAAAACACAACTTGGATTCGATAGTAGTCTCGCTAGATGACTTGAATCACGAACCACGATCTCTATCGCGTATCACCGTAACAACCGCGTACTCCAAAACCACCCTTGGTGGTTCGGCTATGGTGGTGGTGGGTGGCGGTGCTTTGGCCGAAAATCCACGAGGAGAGGGGATGGGTTTCGACCACCAAGAGGAGGAGTGGGAGAGTGGGTGAAAGAAATTGTGTATCAAAAGTGGTAGGTTGGATCTCCATTTATAGTCAAATGAAGATCCACTTTTCTAGGAATTTTGAATTTACCAATTCAAAATTAATTCCCACCATTTTAAAGTCTAAGATTAGATCCATAAAAATAGGATCTTTTGACTACCAATTCAAAATTGGTTTCCTACCTTTTATGTTAATTTAAATTAAACTCTTTTAATTTAATTAACTTCCATTTAGTAATTAAACCATATAATTACTACTCTTCATATTACTAACTAGCAACTAGTTAGCAATATTTAATTAAATGACTAAAGTTTAACTAATTAAACTTTATCAATTTAATTATAATTAATTATCACAATAATTAACTCCCCAATGTTATTATTATTTCACAAATAATAATAACACACCACTTTATATAATTCGTGAAATTGAATATGTCTAAAACAAATTTTATACACAGTCACATTAATATCTTCCAAAGTGTAACTCTTTGGATCGTACCCTGATAGCAACGTTGATATTATCGATGATCGGACATCATATATCCAACAGAATCGGTATCCACTGCCGAGGATTGATGATCATTTTGACCAACTACAAGGAGCCAAATATTTCTCGAAGATCGATTTACGCTCCGGATATTATAAACTCAAAGTTCAGGAAGAAGACATACCTAAAACGGCTTTCTGAACCAGGTATGGGCATTATGAGTTTATGGTGATGCACATCGGATTGACAAATGCACCAGCGGTTTTGATGGATCTCATGAACCGAGTGTGCAAGCCGTATCTGGATGAGTTTGTCATTGTCTTTATTGACGACATACTGATTTATTCCAAGAGCAAAGCAGAACATGAACAACACCTCAGGAAGATCTTGGAGCTGTTAAAGAAAGAACAACTCTATGCCAAATTCTCTAAGTGTGAATTTCTGCTAAGGGAAGTTCATTTTTTGTGTCATGGAGTCAACAGTAAAGGAATACATGTGGACCCTGCCAAGATCGAAGCTATTAAGAACTGGGATGCTCCGATGACACCGACGGAGATACGGTCTTTTCTGGGACTAGCAGGTTATTATAGAAGGTTTATTTCAAACTTTTCTAAGAAAGCCTTGCCTCTTACTAAGTTAACTCAAAAAAGTGATCCGTTTGTTTGGGAGCAGAAACAAGAAGATGCTTTCCAGACATTGAAACAGACGTTTTGTGATGCTCCAATCTTATCTCTCCCAGAGGGTACAGATGACTTTCTAGTGTATTGTGACACTTCCCATCAGGGACTCGGTTATGTGTTAATGCAGCAAGACAAAGTTATTGCATATGCCTCAAGATAGTTGAAGATACACGAGAAGAACTACACAACACATGATCTAGAACTGGGAGCAGTAGTCTTCGCGCTGGAGATTTGGAGACATTGTTTGTATGGCACCAAGTGTACCATCTTCACTTATCACAAATGTCTACAGCACATCTTTGATCAGAAGGAACTCAACATGAGACAGCGTCGTTGGGTTGAACTTCTGAACGATTGTGACTGTGTGATCAAGTACCATTCGGGTAAGGCAAATGTTGTAGCAGATGCTTTAAGTCAGAAGGAACGGGTCAAACCCCTACGCGTAAGAGCAATGGGAAGGACAATGTGCAGACAAGTCTACGTGACAAGATTGCACAAGCTCAACAGGAATCAGTGAAACGGGGTAATCTGAAGAAAGAACTTGATTGTGGAGCAGAACGACAGTTTGAGACGAAACCAGATGGAGTTATCTACTACCAGGATCAAGCGTGGATTCCTATGGTAGATGAATTGAGGAAAATGATTTTTGATGAAGCGCACAAGACCAGGTACTCGGTACTCCCGGGCGCCGATAAGATGTACCAAGATTTACGGTGATTTTATTGATGGCCGGGAATGAAGAAAGATATAGTCGAGTATGTCGGACGATGTCTGACATGTGAGAAGGTTAAAGCGAAACACCAGTAACCGTCATGTTTATTGGAACAACCCTAGATTCCGCCATGGAAATGGGAACAAATAGTTATGCATTTGATTACCAAGCTACCCCGCACTTCTAGTGGTCATGATACAATTTGGGTTATCATCAATCGGTTAACCAAATCTACTCACTTCTTGACAATGCGTGAAACCTTCACGACGGATAAACTGGCGAGATTATACATCAATGACATAGTGATGCGTCACGGTGTACCATTGTCAATCATATTAGATCGAGATAGCAGATTCACAACAAGATTTCGGCAGTCGTTGCAAAAGTCACTAGGGACGAACTTGAACTTGAGTACAGCTTACCATCCACAAACGGACGGTCAAAGCGAACGTACTATACAAACCCTCGAGGACATGTTCCGAACATGTACTTTGGATTTTGGTGGGAATTGGGATTCCCATTTGCCACTGATAGAATTCTCCTATAATAACAGTTACCATAGTAGCATCGGATGCACTCCATTTGAGGCACTTTATGGTAGAAAATGCCGGTCACCGATCTGTTGGACCGAGGTAGGAGATAACCGAATAACTAGGCCAGAGCTTATTCAGGAAACCACAGATAAGATCACCCAGATACAACAAAAGTGACAAGTAGCTAGAAGCAGATAAAAGAGTTACGCCGATAAACGGCGTAAGCCGTTGGAATTTCAAGTGGGAGACCGTGTCATGTTGAAGGTATCCCCATAGAAGGGCGTAGTTCGTTTCGGAAGGAAAGGCAAATTAGCACCGCGATACGTCGGACCGTTTGAGATCATCCAATGAATCGGTCCTATTGCGTATAAGCTGAGATTACCAGATGAACTCAGTGGTGTGCATGACGTGTTTCACGTCTCAAACCTTAAGAAATGCCTTGCGGACGAATCACTTGTCATACCAGTTGAGGAAATTCAGGTGGACGAACAACTACATTTTATCGAGGAACCTTTAGAGATTATGGATCGCGAAGTTAAAAAACTAAAAAGAAGCCGTATTCCGATCGTCAAGGTTCGATGGAATTCAAAGCGCGGGCCCAAGTTTACTTGGGAACGCGAGGATCACATGAAGTCTAAGTATCCCAATCTATTTGCAGAAGATGCCGTACCAGATAAAGATTCTTAAATTTCGGGACGAAATTTTTATAACAAGGAGAGATTGTAACATCAGTGCCGGAACCGTAGCCGGAACAGTGACTTGTACAGCAGATCAGGTACGAACTATGTATATTACATGTGTATTATTATCATTTGATGTTTAATACGAAACTATTACAAATCTATTCTAGAATCATGTCATGAATTAACGGTTTAACAGTCAGAATCATATCTGATAACACAGAAATATTATGTGAATTTTAGTTAGGATTTATTATGTATAAACGTGTGTGAGGTTGTACAAAGCAAAACAATAACAGAAGTCGTTATGTGAATATTAAATCGACGAAGTATTCGTGTGGGGGATGATTCACACGAAAATATTTGTAAGTTTAACGTTCTGAACGATGTCCAATAATTAGAAAATCAAATCGAAAAGTATAGTTGTCACCGTGTTCGTACGGGTGACGATTCGAACGAATACGCGCGAAAACCGTATGATTCGATTAAACAGTAAAATTAAACGTTTTTGAAATGCTAAAAATAAATAAAAGATATCTAGTTAATTTATTTGGAATTACCACCTAAAATAATTTAGAAAACCTTATTTTAAAAGATCGTAGTGTTTCGTTACGAGAAAAACCAAAACCGACGCGTTCGCGCGAAACCGAATGAACCCGAACAAACCCGAACGTTTAAAAACCATAAAAAGACATTGAATACCATTTAACCTTCACAAAAATCATACTCTCACTCTCCAAACCCGTAATTCTCTCTCTCTCTCATCCACTTTCTCTCACTAAAACATCCATATCTTGCTGAAATCTGCACCAAATTGGGTGTTTTTGGTGCCAAAACGACCGTGGAAACGTGTAGATCGTGTAGAGCTTTGAATCTCCGAAAACGAGGTAAAATTGAGTGAGAAATCACTTAATTTTAGTAACTTATACTTTTCATCATCTTGTTCGAATGATCTGAACATTTCAGCTCGTTTCAGACCTTAAAACTATTACGATTTACACATAATTGACCTAGGAAGGTTAGGAACATATTAGATTGATGATTGGGTGGCTGGAACACCGGATTTGAGGTAAAAAAACGAACAAATTCTAATTTTTTTGGGCTGGAACACCGTTCCAAACACAGCTTGTTTTTAGTCCATTTTGAAGCTGAAAAACCTCATGGATTTACAATAAAACAAGTCAAGAAGGTAAGGAATACACAAGATTGAGGTTTGGGTCAGTTTAGAATCAATTTGGAGCTGGTTATGGCCAAAAATCGATATGTTAGAGGCTGCTGAACTTGGGATTGTTGAACCTAGCAGACTCGATGGGGTGCTGCTGCTTGTCATCGAAATTAAGGATCTTGAAGCCATCGATATGGAGCAGCCACTGTTTATACTATTATTTCAGCATGACCCAAGTACAATAAGCTTGGAATGGACCCAAAACAATTCGAAACGAAGTTGGGGCATGGATTTAAACATGAGTTAGTCGATTATGATGTCATTAGGGTTTTTGACTGATAAACCGGTTATGTGTTCCTTGATATTAAATGTTTTCAAACACAAGTTTTTCCAAAAATATTTTAACATATAAACTAAGATTTTGTATGAGCGTTTGGGTATTTAGTACTGAATATGTTAAGAAAAACCTTAAAGGAAGTTGGTGACATTACACAATGGTCCTTGTGGTTATATGTATGTTAACCAACTTGTGGTTCAAAAATAATAAGTTTTCTAACACTAAAACTTTTACAAACTATACCAATATACAAACATATGTTTTTAAAAAAAAAGTATTTGGGTTTGAAATGTTAAAGATTTATCAAAGAAAACCATAGAACACAAGGTTATTATTGATGATAGGCTTGGGTGGTTACGCGTGTGTTAACCGAAGACCTATAGCTCATGGTTACCAACTTAGCAACTCCTTAGGCTAATAGACTAAGTTAACTAGTAAGTTACAATCCAGGGATAACATGATGAGTAACAATGAGTGTCAAACGAACTAAAGCACTAAGGGAGAACATTGGGGTTCAAAGAAACTAAGTATGAATTAGTTGACTATATGAGTCAACACTTAACACTTAGTAGTTTCATGCCATTGTATGACCAACTTAGATTGTTCAAATTTGAATGATCTAATGTAAGGTATATACACGGATCAACGTTGTAACAAAGATCTTATGAGAGACTTGGAGTTAATCAAGTAAGATTAACTTAAGTACTAACATGTTTAAAATAACTTAAGTTTTTATTAAAATAAAATGATTTATAAATTGCCTTATTAAAATGTCTTCAAAAGTAATTTAGAGGATTTCTAAATTCAATATTTTACAATTTAAAGAGGACTTTATAAATGGTGGTGTAGTTCAATCGGTTATCCACCTCATTTCTTCTTTTGTTTCCCACGTAGTGTCTAACCCTTCTGATGCTTCCACTGAACCTTGACTTGTCGAATGTTTTGTTACATAATTGCTTCTCTTTTGTATCCATGATCGCGACTGGTTCTTCAATGTAGTTCAGTCAGTTATCCACCTCGATGTCATCCAAAGGAACATGTGTTTGCTCATCCACCAAGCACTTCCTAAGTTATGACACGTGAAAAGTAGGGTATTCCATTCAGTTCCACTGGTACTTCTAGTTGGTATGCGACTTTCCCTACCCGTGCTTCTATTCAGAACGGTCCGATGTACCTCGGACTCAGCTTCTCTCTCTTTCGGAATCGAATGATCCCCTTCCATGGGGATACTTTCAGCAACACTCGATCGCCAACATCAAACTCTATCGGTATTATGTGTTTGTCTGCCTATGACTTTTAGTGATCATGTGCAGCTTTCATTCGTGCTTTTATCACTCGTTACTTTTCTGCCATATCAACCATGGCAGCCTTGTTTCCCATCTCCTTCTGTCCAACTTCACCCCAACATACTGGATTTACATGTTTTCTCAGGACGTTAAGGTACAAGAGCAATCAAGCATGGACTAGGATGTGGAGTCGCATGCATATTTTTATTCTTGTGTTTTGAATTTGAACATTTAAGATTTTGACTTGTAAATTACAGTTTTCAAACCGTTATGTTTGTTATTGTTTTAAAAATGCTTCCGCAACGTTAGAACTTTGATATTACAGTTTTAGACCAAAGTATGTTTGAAAATCATATAGAAGTCTTCGCTATGTCTAATGATCTGAGATCCTGGTTTGTCACGTCCCAAACGGTATGATTCCGTTAGTTGAAATTTGGGGGTGTGACATTATATGATTTAGAGAAGAAAGTTTATGCTATATTGTCCTAGTCTATTGCTACAGACATTTTTCATCAGTTCAGACAGTTTACTTCTTCAAAGTCATTTTGGGATGCTTTACAGCAAAGGTATGAGGGGAATGATGCATTGAAGAGCATCAAGTCTAAAGCATTGAAGAAAGAGTTCAATAGCTTCATGTGCGTGGGGAATGAATCTTTAGATGACTTGATTGCTAGATTTTATCATCTCTTGAGTGAGATCTACAATCATCAAGTCAAGACCACTACACAAGAAAAGATCCAGTGTTTGGCTGATGCTTTACCTCCCAAGTGGGAATCCTTTCTGATGGTTTTGAAACAGAGTGAGATGATTGCTATTATGAACATCAATGATTTCATTCAGAAGCTGAAAGAACAAGAGATTGAGAACAAGTGGAAGGCTAAGAGAGTTGCTCAAGTTCAAGACCCTTCTTTATACTATTCTACTCCCACTGTAGAAAGAGCTTCTTCTCATGCTCCATTGAAGACAACTTTTGTCTCTCAGACCAAAGAAGCTCCAGTTTCAAACTAGACAAACTTCAGTCAGTCAGTTACAACTTCATCATCTCAGAAAGAAGAAAGCCATTCTGTCATAAATTTGAAGACAGACAACTTTGACAAAGTAACTGTGGAGGTTGCAAAGGAGCATTTGGGTTTGTTGTCTACACTTGTGAGTTCTTATGATAGGTTGTTAGCTGGACAGATTGGTAACCCGCATCTGACATATGAAGATTATACTCAGATTGATCCTGATGATATGGAAAGGATTGACATTATGTGAGCTCTTGCAAGTGCAGTTAGAAGAGCAAAAGATTTTGTTAAGAGAACTGGGAAAGACATCAATATGAACAAATACTCCAAGTTTGGTTTTGACATGTCATCTGTTACTTGCTATAACTGTGGGGATAAAGGTCATTTTGCAAGATAGTACAATAAGCCTAAGAAGATGGGTAACCACAATCCTTTTCAGAATCAGAGATCATCAGCTACCAATCCAGAGAGGAGACTACTACCAATTGATACTCCTGCTCAAGCTAGTTCATCTAATGCAAACAAGGTACTCATGGTTCAGAATGATGAGGGAGAAAACTGGGATTTTAGATTCAACTCTGAAAAGGGTGGAGCAGATAAAGCATGTGTTGCAGAGATCAAAGAAGCTGGCGGATCCAGTGATGAAGGTAATTCAGAAGAAACAAAGACAAGTCTGGATGAATCATCAGGATCAGAATCAGAAAGCACATCAGATTAAGAAACTCAAGGAGAATCAGATACTGAATTTGAAGACCAATCTGCTACACAGTTTGCTTTGACGGTGAATACTTCTGCTTCATCTCAGTCAGATAAGGTATATGATGACTGTTCTTCATCTCATTCTGATTTCTTTAAATGTGTTGATCTTGAAAGCAAGGTGTTGGCTTATCAGCAACACAATGCTGACTTGATTAGCGATCTCGACCAGTGCATTGAAGCAAATAAATTTTAAAATCAAATGAAAAAGATTTTCAAGCTAAAATTGAGCTATTAAACATGCAATTGCATGAGGCTGAGATCTCTGTGCTGAATAAGCAAGATGCTATTACTTCTTATCTCAATACCTTTAATGAGATAAAGAAGAAATTAGCCATAGTCGAGTGTGACTATGAAACTTTGAGTCAGAAGCTCAAGAGCTATGAAAGCTCCTCATACATCATTGAGCATATGATCAGTAGAGGAACTGATCATAAGGGTAAGGGAAAAGAAACAAAATACAATCATTGCCCCCCACCAGTCTTGAATTGCTTTGTCAATTCTCCAAATGACAAAGAAATTAAAGACTTTCAAGTGAAAACTCCATTACTTATTGATCCTATTGGGATCATTTCTGATGAGGGTTCCTCATTGTCTGAGGAATCTTTTATGGAGGGAGTGGTTGAAGATTGGGTCTCTGATTCTGAGGATGAGTCTGATGTTTCTCCTCAAGTGTCTTGTGTTAAGACTCATACATCCAGTGTCACAAAGGTTGACCCAATCTCATCTAAGACGAACATGTCTTCAAAGTTATCCAAAGGTATATGCTTTGTGAAGTCTTCATAGGATAGTGAAGCAAATGAATCAAACAAGGCTGACAACCTTGTTTTCAATGGGACAAAGGGTTTGGGTTTTAAGCGTGACAAGCCAAAAGCAAATGCTTTTCATCAAAACAAAAAGTCTTTTCCAAAACCCACACAGTTTTATCATCAAGATAAAAAAGATTGTTTTGAGTGGGGCGTACATGGACACTTTGCTAGATTTTGTCCTCGTATGATTAAACCACAAGTTGCACCACATCAAAAACAAAATCAGAATTTTGTTAGAAAGGTTAAGTCTGCATGTCCATCACCTCAAGTTAAACCCAAACATCTTTCATCAAACTTCAAGATAAGGGTAAATGGGTTGTAATTGATCTTGATACACCCAAAATTGTTTTTAAGAAAAAATCCAAGCCATCATCAGTCTATTTAAAGAAATCTTTCAGCAAAAACACTGTTTGGATGGCTAAGTCCTCTTAAACTCCTGTTTCAAAAGCTCCTAATAAATCAAACTCAGATAGACAATGGATTGAAATGAAAATCCTGGACTCTTTGGGTCAACCCAAGACCGTAAAGGTTTGGGTTCCCAAATTCAACTAATGATTTGTGTATGTGCAGGTTGCCCCAAATGCTGCTCTTAACAACACTTGGATCGTTGATAGTGGGGCATCAAGGCACACGACTGGAGACATATCACTTCTTTTAGATGTTCATTCTATTAAAGGAGGATATGTAGCTTTTGCTGGTGACAAAGGCGGATTTATTACAGGAGAGGGTATTCTTTCAAATGGCAAGGTTTCATTTGATAAGGTCAGATATGTGAAGCAGCTGGTGAACAATCTATTTTCAATCTCTCAGATTTGTAACAAGAAGTACAAAGTTCTGTTTGATGACTCCAGCTGTTACATTCTCAAGCAAGGCATTACAATTCCTGAGGACTGTATTCTGATGACTGCTCCAAGAAAGCAAGATATGTATGTTCTCAACATGGCCACAGCTTCAACTACATCTTCTACAGCTTCATGTTTTATGTCTAAGGCTACAGAGAAAGATTATATTCTTTGGCAAAAAAAGATGGGTCATTTGAGGTTGTGGAAAATGAATCATCTGGTTCACAATAATCTGGTTGAGGGAGTGAGTTTGAAGAATTTCAAGCTGTCTGATGTCTGTGTTTCATGCAAGAAGGGAAAGCAAACTAAGCAGTCTCACAAATCTTAGAAGTATTATTCAATTATTGTTCCCCTTGAGCTTCTCCACATGGATCTGTTTGGTCCTGTCAATCGCAAGAGCATTGCTGGAGATCAATACTGCTTAGTTATCACTGATGAGTACTCCAGATACTCTTAGGTGTTCTTTCTGAAGGAGAAATCTGAAACGTATGATTGTGTTCAAGTTCTTGCTACTAAGCTTTTATCACTGTATAAGCTCAAGGTTCGCATGCTTAGAACAGATAATGGGACTGAATTCAAAATTCACAATATGGAGACTTTCTACAATGAACGTGGTATTATTAAGCAGTTCAGCGCTCCGTATGTTCCACAGATGAATAGTGTTACTGAGCGAAAGAACAGAACATTAATTGAGGCTGCTCAGACTATGCTCGCTGATTCTTCCCTACCGGTTCAATTCTGGAACGAAGCTGTTGCTAACGCTTGTTATAATCTGAACCGGGTATTGATTGTGAAGAGGCATGGGAAGACTTCTTTTGAATTGCTCCATAATACAAAGACAAATCTTAAGTATCTTGAACCATTTGGTGCTCCATGCACGAAGCTTAAGAAACACGAGCAAGGCAAGTTCAATGAAAAGGTGGAAGAAGGCTACTTTCTCGGGTACAGTACTCCTAATAAGCGGGTCTACAACAGATCAACTCAAAATGTGGAGGAGTGGTACCATGTAGATGTACAGAAATATTCTATGCCTCCACCTGGGAAGGGTCCTGACTAAATGTTCAACTATTCTGATTTGTTTGACTCCTTCAACATGCCTCCCATATATACTGATGAAGATGTTGCTGTTCAGATGATGTATGATGCACAAAATGCACCTGATGAACCTGTGCAACCTTCTTCAGTTCAAGCTCTAGTACAAACAAATGATGACAGTTCAGACTCAGATGATCATCACTCTCATCCAGATGTTCCAAAACCATATGTTGATAATATTGTACTTGCTCTTGAGGATTTCAATATAAACAATCTTGATCCACAGGTTGAGGTTCCTGCTCATCCTGTTGGCAGAATCAACATAATTCATCCTCAAGACAATATTATTGGGAATCCAACTGATGGAGCGAAGACAAGAAATCAGTTATCTTCATGTGGTCTTGCTGACATTCTTGACCTTGCAGATGTAAGCTTTTGTGCTCATATATGTTTTATCTCCCAAGTTGAACCAAGAACCATCACTGAACCTTTGAAAGAAGAATCTTGGGTAGATGCCATGCAAGAGGAATTGTTGCAGTTTCAGAAACTTGGTGTTTGGCAGCTAGTTGATAGACCCAAGGGTGCAAAAGTTATTGGCACAAGATGGGTTTTGCGCTGCAAAAGAGATGATCATGGCATTGTGGTTATCAACAAAGCACGTCTGGTAGTGCAAGGTTTTAGACAGATTGAAGGGATTGACTACAATGAAGTATTTGCACCGGTTGCTTGTCTTGAAGCAATCCGAATCTTTCTAGCTTATGCATCCTTCAAAAAGTTCAAGGTTTATCAGATGGATGTTAAAAGTGCAATTCTTCATGGTGTGATTAATGAAGTCGTGTATGTCAATCAACCTCCCGGGTTTGAAGATCCATTGCATCGTGAGCAAGTCTACAAGCTAGATAAGGCCTTGTATGGATTGCACCAAGCTCCGCGAGCGTGGTACAAGACACTGTCTACTCACCTTCTGAACAACGGGTTTAGAAGGGGTGTCATTGACTGCACTCTATTCATTAGAGAGATGGATGGGAATTACTCTTGGTACAAGTTTATGTGGATGATATAATCTTTGGATCCACAAATGATGTTCTGTGCAAGGACTTTGAAAAGGTTATGAAAGACAAGTTTGAGATGAGTTCCATGGGAGAGATGAAATTTTTCTTGGGATTGCAGGTGGATCAGTCTGAGGCAGGAATCTTCATTCATCAGACCAAATATGTTGGTGACATTCTGAGCCGGTTCAGTATGTTAGATGCAAAACCTGCTAGTACCCCACTGGCTCTAAATCACGGGATTACACCAAATGAAAAGGGGGAGTTAATCGATGCCACTCTGTATTGAGGAATGATCAGATCTCTTATGTATCTCACAGCTTCTCGTCCAGACATCATGTTTGCTACATGCTTGTGTGCTCATTATCAATCCAAGCCAAGAGTGTCTCATCTTATTGCTGTAAAGAGGATTTTATGTTATGTGAAGGGTACTCTGGATCTGGGATTATGGTATCCTAATGATGATAACTTTGACCTACCTGCTTACAATGATTTAGATTATGATGGATTCAAAAGAGATTTCAAGTCAACAATTGCAGGGTGTCAATTCTTTGGGAAACGCCTAGTTACCTGGTAGTGCAAGAAGCAGACGTCGGTGTCTCCTTCAACATGTGAAGCAGAATACCTTGCAGCTACTAATTGTTGCTCTCAAATCATCTGGATTCAGCAACAACTCAGGGACTATGGGTTACAGTTTTCTAACACTCCTATTTTTGTTGATAACATTGCTGCCATAGCTGTCACTAAAAGTCCTGTCCAGCACTCTAAAACAAAACACATCGACATTAAATATCACTTCATACGTGATTGTTTTGAAAAGAAATTAATCCATGTTGTTAAAATTTGCACCGATAACCAGAAAGCTGATCTTTACACTAAAGCGTTTGATAAACCCAGATTTTTATATCTGTTATCAGCTAAAGGTGTTTTTCAAAAAGATGAATTCATTCCTTCATCTGAATCAAACAAATGATCATTATTTTTGTTAATTAGTTTCTTTTGTTTGATTTTTACTTTTTAGTACTTCTGTTATTTTTCTTTCTCTTATTCAAAAACTCAAAAAGATTTTCAGTTTTAGGTTTTTAGGGGGAGAAAAAGTAGTTTAATTGAAAAACCAAAAACATTTTAAAAAAATTGTAAAAATGAGAAAGTTATATTAGAGAAAGTGATGTGTTAACCTGTCATGTCTTAAATGAAAGATTGAATACATAAACTGATAGCACATGAGAATTATGATCTGATGTACTGCTAGGCCAACTTTACAAAGTTAACAGACTGTTAGTGATTGCTTAGAAAGTCTGATTTGTGGGATCCAGTTTCGAAAACTAGTTAAAGGATAAACAGTTTTTGACTCAAATCAGGCATGCACCTGTTATCATAGGATCTTATGAGGTTTCCAATGATTCATGAATTCAAGTCTGTACACGTGCCACATTGCTTTGTAAAGACCTAGCTGAAGCCGTCTATTCAGATGAGAATGAATGAATCACAAGAAAATAAAAAGTAAGTGTGACTATGTACATGAGCCATATTGTTGGGTTGCAGCCTAGCTGAAGCCGTCCATTCAGATAAGATAAGCTAAGAAAAACACAAAAATAAAATAAGTTTGATTCCATACATGTGCCATATTACTGGGTTTCAGCCTAGTTGAAGCCATCCATTTGGATAGAACAAGTTGATCTTGTTAAACATAGTTCTGTATACGTGCCATTTTGCTTTGTAAAGACCTAGCTGAAGCCGTCCATGAGAATGTCTTGAACTTGAGAAACAAATCAAAAAGAAAAATACAAAAAGAAAATAAATTGGAACCTTATAGAATTTATGATGCTAGGCACTAAGTTATGCAGAGATAAGTTATAAACTGATTTTGATCTAGATTGGTTGACTATAATGGGTAACTCAGTCAGAAAAACATGAGTGATGATTAGTTTAGAAGCAAAGTAGTGTCAGGTTTAAAGTGGGCAAATATATCAGTAATCACTTCATTAATCAAATGTGTCAGAAATATAAACATTCTTGAATGATGATTCGACATGATCTTGTGTATGTGTCATTTTCTTGAAAGGCTACTCACAAAAATATGTGCATTTTGTTTATTCCAGTTTCAGTTCCTATAGTTGTTTGATTATCAGAAAATACAAAAAGATTTTCATTTGAAATTGTTTTAAATGATCATGTGTTGGTTCAGATATTCAATCATCTTTGCCTATCACCAAACTAGACTGAACTTCATAACAATAATCTTTTTGTGATCAAAATGTCAACATTTGAAAGTGAGTTGTGTTTTTGGGGTGCTGACTTCTTTCACCCGAATGAGTGTGAGTATGGCTCATACGAACGAATGAACTCATTCATGCGAATGAGTCATTCGCTTGACTACTTCATGCGAATGAGGTCATTCGGTTCTTGAGACCGAATGAGCTCTCCTATTTAATCGACGCTCTTCGGCCGAATGAGCTCATTCATCTCATTTGCTCCTGTGTGTTCCTTTTTAGCCCGAAACAAGTTTATGTTAATCCATTTCGATTTTCATCTCAAATTTTCCATTCTCTGACTATTTTTTACATCATCATCATCTCAGGTACTGCTGGAACAAATATCTTCAACTTTTGACCGTGGATTGAACCAGAACCGTTCAAATTTTAGGGTTTTAGGGTTCGAACAACTTACAAGTCCAATAATCGATCTAAATGAACCTTAAAATACTTAAAATCAGTTGTATAACCTTAATCAGACCTCTCTGTGTTGAATATCACCATTTTTAGGGTCTAATTTACGTTTTTGGAAGATTGGGTGTTCGAAGTCAATCGGTCGCCCGAATGAGACTCATTCGCACCACCGGATCAACCGAATAAGTTCATTCGACCGACTGAGGTCATTCTGATCATGTGGTCATGCGAATGAGTTGGGTCAACCGAATGACTTCATTCGTGACTCATTCGGATGACAACATTCATTCGGTCCACATTCTCATTCGCTGGGTCTCATTCGTGTGACAGTGCCTCATTCGCACTATTTGAACACCTGGTCAGAATTTTTGAGTTTGATTCTTTTGTCTACTGAACTGAACTGACATGTGGTTATTTTTTCTGTATTTTAGTATGGCAGGATATAAAGCTGTTCCCAAGAACAACATATGTGCTCATCTTGATCTTACCACGGCTAATGCCCGACACTTTACAGAGATTATCGCTTTCTTGTGGCGTTCCAGGATATTTCCAGTCATACTGTCCATGTTCCATACTTGTCACATCAGAGAGATTTCTGGATCTCTGCTGATATTGAATGTGAGGTAGAGCCTCCTGTTATCAGAGGGAAGGTCCGAGGACATGATATGGTAGTATCTGCTGAGCATCTTAGACGGGTTTGTAGATTCCATGACGCTCCCGATCAGCCTTTTCTCCTTGATATATATCTTGTTCGATGATGCTTTATGTGGTGCAAGTATGATGGAGACTTGGAAGCCGGAGTGCTGAACAAGGCTTTCTTATGCCCGCAGTTCAAGTATCTATGCCATGTCCTCATTTACTGCTTGGGCTCAAGGCGTGGTGGTTTTGATGACCTTCGAGAGACACTCCAAGGAGCATTTGTAGCATTAGTGTTGAACATCCCGTTCAAATTCTCGGAGATGGTCTTCACTCATATGAAGGAGAATGGCTACCTCAAGGGAGAAAAGAAGTTTCTGATGTATCCGAGGTTTCTCCAGATGATCTTTGATGCACAAGTTCCAGATCTACCCAAAGCCAATGTAGATGTTCTCAGATTGGAGCACATGAACGACACCACCCTTAACAAAGTTCTTGCATATAGAGGAAAGGAGAGGAATCCTCCCACTCGTGGTATGTTTGGCCATCTCCTCAACCCTGATTACATTGCACCTGTTGGGAGGAGATGAAGACACGAGGAGATAGACTCTGACTTGGAGGATATTATTGTACCGGGTGGTGATAATGGTGATAGAGGTGATGCTGGTGCTAGTGGTGCTGCTGATGTTGGTGATGGCGCAGGTGTGAGTAGTGGTGCCGGTGTTGTTACTGATGTTGGTCGTACTGATGTGAGTGGTGCTGGTGTTGGTGTTTCTGGTGCTGTTGATGATGATGTTGATGTTGGGACTCTTCTTGACTTAGATTTCATTACTACTTCTACAGCCACTGTCTCTACCCCATTAGAGATCGGTGGTACTACATCAGTTGAGGAGAGAGATGATTCTGATGAATCAGATGAGGCTGGTGGTGAAGATGATGATAAAGAAGGTTCTGACAGTTCAGACTCTGATAATCCTGGTGATGAGTTTCAGAACATCATGGTTGGGGCAAGGCTAGTGAAGAAGAGGAAGAGGATCAGTGAGACAGAGCTTGATAGGGAGGAGATCAGGGATCCATCTTTTATTCCTGAGTTTGATTTTTCTCATCCTCCACGTACTTCCACAATCACATCTACTACTGTTTCTACTGTTGCTACTGTTGCTCAGTCTACCTCTCCTCCTACCAAAAGAAGAAGGACAAGATTTGTCCTACAGAGACGGTCAGAGCTGACTTCTGTTGCAGTAACCACTGTTACATCCGCTGCAACAATTGCAGCTTCTGCACTGACCAGGTCAAGGGCAACTCCTACATGTGTTACTATTGCCCCTCTGACCTTCTATGTTGCTAATACAACTGTCTTCACTGCAGCTTCCTTTGGTCCCTCCACTACACGGGCTGATACTTATATACCGATTGTTTCAGTTTCTGAACAACTCAGCACACTGAACAGTTTGGTCCTTCGACTGATGGAGAGGAACCACGAGCAGGATCAGGTTATCTCCCAACTTACTCAGAGGGTCAGTGAGCAGGATGCACTGTTGATACAAGCTGCTGACCAAAGGGTGGACTTGAGAGCCCGATCTGCTGAGATGGAGGAACGTTTGCTGAAGTATGTTGATGAGCATAATCAGTTGGCTTTGACTGCCTCTGGATTCAATGACCGGATCTTATCTCTTGAGGCTGAAAACTTGTGTCTCTCTGAGCAAGTTGAAAGTCTTAAAGATGCTACTCCTAGGCTTGAGGCCTCTGAGGCTGCCTCCGATGATTCAGACGAGAACACAAAGAAGAAGAATATGAGTCTAATGAGGAGAAGGTCGATTATGATGGTTCTGAAAAGGATGATGATTTTGGTGATGATGATGATGACAGTGCTGGTAATGGCTCTGCAAGTTCTTCGAGTGCAGAAGAGCCAAGTCCACCCACTTGCAATGCTATGCAGTGCTGGGCATACTTTCATGACTTGCAATGATATGCAGTCAAAAGGGAACAAGGGATCCAGTACTTCAAACATCCCCATGACTTCAAGACGTTGCCCGGATTCGAGGTAAATCAACTTGCATGTCTGAAGATGCTTTACACTGAAGACTTAGGGATGTCATCTTGGTTCTCAAGACAGATTCAGTATGAGTACTGGAAGAGATGGATAAATTTCAAGCCTCAGCAACCATAGAGATATTATCAACCAGAAATTAATGTTGATACACGCAGACATAAAGTCATCCTAAAGTGGCTGCCTCCTAAAGTTATGAAGAAGATTCCTTTACGGAAGATGCCTCAAGACTTTTTGGACATCTTCTAATGGTGGTACTATGATGGGAGAACTGTTGAGGTAGTGATTGTTTTGTTCAAAGACAACAAATGGGATACTGTACGTATATTTGATCCCATGTGGCTGACCAATCTGTCACATAAGGATGTGAAGGCCTTGTGCAGATGTCAGATTTTCTTTGAAGTTGCAGACATGGAGCAGGCTCTACAATTCATGAGAGTTATCCGGATATGCATAGTTTTTGGAATTCCTACCGGCACTGACTGGAAGGCTATCTCAGACAAGTATTTCAAGAAAGATGCTGATAAGTGAAGAACTAGGTCCAAGGTGGAGTATGTCAGTGCATAGAATGTCCCTAGTTCAGTATTCTGTACGATTTGATGTATAAAGTTGATAACATTAATGAAATCAGTTATTCTATATTGTTCGTATATGTTTAATTGAGTTTATTATGTTTATATATGTTTCACTTTGACTTTGACTATGTTTCAGACCCATTCATGCGAATGATACCTAAGAATGAATTCATTCGCCGAATGAGTACTTCGCACTACTCATTCGACCGAATGAGTACAGCTTATATATATAGTTGAAAACAGAATGTTTCACAACTCTCCGAGCCCCCTCTCTCCCCTGAGCACTCCTCTGTCATACCCTTAGGGTTTTGAGTCGCTCCTTGATGTCCAACGTCGATTCTCACCCTATGGTGTTCGATTTCGATCAAAACGTTCAATCCTCATCGTCAAATTGCCATGGGGACTGGTGGTTTCGATTAGAAAACCCTGGAATAGGATTCCGCACTATTCTAGTGGCTGTTGAGCAGATCTCCCAAGGAACCGAGTTGTTTCCAAGGGTTTCTATGGTCCTACACCTCCCAAGGTTATAAGAAACAATCGTGCTGGGAACTTATGACCTTCTATCTCAACATAGCAATCATCTATAGCCTTAGTCACCCTTGTCATCTTACCAATAGCTGTCTCTACATCAAATACCCGATCTATCTTCTTAACCTTCCCAGATAACCCATCACAGAAGGTAGAAGATTCAAAACTCATACTGGTACCATAATCAAACAATACAGAAGCAGGAATATTGTTGATAGAAAAGGTACCTGTGACCACATCAGGGTCCTTGATCGCATCATCCCTCGTCAGTGTGAAGGCTCGAGCTTAAGCCTTCTGCTTCTACTTCCCTTTCTCTTCTTTCTTACTAGAGCCCAAAGCATCGGCCCTTGGTTGTTTGCAATCCTTGGACAGATATCGTAACCCATTGCAGTTGAAGCATCGACTAGCATTCGAGCAACTGTTAGAAAAATGCCCCATCTTTCCACACCTGAAACATAAATTAGTGCCCACCAGGCACTGTCCCGTGTGGCTTTTCCCACACTTGTTGCATCGGCTCATCTCCTCTCGCTTCACTTTATTGCTTAAAAACTTCCGTTGGTCTGTTCGACCCCTCTTAGTCCCGGAGGACTCTTTCATCTTTGTTTCTTCTTTGACTGGCTCAGCAGACATAACATCATCCCAAACTATACCACTAACTTCAACAGTGGAGTCGAAGGTCTTGGGAGCATTTGCTTTTACATGAATTCGCACCTTTGGAGGCAAACCCTCCATATACAATTTCACCCTGCTTTCATCTTTGTTTCTTCTTTGACTGGCTCAGCAGACATAACATCATCCCAAACTATACCACTAAGTTCAACAGTGGAGTCGAAGGTCTTGGGAGGATTTGCTTTTACATGAATCCGCACCTTTGGAGGCAAACCCTCCATATACAGTTTCACCCTGCTTTCCTCAGAACCAATCAAGTGAGTCACAAGTCTTGCCATTTCATTGAACCTTGATATATATTGTCGATGATTCATACTCCCAACTTTCAGAACCAGAATCTCTTGTTCTACTTTATCCATCTCGTTCTTGGGACAGAACTGTATGGTGACCAGCTCCTTCAGATCTTCCCAAGTCATCTTCTCCATATCAGCTGCAGACATAGTCTGCTTGATGGTGTTCCACCAGTGAAGTGCCTCCTCGACAAAGGAGTGAGCTGCAAACTTGACAGCTTGATCAATTCGGCACTCACTGATGGAGATAACAGCCTCCATTGCAGAAATCCAGTGGCAGGTGGCCACAGCATCTTTCCTTCCGTCAAAGGATGGTGGATTGCATCCTTTGAAGGCCTTTTAGTCACAGCCTTTCGTCATACTTCGGTTGGAGTCACCACTCTTTGTCTCGAGGGTCACGATTTCCTCGTCGTCTTTGGTGCTTTCTTTTGTTCCCTCAGACTTTTCCTTCAGCGCGTCCTTTAATGCCTTAGTGATCATTGCCAGCATTTTCTCATCCATGATTTTGCAGACTTCATCAGAAATAGCTTTTACCACAATAGGCTCTAGCGTTGTGACAATCCATCTAAATCCATTCTGGTTATATACGTGTATGAGTATGTATTTGTGTATTCACCATGAACTCAAAAACTTTTCATGTAAGGTGTATTTCTGACTCAAAACAAACTAATCATGTTGTATAGCAAACTGAATTGGGTAATGTGACTAGATTGGCTATACAATGTAATTAAATGTCCTTACCAAAAACAAAGTTCATATCATATTAGACTAAAACCGGTGAATCATAATATCCACATTCATTGTCACGTATGTGCAAGGAGGACTATAAGATATCATATCAGTTCATGACTTGTAGTTACTCAGGAATATGGTGTTCGTAGATCACAAACAAACATCCATCACCTAATGCTTGTTCAAATAGGTGACCCACCGATTTCATGTTTAGAATCATAACTCAAAAATGAAGAGAATGAGTGGAAGCGAAATCGCGAAACGAGGCTCCGATTTAAAGATACACTGAGTCAAAGATAGCGTTAAATAAGGGGTCAACTATCTTTAACTCATCAGGTCTTGAGATTATAACCATTGGAAAGAGCTTGAAAAATCGAGAATGTAGGCAAAAACCGTGCGCAAAACGGAGTTCGTATGCTCCCGGAATCGCGAAAACAAAATCGGGTCTAACTAAGGCGGTGGAGGTACGCGAAGAAACTCTTTGCCACTCTTGGCGGTACGCGACAGACCAGAATACATAAAAATCTGATTTTCTTGATCAGATTTCATTTCTAGTCAATTAACTCGACTTCCAGACGCCGAAACTCAAATTTTTACCCTCAAATCTTCATCTCGAAGGCTTTTAAACCTACGGATCGCACCAAGGAACATATCTACAAGTCCCGATCATCATATCTGTCCGAGAAATCCGTCAGATTAGGTAACGGTTCGTTTTAACCTTCTAGTTTGATAATGGTTAGATTAAATCTTGTTTTGAATATAATATAATAGTTATTTTTGTGGATTATTGCCTAGTTGATGGCTAGGAATGGTTAGAAACGAAGAACACGGTATGTTAACGGTTAAATATTTGTTTTGATCTGTTGTAATGCCCGGTTTTCATGAAACCACAATAATGGTTATATTGGTTTAAACCATTTGATTGTAACAATGATTGTGATTGTCTTGATCATTTCTTGAAATTTTAGGTTAAATCCAAGTGTTTCAAACTAATGACAAGCATAGACAATCACCGGAATAACGATCTGATGTTTATGATAACAGTCAGATTAGTACATTGAGAATGGTTATTAAACTTATTCTAATATCGCATTCTCATGTTTCATGATACCTAAATGATCAATAACAAGGATTGACTATTCCTAAGCCAGAAATTCGTCTAGGAATTTTTTTAAGTGAATAATCAACAACAATATCTATTTGATTAATCCGAAAATGCCGTGATTGATCCAGTTAGTCATTAACTCCTTAATAATAGCCTAAATCATTATAGGTTCCTGTTTATCGCACTTTGTGCAATATTAACTTAAGGAGACTGATTAAGAATTAAGTTCAGCTTGATGACGTGAACTACGATTCCATGCTATCAAAAGTCAAGGAATATTCTGATAATCCAATTCAAATACAAAGAACTCATAAAACATTAATAAATTGCAGAATCCTCTTCGTATTTTGTGTGAAACTTCAATATCAAAACACTTCAATAACACATGTGAGACTCATAACCCCTTTTCTTTTCCTTTACTAAAACTGCGGTGTTGAACATGTAAACTATTGATAACTCAAACATTTTAAACTATTGTGGAAGCAAACTATTGATACAATGCAAATCATTTACATGTTTTGGTTATACAAATGTTGAATGATGCTATTCTTATGCAATATCATTAACTTGATTCGTCAAGCCCTCGGTAGTACTGGTATGGTCCATATGCGCGAAACCGCTAACACAAAAACGCGTGCTCCAACTGCGGGTTAGACACCACACAAACTGGATACACGTGGTGTATCACACATGGAAAACTATTGCAATAGGTTTGATATTTGCATGTTCATTGGATTTGTATTTCAATACATTTATATGATGAGCTTGTGCTATAATTACTACTCAAGTTTATACAAAATATGTTAACTCAAAATATATGTTTTTCACTCAACCACGTGTGGTTGATCCATGTTTTCTTTACATGTTTCATGTAATCAGGATCAGGAAATTCAGCTAGGTCAAGATGCTATGAATGTTTAGGGTGACCTAGAAACGAGAAACAAACTAGACGTTTTGTAATATTATCATTATGTGTATACTTGATGTATAATATTGTGTGCGTTTGTGTTAATCTATCTAATAACTATGAAACCTTAGTAAATCTTGGGTTATTCTTGAACTATGGCTATGAATTCATTACGTCACGCGCCGTGGATTCCGCATGCGGCGCAGGGTGTGACAGAGTGGTATCAGAGCCATGGTTGTAGAAAACTAGGATACACCCATAATGGAATACCTAGACTATAACCTAAGTGCCCCTTATGTGCAAATATTCTATTTAAACTCTCTACGTCTTTTAACTCTTAAATTCTTATCGTGTTAAATCATTGTTTCTCATTCTTTATCTAGAATGGCTGATAACAATGACGAGCGTTTGGCAAACATCATCACTCAACAGATATCACTGGTTTTACCAAATATGGTTACTCAACTCCATAATAGCCTTAATAACTCATCAAACAATTCTCAAGATCATCCTCACAACAATACCGGTGAAAATTTAAAAACCTTCACCTTTAAGCAATTTAATGATGCTAGACCTTGGGTTTTCTCTAGCACAGAAGGTGCGACTGGGTTATTGCAATGGATTGAATCTATAGAAGATACTCTCGATTATACCAATTGCCCAGAAGACCAGAAAGTTAAAATGGCAGCAAGTGCTTTCCAAAAAGAAGCACTTACTTGGTGGAACACAGAAAAGAGGAACCGTGGTCGGGATGCTGCTTTGGGTCTCTCTTGGGTTGATTTCAAAGCTTTGTTGATTGATCATTTCTGCCCAAAGCATGGAATAAAGAATATTGAAGACGAGATGTGGACTCTTGCTCAAGTCGAAGGGAACAATAGAACCTACACAACTCGATTCCATGAATTGAGTGTCTTAGTTCCCCACATTGTTACCCCTCTAACCCGAAAGATTGATAAATACATTGGGGGTTTACCACTCAAGATCCGAAGCACGGTTATGGGAAGCAATCCTGTTACTCTTGAATCGGCTATTCATCTAGGGGCAGCTCTCACTGATGAATACGTTAAAGCAGGCCAGCTTACCCGAACCGAAGATGGCCCAACTAAAACTACTGAGGGAAAGAAATCTGAACCACCCAAGAAGAAACAGAAGACCAACAAAAACTTTGCGGTAGTCACGCCTGCTGTTCCCCTCAACCAGATTCCTTCATCTTCCTCTTCACAAACCTTTAATAAGAAACCATATGAGGGACCACATCCGTTATGCAACAAATGCCAATACCATCACTCTATGAGACGTCCATGTCTCTGATGTACAAAGTGCGGGAAACTTGGTCACCTGGAAGCTTAATGTCGAACCATTGAAAAGACAACTACAGCAAAAACCTTGGTACCGGCCAAGCCAACTGACAGGGCTTGTTACGAGTGTGGAGAGGTCGGTTACTTTAGGAACAAATCTCCCAGGCTCAACAACAACAACACACGAGGTGCACCTGCTCGCGGCTTTGCTATCAATGCACTGGAAGCTCGCGAGGAACCAACAGTCGTTACGGGTACGTTCATTGTCAATAATCATTATTCATCAATACTCTTCGATACTGGTGCCGACAAGAGTTTTGTTTCCACTGCTTTTACATCATTAATTGGAATACATCCAACTGCATTAGAACCCCCATATACTATTGAAATAGCAGATGGTAAATTAATTCATGTTCATACAATTATCTGTGGGTGTAAAATGACACTTAATGATCATATATTCTCTGTTGATCTTATCCCTATGAATCTTTGAAGCTTTGATGTTGTCGTGGGAATGGATTGGCTATCCCGCCACCATGCTGAAATCATATGCTCTAATAAACTTATTCAAATCCCGTTGCCAGTCGGTGATATTCTAAGAATCTACGGAGACAAACCTTGTCATACCTTGAAAATCGTTTCATGTATGAAGGCTCGTAGTTATCTTAGGAAACAATATCATGCCTTCTTAGCTCATATTGTGGAAAAAAGATTCTATAAAGAAAACCATCCATGAAATTCCTGTTATACGTGATTTTCCTGAAGTATTCCCTGATGAATTACCCGGACATCCACCGATTCGTCAAGCCGAATTCAGAATAATCTCATACCTGGAGCAAATCTAGTTGCAAAATCACCTTATCGTCTTGCACCCTCTGGGATGCAAGAATTGTCCAGTCAGTTGCAAGAGTTGTTGGAAAAGGGCTTTATTAGACCAAGTTTTTCACCTTGGGGAGCTCCAGTCCTTTTCGATAAAAAGAAAGATGGTTCTTTCCGGATGTGTATTGACTATCGAGAACTTAATAAGCTGACCATCAAGAATCGCTATCCTTTGCCCCAGATTGATGACCTATTCGATCAACTACAGGGAGCCATTTGTTTTTCAAAGATTGATCTTCGATTTGGCTATCACCAGTTGAGAGTCCATGATGATGATATCTCCAAAACAGCGTTCAGAACACGCTATGGACACTATGAGTTTTTGGTTATGCCCTTCGGACTAACCAATGCCCCTGCAGTGTTCATGGATCTTATGAACAGGGTATGTAGACCATATCTAGATCAATTTATCATTGTCTTCATTGACGACATATTGATTTACTATAAGACTGAGAAGGATCATGAAGCTCATCTCAGGCTGATTTTGGAACTTTTAAAGAAAGAACAACTTTATGCCAAGTTCTCAAAGTGTGAGTTTTGGCTGAAAGAAGTTCAATTTTTGGGTCATCTTGTCGAGGAAAGAGGCATACATGTAGACCCGGCTAAAATTAAAGCTATAAAGGACTGGAAAGCACCAAAGACACCATTGAAAATTCATTCTTCCCTAGGATTAGCCGGGTACTATCAGCGATTTATCGCCAATTTTTCTAAGATAGTTGTTCCACTTACTACTCTCACTCAGAAGAATCAACCATTCGTTTGGAGCGAAGCACAAGAAGATGCATTCCAATTGCTTAAACACAAGCTATGCAATTCTCCTATTCTTAGTTTACCAGAAGGCAACAATGACTTTACAATCTATTGTGACGCCTCAAGCCTCGGTCTTGGTTGCGTGCTAATGCAACGAGACAAAGTCATTGCTTATGCATCAAGACAACTCAAGATCCATGAGAAAAACTATACCACACATGATCTTGAGTTAGGTGCTGTAATCTTTGCTTTGAAAATTTGGAGACATTACCTTTATGGTACAAAATATGTTGTTTACACAGACCATAAAAGTCTTCAACACATATTTGATCAAAAGGAACTTAATATGCGACAAAGACGTTGGATAGAATTGCTCAATGATTACGACTGCAAAATCCGCTATCCCCCAGGCAAGGCTAATGTGGTGGCAGATGCGTTGAGTCGAAAAGACAGGGTAAAACCCAGAAGAATACGAGCATTGGAGATGACTATTCAGACTAGTCTTTTACCCCAAATCCGTGAAGCACAACACGAGGCACTTACTGAGATTCATGTCTGTGACGAAGCTCTACAAGGTTTAAATCAACAATTTGAAACCAAATCAGATGGGGCATACTATTTCTTAAATCGAATATGGGTACCTTCTTTTGGCAATCTAAGGAAATTAATTATGGACGAAGCCCATAAATCTCAATATTCGATTCAGCCAGGCGCAGACAAGATGTACCAAGACCTTCGTGAATTTTATTGGTGGCCTGGGATGAAGAAAGACATTGCTACATATGTTAGTAAATGCCTCACATGTTTACGAGTAAAAGCTGAACATCAAAGACCCTCTGGGTTACTACAGCCATTGGAGATCCCAGTATGGAAATGGGAGCAAATCTCTATGGACTTCATAACTAAGTTGCCTAAAATGCCTAGGGGTCATGATGCAATTTGGGTAGTCGTTGATCAATTGACTAAGTCAGCACACTTCTTAGCCATTCGAGAAGACTACAATACTAACAGGTTAGCCAAACTATACCTCGAATGAAATTGTGAGCCGACACGGAGTGCCAATCTCAATTATTTATGATAGAGATAGCAGATTCACTTCAAGGGTTTGGCAAACGTTTCAAAAGGCTTTAGGTTCGCAACTTAATCTTAGCACAGCTTTCCATCCTCAAACCGATGGCCAAACCGAACGAACCATTCAGACTTTAGAGGATATGTTAAGAAGTTGCGTTATTGATTTTGGTGGTAGCTGGGATACTCACCTTCCTCTTGTCGAATTCTCCTACAACAATAGCTACCACTCAAGCATCAAGTGCGCACCATTTGAAGCTTTATATGGACGACAATGTAGGTCTCCTGTTTGCTGGGCTGAAATAGGTGAAAGCCAATTCACAGGTCCGGAACTTATACAAGAAACAACTATTAAGATTGCTGTTATACGAGATCGAATCAAGGCTGCGCAGGATCGTCAAAAGAGCTACGCTGATACTAGAAGAAAGCCTTTAGAATTCCAGATTGGTGACAAAGTTATGTTAAAAGTCTCTCCATGGAAAGGCACGGTCAGATTTGGAAAACAAGGTAAACTAGCATCTAGATATGTTGGTCCTTTCAAGATCCTTGAAAGGATTGGACCAGTAGCATATCGATTGGAATTACCTTCCGAACTCAGCAATATACATGATGTATTTCATGTATGCAATCTTAAAAAGTGTTTATTAGACGAATCCCAAATCCTTCCTCTTGAAGAAATTCAAGTTGAAGATAAGCTTCAGTTTGTTGAAGAACCTATTGAGGTTATGGACCGAGGAGTCAAGAAACTAAAACGCAGTCGGATACCTATCGTGAAGATTAGATGGAATTCCAAGCGCGGGCCTGAGTTCACTTGGGAACGTGAGGATCGTATGAAGGAGAAATATCCTCACTTGTTTTCATAAGCAGACAATTATGGACGAGCACAAATTGAATTTCGGGACGAAATTCCAATAACAGGGGGAGACTGTGACAATCCATCTAAATCCATTCTGGTTATATACGTGTATGAGTATGTATTTGTGTATTCACCATGAACTCAAAAACTTTTCATGTAAGGTGTATTTCTGAATCAAAACAAACTAATCATGTTGTATAGCAAACTGAATCGGGTAATGTGACTAGATTGGTTATACAATGTAATTACATGTCCTTACCAAAAACAAAGTTCATATCATATCAGACTAAAACCGGCGAATCATAATATCCACATTCATTGTTACGTATGTGCCGGGAGGACTATATCATATCATATCAGTTCATGACTTGTAGTTACTCAGGAATATGGTGTTAGTAGATCGCAAAGAAACATCCATCACCTAACGCTTGTTCAAATAGGTGACCAACCGATTTCATTTTTAGAATCATAACTCGAAAATGAAGAGAATGAGTGGAAGCGAAATCGCGAAACAAGGCTCCGATTTCAAGATACACTGAGTCAAAGATAGCGTTAAATAAGGGGTCAAATATTTTTAACTCTTTAGGTCTTGAGATTATAACCATTGGAAAGAGCTCGAAAAATCGTGAACGTAGGCGAAAAACGTGCGCAAAACGAAGTTCGTATGCTCCTGGAATCGCGAAAACAAAATCGGGTCTAACTAAGGCGGTGGAGGTACGCGAAGAAAATCTTTGCCACTCTTGGCGGTACGCGACGGACCGGAATACATAAATATCTGATTTTCTTGATCAGATTTCATTTCTGGTCGATTAACTCGACTTCCAGACACCTAAACTCAAATTTTTACCCTCAAATCTTTATCTTGAAGGCTTCAAAACCCACGGATCGCACCAAGGAACATATCTACAAGTCCCGATCATCATATCTGTCCGAGAAATCCATCAGATTAGGTAACGGTTCGTTTTAACCTTCTAGTTTGATAATGGTTAGATTAAATCTTGTTTTGAATATAATATAATAGTTATTGTTGTGGATTATTGCCTAGTTGATGGCTAGGAATGGTTAGAAACGAAGAACACGGTATGTTAACGGTTAAATCTTTGTTTTGATTTGTTGTAATGCCCGGTTTTCATGAAACCACAATAATGGTTATAATGGTTTAAACCATTTGATTGTAACAATGATTGTGATTGTCTTGATCATTTCTTGAAATGCTAGGTTAAATCCAAGTGTTTCAAACTAATGACAAGCATAGATAATCACCGGAATAACGATCTAATGTTTATGATAACAGTCAGATTAGTACATTAAGAATGGTTATTAAACTTATTCTAATATCGCATTCTCATGTTTCATGATACCTAAATGATCAATAACAAGGATTGACTATTCCTAAGCCAGAAATTCGTCTAGGAATTGTTTTAAGTGAATAATCAACAACAATATCTATTTGATTAATCCGAAAATGTCGTGATTAATCCAGTTAGTCATTAACTCCTTAATAGGAGCCTAAATCATTATAGGTTCCTGTTTATCGCACTTTGTGCAATATTAATTTAAGGAGACTGATTAAGAATTAAGATCAGCTTGATGACTTGAACTACGATTCCATGCTATCAAAAGTCAAGGAATATTCTGATAATCCAATTCAAATACAAAGAACTCATAAAACATTAATGAATTGCAGAATCCTCTTCATATTTTGTGTGAAACTTCAATATCAAAACACTTCAATAACACATGTGAGACTCATAACCCCTTTTCTTTTCTTTTACTAAAACTGCGGGGTGGAACATGTAAACTATTGATAACTCAAACATTTTAAACTATTGTGGAAGCAACTATTGATGCAATGCAAATCATTTACATGTTTTGGTTATACAAATGCTGAATGATGCTATTCTTATGCAATATCATTAACTTGATTCGTCAAGCCCCCGGTAGTACTGGTATGGTCCATATGCGGGAAACCGCGAACACAAAAAGGCGTGCTCCAACTGCGGGTTGGACACCACACAAACTAGATACACATGGTGTATCACACATGGAAAGCTATTGCAATAGGTTTTATATTTGCATGTTCATTGGATTTGTATTTCAATACATTTATATGATGAGCTTGTGCTATAATTACTACTCAAGTTTATACAAAATATGTTAACTCAAAATATATGTTTCTCACTCAACCACGTGTGGTTGATCCAAGTTTTCTTTACATGTTTCAGGTAATCAGGATCAGGAAATTCAGCTAGGTCAAGATGCTATGAATGTTTATGGTGACCTAGAAACGAGAAACAAACTAGACGTTGTGTAATATTATCATTATGTGTATACTTTGATGTATAATATTGTGTGCGTTTGTGTTAATCTATCTAATAACTATGAAACCTTAGTAAATCTTGGGTTCTTCTTGAACTATGGCTATGAATTCATTACGTCACGCACCGTGGATTCCGCACGCGGCGCAGGGTGTGACAAGCGTGAACTCTTCTTCGTCTTCTGGTGGATCACTGTGCTCGTTTTCTTCTTCGTTGACAGGTTTCTCAGTCTTGACATGTGGCTCCTCAGCTCCCTATGGTTTCTTTCATGGGCTACCCTTTTGGCCGGCCATCTAAACTTTCTACATAATGCAACAATTGATGAGTCAGTACAGGAATCAGTTTAGCATGAAATAAGTGTTGTAAATCGTTAATGATGTTGATCAGGTGTTATAACCATTTACCCAACTCATAGGCTCTAAATGTTTCCCATCCCATCTCCTCAATGTGCATGACACTAACTACCTTTCTAACCTTACATCTACATCTTAACTCGTACATAAAATTCAGCTCGTGGCATCCGTTCATCCGTGGTTGGCAATCCGTATCATTCAATCCCATTCTCAGTTTAAGTCTTAGCATTTGGGATGCGAAGATCTTTGAAACTATGGCTCTGATACCAACTTGTGAGGCCCCGATCCCGGGTGCCTTCTAGAGGTTGGTTTTCATCATAACACATAGCTCTTAAACTAAAAACTTTCATAGATAGCAGCGGAATTTAAAACGTAGTTTGCCAAACATGAAATAATGTCTGAATTAAAACATAATTAACTGCCAACACCACCGGATTCTCTATCTTGATGCCCAAGCTCCACGTTTCTTCTTGCCATAGCTTTAACCTGACATACATGCTAAAATGTCAGCTTACGCTGGTGAGTTCTAGTTTTCATAAAACATCGTAAACATTTTGTTAAGTTAAAACATATTTAGCATCATTTCGTTCACATAATCCAAAACCTTGTCACATAAACATCCTGATCATCATCATCATACAACCACTGCTACCAAGCGAAACAGTGCGCTTATGCCGGCACAAGGCTCCATAACCATTGATCTGACCCGCCGAAGCGTTCTGCAGATCCATACTTACCCAGTAACAATTAATGGAGCAACCATACTTACCCCATACGAATATGGGAGCAACATAATGCTTACCCCGTAACAAGTACGGGAGCAACCATACATACCCCATACGAATACGGGATCAACATCATACTTATCCCATACGAATATGGGAGCAACATCATACTTACCCCGTAACAAGTACATGAGCAACCATACTTACCTGATACGAATATGGGAGCAATGTCATACTTACCCCATACGAATATGGGAGCAACATCATTCATCATGACATGATATACTAGCACTATATCATCATTCAGCATAACATCGTAACCTTATCCTAATAACATAGGATTACTCATAACAGGCTATGCTAGTATCATATCATCATAACCTCCTAGCATCATATACATGTCATGCTAGAAGCATATCATCATATCATTCATCATGGCATCATAAACACATTGTGCTAGCACTAATCATCATAGCATCATACTTTCATCCTAGCAGCCTAGGATTTCATCATAGCATAACATCTATAATTATCATCATAGCATGTTATCATACAGTTCATCATCATAACTTACTAACACGCATTCATCATACTTAGCATACTTTCATGCATAAATCATACTAACACGTTAACATGCATTCATCATCATGGCATAGTCACATAACATCATAACATATTAACAGCATGTATGCCAGCCCAAAACATAGTTACACATAACTTGTTAAAGTAGGGCATCTAGAACTCACCTGACAGTAGCTCCTTGTATATTCTTGACCGAACTATTTAGCCATGACTTAAGAACCTACATCAGTACATCGTCTAATTACATTACATTACCACATGAAGTTCACTAAGTTGAGTACACTAAGTGAAGTTCACTAAGTTGAGTACACTAAGTTGCGTACACTAAGTTGAGTACTCTAAGTTGAGTACACTAAGTTGAGTACTCTAGGTTGAGTACTCTAAGTTGATGTCACACCCCGAGCCGGCGGGGTAGGATCGGGTTTCCCCGACGGGCGGAAGGTTCCCGAGGCGCGATATCGAAATGATAATCGGATTGATCAGATTGTTCACATTGCACATGATATATAAATGAGAAACTTTGCTAAAATAAAATAGGATTACAGGGTTAAATTATATTCGTTAAGTTTACAATTTAACAATGTAAACCCACTATCACATCATCAGTCTTCAATCTTGTAGCTGCACAAGATATGTTAAACAAACTGTAAAATGATGCTTCAAAATATGCAGGTCCAAAAAGCTAGGTCCTCTTTCAGATAACCTAATCCCAAAGAAAATAACTCTTCAGTTGACCTGTTCGTCATCTGAGAAGTCATGCAAAAATAAAGTCAACACATGGTTGGTGAGTTCATATAATTTCGTATTTGAAAATGATTTGAAAATGATTTGAAAACCTCCTTTGGTAAAGACCCTAACCTCATTAACTCCACATGTATCATCCAGATCGGTATGCTTATGTATAGGGCATACCCCTGAGTCGAGGCTACAACCCCGCCCAGACGCCGTCCCACCACATACTAATCCGCATAGGACATTGTTGTTAATGATAATTAAGCATCTTTACCTATCACACACTCTTGTTCACAATGACCCAAATGTTCTCACAAAACCTTTGTTTAACCCACGGGTAACAACCTTAATCTCATTAACATCACATGTATCATCCAGATCGGTATGCTTATATATAGGGCATACCCCTGAGTCGAGGCTACAACCCCGCCCAGACGCCGTCCCACCACATACTAATCCACATGGGACATTGGTGTTAATGAAAATTAAGCATTTTACCCCTACCTTAACCCAATGATTCGTCATTCCTTTTTGTTCCTGTAAATACAACAATTTGGAATCTATGTTGATTCCTTAAGTTCATCACAATAGTGATCAACCACAGAAATTGTATAAACAGTTATAAATGCTTAATTAAACAAGTAAATAAACATTTAATAAAATCTAAGTCCTTATGATTGGGGCCTATGGTCATACTCGAGTAGACTAGTCTGTCAATCTAGGTACTTAGTAGTTAGGGAAACTGTAAATATCCTCAAACATACGACCTACAAGTCAAACGGTCTAGCTAGGACTTCTTGAAATGCAGGATTTTATGTTTCGTCAATGTTTTTGGCGTATGTTATCTCTGATATTTCCCAGATTTTCCCTTAAAAAATGATTGTCTGATTTTGTCACAAGATGTACTTGATGTGTTGATCATAGAATACAAGATTCATTGATCGGTTGTACACTTGATTCATTGTTCAACAAACACTTGGTTTATAGAACATTGAATGTTGTCTTTGCAAAGATTGTTTTGTTGATGTCTTGATGTCTCACACTTGTTTTGTCAAAATGTTTGATTTGATTCCTTGAATTCACCCACTTGATTTGTCCAAAATGTTTGATTTGATCCCTTGAATTCACCCACTTGATTTGTCCAAAATGTTTGATTTGATCCCTTGAATTCACCCACTTGATTTGTCAAAATGTTTAGTTTGATTTGTTTGAAATGCTTTGACTTATTGAAAAGTTTAGTTTAACTTGATTATTCACTTAATAAATAAGTAAATCAGTTAATAACCTGCATAAAATCTTCCTAGACATGATCTAGGATAACATTTATATATATGTAAAACGTATAATTTAAAAGCATTCAAGTAAACAATTTAAATAAACAGTTTACGCATGCTTCTCAGCCCCGCGTTTTAAAACAAAAATGTTTGAAAAGGGGCAATGAACTCACCTGTGTTGCCGTGAAATGAACCACAAAAGATAAGCGCACTCTTTGATTGTTGCCTAAGTATCTTTAGCACCTGGGTTATTTTAAAGAATTCGAATTCGATAAGTACCTACAGAAATTGTCGTACCTATGGTTTGGTCTCGATGTGCAACTACGTGTCCTAGATTACTAGTGTGTTTCTAGAATTTCCTCTATCTAAGTTAAACTATTACCCATTAGTAACCCAAATCCCACATAAAGCATTTAAAGTATTTAAGTAAAACAGTTTCAATTTAATACATTTTAAGTAAATCATTTATTTAGGAAAATCATTTAATTATCTTGTTAAGGTCTATAATATTATTTCTTTTATGAAAAACATATTCAATTTAAGAAAAATGTAATTTAAACATGATGGGCTTATATTAAACCCATTGGGCCATTCTTGGCCCATTGATAATCCTTTTTGTTTCTGATGTGTTTCTTGTTAGTTCGCTGAGTAACTAACCTTAATGGTTTAAATAAACCAATTACGGTAGTCATATGTCTTTGAAATTCCCAATGGTCTAGGTGTTAACATTTAAGTCCACCCATAACCTTTAGGTTCTTGTTTTCCATCCCTAGTGTATTCTTTCCATGACATTCGATATCTTAGCTTAAGAAGATTTATTTGTGTTTAACCAAATAAATGACCGTCCCCTACAATGATTTCATACCATAAGGGTGCTAGAATATCCTATGTTAGATCGATAGTTAATCCTAGCATTGCTTTTATTGAAGTTTAGATCTTGTGGGCCTTGTGTTAGGCCTAGCTTGTCATTGTGACCCATTAGATTCCTATTGAACCTAATGTCTATCATGGCACTTTGTTAGTGATGTTAAGCTAGGTAACTTGGGTCGAATGGTTAATATTTAGCTTAACCGAATGTACAACGGATCGTCTTAGATATTTGGCCAATTTAAGTGATCCTGGGCCTGATAATAGGGCTATTGGGCTAACCCTAAGTGTCATGGGCTATGGTAATCGCATGGGCCAATCCATTGGGCCATTTTACTATGGGCCGAGTGCCATGAGCATGGGCCGGTTATATTTCCTATTTGGGCCGAAATAGTTATTAGTGGGCCGAAGTGTGGTTCCATGTATTGATCAATTGGGCCTAGTTAATCCACATAAGAGATCACCAAGCAGCGAACCTTTTATGTGTTTTATGAACAAGGTTCGGTTGTGGCCGATGTCCATGTAAGGTTCGCCTCTGGTTCGCCCCCGACCATGGTTCGGCTGGTCCATGTTTGACCAGCAAGGTTCGGTGATGTCAATTGAGCATGCAAGGTTCGCCTTCATGCAAACAGGTTCGGTGAGTGATGATGGTTCGGCTACAAGTTCGGTAAGGTTCGACTAATCATGCAAAGAAGGGTTCGGCATTAAGGCTCGGAGGGTTAGGGTTCGTGGCTCTAAAATGGTTCGGCCAACACAGCTGGGTTCGGCCGCTCATGAAGGCTCATGACCTTCCAAGGTTCGTGGGCCCTGGTGATGGTTCGTGAGTGAGGAAGAAGGTTCGGCCAGCTATCATGCATACCCAAGGTTCGTGACTTCAACGGTTCGGCCATGGTGGCTGTCAACGAACCCTGGTTCGTTCTCATCAGTTCCATCGAACCCAATTGGTCTCCGATCGTGCCCCTGGTTATTCTTGCATCACCGAAGTCATCCATGGTGCGGCTCTCGAAAAGTTAAACCTTAAACCGGTTATGTGTGTGTGTATCAAAACAAAGGAGAAAACCCTATTTTTTTTCAGTTTGTTTATGCGTGATTACCTCAAATTTGGCCGGAGAAACTCGCAGATTAGTTGTACTTCCGTGTAGAGCTCGTTCCTAGCTACGCGTGGACACCAAGAACGCCGGATTTCGCCTCCAAACGAGTGAGTTATGAAGCTTGAAAGTGGTAGATTTTAGAGAGAGAGAGAGTGACGGAAATTGAGCTAGAGAGAGAGAGAAATGAGTGAAAAATGAGATGAAAGTCTCATTTGAGACTTTAAATACCTCGAGGGTATTCGGGTTCGTTTCGGTTGCTCGGTTCACGTTTTCGTCGCGTTTCCGGATCGTAACGCGTATATTTACGTAATCTAAATAAAAGGTTATATTTTATGTGCTTGGGAAGTGGCTACTTCTAGTAATGACATTAAATAATAATTTCCTAATTTATTTATCGAAACTCCTAAATATTACGCGTTCTATGATTTATTCGCGTATTATAGTTTACGCGTCTAAAATTAAAATAGTTTTGCCTTACTTGTAACTATGATGAGTTTCAAAATTGTAAAATAGGAAATATTTTATTTCCTTATAATTATTATCGATCGAGTCGTCTTTCGTTTCGTCAGAAAACGTCACTTACGCGCGTCTTCGTACAGAGCGCTAACTGTACAAACACGATCGTACGTTTCACTTTCTGATTTTGTTGTCTAATTTACAATCATCGTTTCAGATCATTAAACTGTCAGATCCATTCGTACAGATCGTCACCTATACGAACAGTCCGTCGGTTTAACATTCCGTAACAACAACTGTTATTGTATTGTTTTGATTAGCCTCGCATACGTGCTATCCTAATAGATCCTAACAAATAAACCCATGATGGTTCAGTGTTGCCAGATAATTACCTGACTCAAGAACCATTGCTCTTTACCTAGTTTCTGCTAAATGTTTATGAATCTTCTGTTTGATAACGTGAAATGACTTTGACTATCAATATGAACATGAAATAGAATGGAATGTGTATAGTTGGTGTCTGTTTACTGTTCATGCTACTGTTGCGATCACCGTTCCGGCACCGATTTCGGCACTGTTGTTACAGTCTCCCCTTGTTAGAGAAATTTCGTCCCGAAATTTAAGAATAGTTATCGGTTACAGCTTTCTCTGTAAGCAGTTGGGGATGTCCTGAACATCGTGTGACCTTTGCATTTTCCAAGCAAACTTGAGTTTTCGCTTTGAATTTCCAATGAACTTAGCAATGGAAATACGACTTTTCCTTAGTTGTTTAATCTAACGAGCCGTAAACTCTGAAGACTATTACCTAAGGTATACTGTCCGTCTAATTGAATTTCTTCAACTGATATGACGAACGATTCGTTAGCACGACGTTTATTCAAGTTCGAGACGTGAAACACGTAACGCATCCAACTAAGGTCATATAATGACCTCAATCTTTGTGCCATGAAACTAATACATTGGATGATCTCGGATTGTCCTACGTTTCGTGGTGCTTGTTCATCCCTTTATTCTGGGATGGACTACACCTTTAATCCGTCAGTCGGCGACTGACGTTGCCGACCTCAAGGAGCCTCGAAGGGTGTGCATTCGATGCTTCTATATTGACGGTTGTTGTAGGAAGATGTAATCGGTGGCATTTGGGAGTCCAACTTTCCACTGTAGTTTGACATACAGATTCTCAACATAACCCCCAAGATTCGTGTCGTACTTTCGCTTCAACCGTCCTTTGGTGAACGGTGAGCTGTAATTATTTTTAAGTACATCTCTAACCAAATGTTAAACAATGGTATCACATAGAGTACCACTATCTCGTTGCTGTAAAATCCATCAGTTTACCTATCACCAGAGTCCACCCACTAATTTGGTAGTAAGTGTTACATCCGGTTTATCTTAAACTGTCTTTTGGTACTAAAATCTGACACACTCCTTAAAATCTTCGTAGGTGACTCTCACTACATCTAGGTCTTGATCTTCAGATCAAATTCCTTAAGTCACCCATGGTGTATACTTAAGTTATTTGACATAACCGTATACATACTTCACCACTTGTTTAATCCCTCCTCAGCTCGAAGGTTTATATTATACAGCGGGGAGGTCTACCTAAAATACGGCAGAGTTATTAGGATAAAGGTAAGGATTTACCTTCTCAGTACACTTATACCCACCCGTGTGATGGTGTATATCTATCTTACTCTTACCCTAAAGTCATGAGACTCATGAAACCTATTGTAACTTTCGTCCCAACTATTACTTATTCTCTTCTGATTTCAAATTGAGAGAATTTAAGATGAAGTTGTTCTTTCTTTGACGGTTCCAAAATGTCCCTGGGATGTCGTTCGTGTTTTGTCGTGCTACTATAATAATTCAGTATGTCATCCTTAATAGTAATGACAAACTAACCAGTTACGGTTTGCACGCTCGATTCATGAGGTCCAAGAAACCATAGGTGCATTCTTCTACTCGAAGAACATCACCATAATTTGGAATGCCCATAATTCATTCGAAATATTTTCTCGAGCATACCTTCATCTTGTATTCTCAAATGACTTCCCTTGATCTACTTATTTAGCCTACGTAAAGACCTGACACAGTTCTCATATTTACTTTTCCTAACATCCTAGAGTCAGAGTTCTCAAATTTAGGTAACTCAATTTCTAGGAGATCTACGTATAAAATGAAAGTCTACACACTAGTTTTGACATTTTTAATTTCTAAGGCTTTTAGTGTTCTAATTACATAAAGTCCTATTCTAATTTACAGTAATTAAGTCGGCATTAATGATTACTCTATCCCTATTTAATCGTCTAACCCTTATTTAACCTAAAGGTTCCTTCAATTATTATTCTGATTATCTTTTCGGCACTGACTTTGCTTTTGACTAACTTAAATTTATGGTTCCTAAAATTACAACAGACTATGCAGTCCTAATTAATACCCCAATAGATAATTTAAGGTATTAAGCAGAAATTTGCATACCTATGGAGTCATCGGACTCCGAGTGTTCCCCAGGAGCTGGTAAAGCGAGTAGTTCCTCAATGTCTGCTGGGTCTGCTGGAGACATCTTCCTAGGGCAGTCCTTTGCAAAATGTCCATGCATTCCGCACATGAAGCAGTTGTTGTTATGTTGAGGGGAAGTAAAGGTGCTCGCTTTTTGTTCCCATTTTCTAGTAGAAATAAACCGACACCGTTGAATCCAGTGTCCGTATTTACCACAATTCAGACAGTGTTTACAAGGTTTCTCCTCACCATGATGAAATCCACATCTGACACATTTAGGAAATGCACCAAAATATTGACGAGGAGTAGAGGCTATTGGTGGCTGACACTGTTGTATCCAGTGTCCTGTCCTTCCACCACGCGTGCATTGTAGGCACGAAGATTCAGCCAGATCATGGTAGTGACAAGCCGAATAGAGGGAAGCTTTTCCTTTAGAAGGTGCAGGATTTGTAAAAGATATCCTCACAGGGCAGTCTCGGGCAATGTGTTCGGACAGTCCGCACACATAACAATCTTTGTTGTGTCGAGGAAGGGGATATGTAGTGTTTCCAGGATTCTGGTTATGAGTCGGGGGATTATTACAATCACGACTCCAGTGTCCCTTTCCTCCGCAGTTCAGACAATGTTTGCACAGTTTATTCTTAGCATGGTGGAGACCGCACGTGGCACATAGAGGAAATTTGCTAGCCTCCGGTTTGCATACTAATTCCATTGATGTTCTGCATTGGTGATCCAAATGGTTCGTCTTGTCACAATGGATGCATTGCTTGCATGAGATTTCAGCGCGGTGGTGATAGTGACAGTTAGTGCAAAGGGGTGATTTTCCCGCGTAACACCTACGATTCCCTGACTCCGGAGCAACGGCCATCTGACGAAGGGGAATGGCCTCAGTGTGGATTTCAGGGTTTCTTGATTTCTTAGAACGACTCCGTTTTCGCTTCTTGCTTGTTTCTCCTTCTTCCGGTTCCTTCTTCTCTGCAGCAAGTAATGGGAAGTTCCTGGTAAATTCCTCACTGTTCCTGATCCAGGTGATGATTCCAGGGAGAATCGCCACCAACTGTTCAGTGAGCAGTGTTGCAAGAACCTCAACGGCTGGGTCCGTCTCTTGTGGAGGTAGAGGCGGTGATGGTTGCCTTCTTGGTGACATTCTAATCATAACCAATAGTACATTGGTTAGTGCAATGATCGAATGCAGAAGACACAATGCAAGTAAATTCCTAATTCCTATGTTCTCTACATGCAGGGTCCCTAGGTTATAGTCTAGGCCAAACCGTTTAAATAGTGACCTATATTTCTCTATAACCATGGCTCTGATACCAATCTGTCACACCCCGAGCCGGCGGGGTAGGATCGGGTTTCCCCGACGGGCGGAAGGTTCCCGAGGCGCGATATCGAAATGATAATCGGATTGATCAGATTGTTCACATTGCACATGATATATAAATGAGAAACTTTGCTAAAATAAAATAGGATTACAGGGTTAAATTATATTCGTTAAGTTTACAATTTAACAATGTAAACCCACTATCACATCATCAGTCTTCAATCTTGTAGCTGCACAAGATATGTTAAACAAACTGTAAAATGATGCTTCAAAATATGCAGGTCCAAAAAGCTAGGTCCTCTTTCAGATAACCTAATCCCAAAGAAAATAACTCTTCAGTTGACCTGTTCGTCATCTGAGAAGTCATGCAAAAATAAAGTCAACACATGGTTGGTGAGTTCATATAATTTCGTATTTGAAAATGATTTGAAAATGATTTGAAAACCTCCTTTGGTAAAGACCCTAACCTCATTAACTCCACATGTATCATCCAGATCGGTATGCTTATGTATAGGGCATACCCCTGAGTCGAGGCTACAACCCCGCCCAGACGCCGTCCCACCACATACTAATCCGCATAGGACATTGTTGTTAATGATAATTAAGCATCTTTACCTATCACACACTCTTGTTCACAATGACCCAAATGTTCTCACAAAACCTTTGTTTAACCCACGGGTAACAACCTTAATCTCATTAACATCACATGTATCATCCAGATCGGTATGCTTATATATAGGGCATACCCCTGAGTCGAGGCTACAACCCCGCCCAGACGCCGTCCCACCACATACTAATCCACATGGGACATTGGTGTTAATGAAAATTAAGCATTTTACCCCTACCTTAACCCAATGATTCGTCATTCCTTTTTGTTCCTGTAAATACAACAATTTGGAATCTATGTTGATTCCTTAAGTTCATCACAATAGTGATCAACCACAGAAATTGTATAAACAGTTATAAATGCTTAATTAAACAAGTAAATAAACATTTAATAAAATCTAAGTCCTTATGATTGGGGCCTATGGTCATACTCGAGTAGACTAGTCTGTCAATCTAGGTACTTAGTAGTTAGGGAAACTGTAAATATCCTCAAACATACGACCTACAAGTCAAACGGTCTAGCTAGGACTTCTTGAAATGCAGGATTTTATGTTTCGTCAATGTTTTTGGCGTATGTTATCTCTGATATTTCCCAGATTTTCCCTTAAAAAATGATTGTCTGATTTTGTCACAAGATGTACTTGATGTGTTGATCATAGAATACAAGATTCATTGATCGGTTGTACACTTGATTCATTGTTCAACAAACACTTGGTTTATAGAACATTGAATGTTGTCTTTGCAAAGATTGTTTTGTTGATGTCTTGATGTCTCACACTTGTTTTGTCAAAATGTTTGATTTGATTCCTTGAATTCACCCACTTGATTTGTCCAAAATGTTTGATTTGATCCCTTGAATTCACCCACTTGATTTGTCCAAAATGTTTGATTTGATCCCTTGAATTCACCCACTTGATTTGTCAAAATGTTTAGTTTGATTTGTTTGAAATGCTTTGACTTATTGAAAAGTTTAGTTTAACTTGATTATTCACTTAATAAATAAGTAAATCAGTTAATAACCTGCATAAAATCTTCCTAGACATGATCTAGGATAACATTTATATATATGTAAAACGTATAATTTAAAAGCATTCAAGTAAACAATTTAAATAAACAGTTTACGCATGCTTCTCAGCCCCGCGTTTTAAAACAAAAATGTTTGAAAAGGGGCAATGAACTCACCTGTGTTGCCGTGAAATGAACCACAAAAGATAAGCGCACTCTTTGATTGTTGCCTAAGTATCTTTAGCACCTGGGTTATTTTAAAGAATTCGAATTCGATAAGTACCTACAGAAATTGTCGTACCTATGGTTTGGTCTCGATGTGCAACTACGTGTCCTATATTACTAGTGTGTTTCTAGAATTTCCTCTATCTAAGTTAAACTATTACCCATTAGTAACCCAAATCCCACATAAAGCATTTAAAGTATTTAAGTAAAACAGTTTCAATTTAATACATTTTAAGTAAATCATTTATTTAGGAAAATCATTTAATTATCTTGTTAAGGTCTATAATATTATTTCTTTTATGAAAAACATATTCAATTTAAGAAAAATGTAATTTAAACATGATGGGCTTATATTAAACCCATTGGGCCATTCTTGGCCCATTGATAATCCTTTTTGTTTCTGATGTGTTTCTTGTTAGTTCTCTGAGTAACTAACCTTAATGGTTTAAATAAACCAATTACGGTAGTCATATGTCTTTGAAATTCCCAATGGTCTAGGTGTTAACATTTAAGTCCACCCATAACCTTTAGGTTCTTGTTTTCCATCCCTAGTGTATTCTTTCCATGACATTCGATATCTTAGCTTAAGAAGATTTATTTGTGTTTAACCAAATAAATGACCGTCCCCTACAATGATTTCATACCATAAGGGTGCTAGAATATCCTATGTTAGATCGATAGTTAATCCTAGCATTGCTTTTATTGAAGTTTAGATCTTGTGGGCCTTGTGTTAGGCCTAGCTTGTCATTGTGACCCATTAGATTCCTATTGAACCTAATGTCTATCATGGCACTTTGTTAGTGATGTTAAGCTAAGTAACTTGGGTCGAATGGTTAATATTTAGCTTAACCGAATGTACAACGGATCGTCTTAGATATTTGGCCAATTTAAGTGATCCTGGGCCTGATAATAGGGCTATTGGGCTAACCCTAAGTGTCATGGGCTATGGTAATCGCATGGGCCAATCCATTGGGCCATTTTACTATGGGCCGAGTGCCATGAGCATGGGCCGGTTATATTTCCTATTTGGGCCGAAATAGTTATTAGTGGGCCGAAGTGTGGTTCCATGTATTGATCAATTGGGCCTAGTTAATCCACATAAGAGATCACCAAGCAGCGAACCTTTTATGTGTTTTATGAACAAGGTTCGGTTGTGGCCGATGTCCATGTAAGGTTCGCCTCTGGTTCGCCCCCAACCATGGTTCGGCTGGTCCATGTTTGACCAGCAAGGTTCGGTGATGTCAATTGAGCATGCAAGGTTCGCCTTCATGCAAACAGGTTCGGTGAGTGATGATGGTTCGGCTACAAGTTCGGTAAGGTTCGACTAATCATGAAAAGAAGGGTTCGGCATTAAGGCTCGGAGGGTTAGGGTTCGTGGCTCTAAAATGGTTCGGCCAACACAGCTGGGTTCGGCCGCTCATGAAGGCTCGTGACCTTCCAAGGTTCGTGGGCCCTGGTGATGGTTCGTGAGTGAGGAAGAAGGTTCGGCCAGCTATCATGCATACCCAAGGTTCGTGACTTCAACGGTTCGGCCATGGTGGCTGTCAACGAACCCTGGTTCGTTCTCATCAGTTCCATCGAACCCAATTGGTCTCCGATCGTGCCCCTGGTTATTCTTGCATCACCGAAGTCATCCATGGTGCGGCTCTCGAAAAGTTAAACCTTAAACCGGTTATGTGTGTGTGTATCAAAACAAAGGAGAAAACCCTATTTTTTTTCAGTTTGTTTATGCGTGATTACCTCAAATTTGGCCGGAGAAACTCGCAGATTAGTTGTACTTCCGTGTAGAGCTCGTTCCTAGCTACGCGTGGACACCAAGAACGCCGGATTTCGCCTCCAAACGAGTGAGTTATGAAGCTTGAAAGTGGTAGATTTTAGAGAGAGAGAGAGTGACGGAAATTGAGCTAGAGAGAGAGAGAAATGAGTGAAAAATGAGATGAAAGTCTCATTTGAGACTTTAAATACCTCGAGGGTATTCGGGTTCGTTTCGGTTGCTCGGTTCACGTTTTCGTCGCGTTTCCGGATCGTAACGCGTATATTTACGTAATCTAAATAAAAGGTTATATTTTATGTACTTGGGAAGTGGCTACTTCTAGTAATGACATTAAATAATAATTTCCTAATTTATTTATCGAAACTCCTAAATATTACGCGTTCTATGATTTATTCGCGTATTATAGTTTACGCGTCTAAAATTAAAATAGTTTTGCCTTACTTGTAACTATGATGAGTTTCAAAATTGTAAAATAGGAAATATTTTATTTCCTTATAATTATTATCGATCGAGTCGTCTTTCGTTTCGTCAGAAAACGTCACTTACGCGCGTCTTCGTACAGAGCGCTAACTGTACAAACACGATCGTACGTTTCACTTTCTGATTTTGTTGTCTAATTTACAATCATCGTTTCAGATCATTAAACTGTCAGATCCATTCGTACAGATCGTCACCTATACGAACAGTCCGTCGGTTTAACATTCCGTAACAACAACTGTTATTGTATTGTTTTGATTAGCCTCGCATACGTGCTATCCTAATAGATCCTAACAAATAAACCCATGATGGTTCAGTGTTGCCAGATAATTACCTGACTCAAGAACCATTGCTCTGTACCTAGTTTCTGCTAAATGTTTATGAATCTTCTGTTTGATAACGTGAAATGACTTTGACTATCAATATGAACATGAAATAGAATGGAATGTGTATAGTTGGTGTCTGTTTACTGTTCATGCTACTGTTGCGATCACCGTTCCGGCACCGATTTCGGCACTGTTGTTACAGTTGAGTACACTAAGTTGAGTACACTAAGTTAAGTACTCTAAGTTGAGTACACTAAGTTGAGTACACTAAGTTGAGTACTCTAAGTTGTGTACTTGGAGTGAAGTTCACAAACTTGAGTACACTAAGTGAAGTTCACGAACTTGAGTACACTAAGTGAAGTTCACGAACTCGAGTACTCGTCTTTTCTTCATAAAATATCTTAGAAATCTATCCAAGACTTTGGGGACTTAGTTCTAGGTCCCTTAAGACCTTACTAACGTATTGGAACCAAAAAGGAACAAACTTTTTGCATAAAGGCGTGACCTTTATGCATGTTTTTCCTTTTTTTATAAATATCGGAACTTTCATGCATCAAAACCTTTCCTGGTGTTAGATGATCCTTTCAGTAGCTTCCCGTGCGATTCGTCCTTCGTTTGGCTGATCAAAAGTCGTTTCTTGAAATTCTCGAACCTTCCCTCTTCGAGTTCTTGAGAGAGAGTGCTTCCAACCAAAGGTTAGCACGTTTCTCAAGGCACTCATATATATAGGCAAGCTTCAAGAAAATGGAGTACACTAACTCACTAAGTGAAGTTCACGAAATTGAGTACTCTAAGTGGAGTTCACGAAATTCAGTACTCTAAGCAGAGTTCACGAAATTGAGTACAGTAAGTGAAGTTTTCTAAGTTGAGTACACTAAGTTGAGTACTCTAAGTTGAGTACACTTAGTTGAGTACTCTAAGTTGAGTACACTAAGTTGAGTACTCTAAGTTGAGTACACTAAGTTGAGTACTCTAAGTTGAGTACACTAAGTTGAGTACTCTAAGTTGAGTACACTGAGTTGAGTACACTAAGTTGAGTACTCTAAGTTGAGTACACTAAGTTGAGTACTCTAAGTTGAGTACACTAAGTTGAGTACTCTAAGTTGAGTACACTAAGTTGAGTACTTTAACTTGAGTACACTAAGTTGAGACTCTAAGTTGTGTACTCGAAGTGAAGTTCACGAACTTGAGTACACTAAGTGAAGTTCACGAACTTTAGTACACTAAGTGAAGTTCACGAACTCGAGTATTCGTCTTTTCTTCATAAAATATCTTAGAAATCTATCCAAGACTTTGGGGAGTTAGTTCTAGGTCCCTTATGACCTTACTAACGTATGGGAACCAAAAAGGAACAAACTTTCTGCATAAAGGCGTGACCTTTATGCATGTTTTTCCTTTTTGTCTAAAAATCAGAACTTTCATGCATCAAACCCTTTCCTGGTGTTAGATGATCCTTTCTGTAGTTTCCCGTGAGATTCATCCTTCGTTTGGCCGATCAAAAGTTGTTTCTTGAAATTCTCGAACCTGCCCTCTTCGAGTTCTTGAGAGAGAGTGCTTACAACCAAAGGTTAGCACGTTTCCCAAGGCACTCATATATATAGGCAAGGTTCAAGAAAATGGAGTACACTAAGTGAAGTTCACGAAATTGAGTACTCTAAGTGGAGTTCACGAAATTGAGTACTCTAAGTAGAGTTCACGAAATTGAGTACACTAAGTGAAGTTCTCTAAGTTGAGTACACTAAGTTGAGTACTCTAAGTTGAAGTTCACGAAAATGGAATTAGTGTACTTCCAATTTCGTGATCTTTTGTTTGGTTGGTTTTCATCTATTGCCGGTAAGTAAATTATCCGTTACCCATTCGTAGGTTCAAATAATTTGTATAGAAAACTCGGGGTGTTACATCAAATCTCGACACCAATTGTTCCAAACTTCATTCTAAGATGTTCCTTAGCTTCCTATGTTGATTTAGTGCAACATCCTATGGTCTAGAGGGTCGAACTTGGGCTGAGAAGTTCAAGTCGTTCGAGCAAGATGATGAATAGTATAAGTTTTCTGAAAATCAATGATTTCTTACTCGATTTTACCTCGTTTTCGGCTATTCCAAGCTCGTTTCTTCGTCTCTTCACGATCTACACGTTCCCACGGTCGTTTTGACACCAAATTTGCCCAATTTGGTGCAGATTTGAGAAAGTTATGGGGGTTTTTAGAGAGAGAAATAGATGAGAGATAGAGAACCGGAAATTGTGTGTAGGTGAGGGGTTGTTGTGTGTAACATTTGTACATTTAGTCATGTAGTAATTCCATTGTGGTTGTTCTTATTCAATACTTGCGCATGATTCAACCGTTCATACGTCACCGCGCCGTGGATTCCGCACGCGGCGCAGGGGTGTGACAGGTTGGTATCAGAGCCAAGGTTGTAGAGAACTAGGAAAAACCCAATGTTTAATGACCTAGACTATAACCTAAGCTACCCAATAGGACTAAGTGCTATAGGCTTGAGGATACTTAGGATCTAAGTAACTTAAGTGAGCATTAAGTCTACAATAAGCTTGAAAGATCTTAGGGACATTTTTCTAAGATTAGATATCGAGTTAAAGAATTTGAACCGGAATTCTATAATTTTAGAAACCGGATTAAATTCTCACACATATGCATTTAAGGATTTCAGAGGCAAGGATCTGTATTCTTAGTATCCTTGATCTGAAATTCTCACACAGAGATCATTATAGAAATTCGGAGGCAAAGATCTGTATTTTCAGTATCTTTGATATGAATTTCTTGTCATATTCATTATAGGAATTCAAAGGTCAAGATCTATTAATTTAGAGTCTTGATTTGAAGTCCTTGTCATATTCATTATAGGAATTCAAATGTCAAGATCTATTAATTTAGAGTCTTGATTTGAAGTCCTTGTCATATTCATTATAGGAATTCAAATGTCAAGATCTATTAATTTAGAGTCTTGATTTGAAATCCTTGTCATATTCATTATAGGAATTCAAATGTCAAAATCTATTAATTTAGAGTCTTGATTTGAAATCCTTGTCATGCTCATTATAGGAATTCAAAGGTCAAGAACTATTAATTTAGAATCTTGAGTTGGAATCCTTGTCATTGTTATCATTATCAGGTGTTCATTATTATAGGAACTTTATAACTTAGAATCTGTGTAACAGTATTCTTTAGTTGAAGTTCTCACAAGAGATCATTATACTCGATACTGTAGGTATTGAGAACCTAGGTTAATTAACCTAGGACACACATGCTAAAACCTAAGGTTTTAATTTCGAGTAAATTAAGAACCATGGTTTACATAATCATTATCATAGTCACAGAACAAGAGGCAATCATGAAACAATCATAATCAATCAACAGTTGGAATCTTAGCCCCAAATATAAACGACGGATTAACGCTAACGTGTTGAGGTAAGTGGTGGGTCGGTGAGAGCTTACCCTATATATAAGCTTATTTCAGTATGTTAGGGGGAATCCGGCGTTTGTATTTGGAGTGAGGATTCGGGATCAACTGGACACATGGAACATTAGTCAAACACATGGGATACAAACATTTGGGAAACAATCATTGGTGAATCAAATCATAGTGCAATTCAAACTTGGATGAACCAAACATTATGGTGAATCAATCAAGTTGTGAACATTTTCAATGTAAACCTTAAGTGAAATTCTTAAGTGATTACATCATTAGTACTTACTGACATAAGTTAACAGGAAAGTGTAGAACACACGTATGATCTAGTTCTACATGTTAACAACTGTTAGTAGGTGCACGCATAACATAATCATAGTTCAATCATGGAATCAATCATAGTTCAAGTTGATCAAAGATCATGGGATTCTTAATCAATGGAACCCACTTGGAAATCAGTACAAACGTGTTGCCAAATGCTAGCAAGGGCATGATCGTGGTATATCGAAACGGTGGTGGGCAGCGAGAGTGAGCCCTATATATAAACTATTTTCGGTATATCGGGAAAGTGTCAGTGTGTAGGTTTGGTGGAGAGATCATGGGACATCGTACATATTCACATGATAAGTATGCAAATAAGTTGATAACTTATACGTGTACTAGATCATATTACAATTGAATGATAATACTAGTAGTATGGATATATTACTGACCTTATCATGAAAATTCAATTGTATCCTTCCTCATTACTGACCCGCTTGTGGCTTCTATTCGTAGAATGCCTCCCCGACGTGATCCTAACGGAGGAGGTTCAACAAGTGGCAACGACGATGAAATCAACAAGATTGCTCGAGCTATCGCTGTTCATATGAGGGAAGTAATCCCTGGTATGGTCACTGATATTACCCAGAATCTTCGGGGAAGTACTAGTGATTCAGCACATAACTCAAATGCTACAACTACTGGAACTGCTAACTTCGCTTTCAAGCAGTTCAATGATGCTAAGCCTCCTAAGTACGCTGGTACAGAAGGAGCTACTAGTCTACTACAGTGGTTAGAGAGCATTGAGGACATTCTCGACTTCACTGGATGCCCTGTGAATCTGAAGGTCAAGATGGCCTCAAGCGCTTTTCACAAGGGCGCACTCACCTGGTGGAATTCTGAGAAGAACACCAGAGGACATGAAGTTGCTCTAGCTTTACCATGGGACGGATTCAAGAACTTACTTGTGGAAAAGTTTTGTCCACGTCATGAACTGAAGAAACTGGAGGTGGAGATGTGGAATCTGGTGCAAGATAGTGGAGAGAACGCAAAGTATACAACTCGGTTCCATGAGTTGTGCATTCTGGTGCCCCATTTGGTTACTCCTCTATCCCGCAGGATAGAGAAATACATCGAAGGCTTGCCTCTAGTTGTTAGAGGAACTGTCATGGGTAATAACCCTACTACTTTGGAGGCAGCCATTCAACTTGGTGCTACTCTTACTGAAGAGTATGTGAAGTCTGGAGTGCTCACCCGAAAGGGATTCAAGAGAGCACAGACTGAGGACGGCAAGAAGCCTGAACAGCACCATCACAAGAAGAAGAAGCAAAAGACAATCAAGAACTTTGCAGCGTTGACTGCGGCTGCACCTACTCATGCCACACCCATTACTGCTATGCCACAACCTGCTAATGCCAGAAAGCTTTACACTGGCCAGTTTCCACTTTGCACCAAATGCCAGTATCATCATCTGCCCAACACTCCATGCAAGAAGTGTCTCAAATGTGGGCGTATGGGACACTTTGCAGCTACATGCCGAGCTGCTCATCTTGCGGCTGCAACAACTGCTACCACTACCACTGCTGCTACAGGTGGAAGGGTCTGTTATAATTGTGGAGCAGAGGGACACTTCAGAAATCAGTGTCCAAAACTCAACAACAATACTGCTGCTGCTCGTGCTTTTGTTATTGGAACTGCTGAAGCACGTGAAGAGCCGGCAGTCATCACGGGTACATTTCTTATCAATGATCATTATGTTCCTATCATATTTGATACTGGTGCCGATAAAAGTTTTATCTCTACTCATACTGCTTCTTTGCTTAATATGCAACTATCCACACTTACTGCTCCTTATACTGTAGAAGTAGCAAATGGTAAGACCATAGTTGTAGATTCCATAATTCATGCTTGTGAGCTAAGATTAAATGACCATCTCTTTTCCATCGATCTCATTCCTATGACTCTCGGAAGCTTCGAAGTTGTAGTAGGAATGGATTGGTTATCCAAAAACAATGCTGAAATCGTATGCTCAGAGAAACTTATCCGAATCCCCTTACCGTCTGGCGAAACGATGATAGTCTACGGCGAGAAACCATGCCGCGGATTGAAGATTGTATCGTGCATCAAGGCGAGGAAGTACTTGAGGAAGAAATATTATGCTTTCCTAGCTCATGTAGTGGCAAAGAAACCTGAAAAGAAAGCAGTTGGAGATGTTCCAGTTATCAAAGAATATCCCGACGTATTTCCAGAAGACTTGCCTGGACTACCACCAGTCCGACAAGTGGAGTTTAGAATTGATCTCGTCCCTGGAGCAAACCCAGTGGCGAAGTCACCGTATCGATTAGCACCGTCTGAGATGCAAGAACTGTCTAGTCAGCTTCAAGAACTTTTAGACAAAGGTTTCATAAGACCGAGTTTCTCTCCATGGGGAGCTCCGGTTCTCTTTGTCAAAAAGAAAGACGGTTCATTTCGCATGTGCATCGACTATCGTGAGCTAAACAAGTTGACAATCAAGAATAGATATCCTCTGCCCAGGATCGATGATCTGTTTGATCAACTACAGGGAGCAACTTGTTTCTCTAAGATTGATTTGCGATCCGGGTATCATCAGTTAAGAGTAAATGATGAGGATATACCAAAGACAGCATTTAGGACTCGATATGGACACTATGAGTTTGTGGTTATGCCATTTGGGCTGACCAATGCACCCGCGGTGTTCATGGACTTGATGAATCGAGTCTGTAGGCCATACTTGGATCAGTTTGTTATTGTCTTCATTGACGATATATTGATTTATTCCAAGTCAGAACAAGAGCACGAGGATCATTTGAGGAAAGTCTTAGAGTTGCTAAGAACTGAACGACTATATGCTAAATTCTAAAAATGTGAGTTTTGGCTAAAGGAAATTCACTTCTTGGGACATGTCATCAACAGGGATGGAATACATGTAGATCCAGCCAAGATTGAGGCGATTAAGAACTGGACTACTCCATCCACTCCGACAGAGATTCGTTCATTTCTGGGTTTGGCAGGCTATTACAGAAGATTCATTGCAAACTTCTCTAAGATAGCTTTGCCACTTACCACTTTGACTCAGAAAAGTCAAGCGTTTATATGGGGACAGAAACAGGAAGATGCATTTCAACTTCTTAAACAGAAGTTATGCAACTCCCCTATCCTTAGTCTTCCAGAAGGCAGTGATGATTTCATTGTCTACTGTGATGCTTGAAACCTTGGTCTTGGTTGTGTACTTATGCAACGGGACAAGGTCATTGCTTATGCTTCAAGACAACTTAAGGTTCACGAGAAGAATTACACTACTCATGACCTTGAGTTAGGGGCTGTGGTCTTTGCATTGAAAATTTGGAGACACTACCTTTATGGTACTAAATGTGTCATCTATACAGACCACAAGAGCCTACAACACATTCTCAATCAGAAAGAACTCAACATGAGACAACGGCGTTGGGTTGAGCTTCTAACTGATTACGACTGTGAGATTCGTTACCATCCGGGTAAAGCCAATGTGGTGGCGGATGCTCTTAGTCGCAAGGAACCAGTCAAGCCAATTCGTGTGAGAGCCATGGAGATCAACACACAGCCAAACCTGAAAGACTTGATTCGTATTGCACAACAACAAGTAGTAACAGACAATCAACTCAAGACAGACTTGGATTGTGGCATTGAGAAGAAACTAGAACCTCGATCTGATGGGTTGTTATATCTCAATGGCCGCATTTGGATTCCAAAGTCTGAAGAATTGCGCACACTCATCTGTGATGAGGCCCATAAGTCGCGATACTCAATTCATCCTGGAGCCGACAAGATGTATCAGGACTTGAGGACATCTTACTGGTGGCCGGGAATGAAGAAAGACATAGCACTGTATGTGGGAAAATGTCTTACATGTTCAAAGGTCAAAGCAGAACATCAAAAACCTTCGGGACTTCTGCAGCAACCTGAAATTCCTCAATGGAAATGGGAGCAAATTTCCATGGATTTCATAACCAAGTTGCCGAGAACTCCGCGAGGTTTCGATTCGATTTGGGTGATCGTTGATCGACTCACCAAATCTGCTCATTTTCTCCATATCCGAGAGGATTACAAGATGGAGAAGTTATCCACATTGTACATCAACGAAATCATTGCACGTCATGGTACTCCAACATCAATCATATCTGACCGTGATAGTCGTTTTACTTCTCGCTTTTGGCAATCATTGCAAAAGGCTTTGGGAACGCGTGTTAATCTTAGCACGGCTTATCATCCTCAAACCGACGGCCAAAGCGAAAGGACTATCCAAACACTTGAAGACATGCTTCGTTCTTGTGTCATTGACTTCGGTGGAAGTTGGGACACTCATCTCCCACTCATTGAGTTTTCATATAACAATAGCTATCATACGAGCATTCAATGTGCACCATTCGAAGCTCTATATGGTAGAAAGTGCCTATCACCGGTCTGTTGGACCGAGATTGGTGACTCACAGGTCGTAGGACCAGAACTCATTCAGGAAACATCAGACAAAATCACAATCATACAGTCACGGCTTAAGGCCGCACGAGATCGGCAGAAGAGTTATGCTGATCGACGTCGGAAACCGCTTGAGTTTCAAGTCGGTGACCGAGTCTTACTCAAAGTTTCTCCCTGGAAAGGCGTTGTCCGATTCGGGAAGAAAGGGAAACTTGCACCAAGGTACGTAGGACCTTTTGAGATCCTGGAACGGATTGGTCCCGTAGCCTACAAACTCAAACTTCCAGTGGAGCTAAGCAATGTTCACGATACTTTTCATGTATCGAATCTTAAGAAATGCTTGGCAGATCATGATGTTCAGATTCCACTGGAAGACATACAGATTCAGAACAACATGCAATTCATTGAACGTCCAGTTGAGATCATGGATCATGGGGTCAAGAAACTTAAACGTAGCCGTATCCCGATCGTGAAAGTACGATGGGAGGGCAAACGCGGTGCTGAGTTCACCTGGGAACGTGAAGACCAGATGAAGCTTAAGTACCCTCATCTTTTTACAGTATCTTCGGCTAGTTAATTTCGGGACGAAATTCCCTTAACTAGGGGAGACTGTAACATTTGTACATTTAGTCATGTAGTAATTCCATTGTGGTTGTTCTTATTCAATACTTGCGCATGATTCAACTGTTCATACGTCACCGCGCCGTGGATTCCGCACGCGGCGCAGGGGTGTGACATTGTGTGCCATAAATGACATTTAATTTCATTTTAACATTTTTATCGTTCGAGCGTGTTTGGGTTCGTTCGGTTTAGCTCGGTTTCACGCGAACGTGTCGGTTTTTCGATTTTCTTGTAACGAAACGTTACGATCTTTTAAAATAAGATTTTATAAATTATTTTAGGTGGTAATTCCTAATAAATTAACTAAATATCTTTTATTTATTTTTAACATTTCTAAATATTTAATTTAACTGTTTAATCGAATTGTACGGTTTTCGAGGGTATTCGTTCGAATCGTCACCCTTACGAACACGATGATAACTGTGCTTTCCGACTTTATTTTCTAGTTATTAGACGTCATTCAGATCGTTAAACCCACAGATATACTCGTGCGAATCGTCACTCACACGAATACTCCGTTAGTTTAATGTTCACTTAACAAGTTCTGTTATTGTTTTGTTTTTGTCGTTCTCGCATACGTTTACACATAATAAATCCTAAACTAAGAAACATAGCATAATTTAGTGTTGCCAGACAAAATCTGACTGTTGCATCATAGTTTACACAGTGTTTCTGAAACAGTTTCATAAGCATTTAGCATTAATGGCATAAAATAAGCATTACACAGAGTTCCGTACAAAATCTTACAGTACATTGCACTGTTACGAACCACTGTTCAGGCACTGATGTTACATTTGATCTACCGTTATTGATTATCATTTTATTCTTATGCGTTTTGGGTGGAATTTATTTTGATTAAAGTTTTGGTTTTATGTATTTAGCTTAATTTTTTTTTTTTGTGTGTGTTTGTTTTATTATTATTATTATTTTTTTTTTTTGTGTTGATGTTGTTCTCAAGGTGGTTTTTTTAACATCTTGTTAGTTTTTTTTTTTTTTGGAACAATAGTTCTTTTGTTGTTAAAAAAGAATAAGTTTTAAATTATTAATTACTTTATAGTTAAATCAATTTGGCTGCATTATTGATTTTGACCCCTCCACCTTCTTCACCAATCAATTTGTCATTCGCCATTGTTTCTGCTCTCTCTCTCTTAAATTATGTGTGTCGGGTTTGATTTGTATTCAACAGTAACATGACGAGGGGTTTATTTATATATTCATTCTTCGGTCACCGCACATTGTCTCAATCTCATTCATAGTTTTTTTTTTCCCAAAACGAATTGCTCTCTCGTCTTCCCATACATCTTTCTTGCCCCCACTACTTTTATTGTTTCCATTCCAAATTCATGTAATTTGAAGGTTACATAAGCACATTTTCTTCTGTTAAACAAATTTTAATTATCTTTTTTTTTTTCAAAAAATTTATCATGTAACATCAAAGTCGTCAGTATACCCAGTTGGTCTATGCTCATCTGAATCTTGATTTACATGTTTTCAGCATGAATTCTCGTTAATTTCGCATAAATATCAATCTTTATTGATACCCTTCGGTCGAATTAGTTTGAATTCTTGTTTCTGTAAATGGGGGTTCGTTAGTGTTTCGATCTCTTCTTTTCCTTACTTTCTAGCTTCTCTTTAAGTCCTCTACACATATCTTGAAGTTTGTTTGCTTTCTCGACGTTTTTAACATGTAATTGTTCGTGTAAATTTAATTGCGTTCCAACTGTTTGATGAAATTCCTTTGTTTTTGCTCAATCAAAGAAGTGTAGTGAGGTGATGAGTTTGTTTTTTGATCAAACCAATCGTTAGTTGAGGACAGGTGCTTCAATTGACGGAGAGTAGTTTGCTGTTTCGTTAATTTATCAAGTTATTAGTTTACAATGAATTCATTTCGTTAATATTGCTGATGGAGTTTAGAGATGAACAACTTCTTCTGGTTCAAATTTGCTACTTGATTCGTTGATTATTCTTTTATTCTTGAAACTATATACTCATTGATTCTTTACTGATCTCCTGAGATGTAATGATCAGCAATTGCAGATATTAGAACTTTCATGGGGGATCATTATCTAATAAACAAAAATGATACAACATACATATATCAGTAATCAGTCTTATTATAGTGATGTAATAAAAATCCTTGTATTTCTGCCCATTTCTGCCCATACCTTCTGTATGCAAGTTTGATTCGTTTTGTTTCCGCCTCTCAAGCGTTTTTAGCATCCTTCCTACTCAAAACCCTTGTCAAATAATAAAAAAGAATTGTAATATAACCAAAATATTTCATATTCATGGAAGAAACATTTGTTCCCTTTCGTGGGATCAGCAATGATCTCAAAGGAAGATTACTGTGCTACAAACTAGACTGGACAGGTGGCATCCGGGCTGGTTTCAGGTTCAGGATTCTATCATATTACAATTTAGTTTTCTTAAAACAATAAATATTCTTGTGTTTTGCTTTTCATTACAAGATTCTATTTTTTCTACTAGAATTTTGGCTCCAACTACATATATATTCTTCGCTTCAGCAATACCGGTTATATCTTTTGGGGAGCAACTAGAAAGGGATACTGGTTAGAAACTTTATCAAGTATTTTGATGTAAATATTCTCATTTTTTATATCATATAAAGGCTACAAAATTGAATTTTAATTTTTATTTGATATAGAGGGAAGTCTAACTGCAGTCCAAACTCTAGCCTCAACTGCACTTTGTGGGATTATTCACTCTATAATTGGAGGGCAGCCACTTCTTATATTAGGTGTTGCTGAACCAACAGTGTTAATGTACACTTTTATGTTCAAGTTTGCTAGGGATCAAAAGGACTTAGGGAAACCTCTTTTCTTAGCCTGGACTGCATGGTAACACTCTTGATGGTTTAACTTAAACTTTAGTAATTTTTGTTTTTGGCCTGTTCAGACCTATTTACATACATATGTATACATATATATACATACATACATACATATATATATATATATATATATATTATATCTTAAAAAAATCTTGTTGTGATGTCGTAAATTTCGTTATTCTTCATATTGGTTTACTCACTGTGTTTCGATTCAGTTAAAAGTTTTTTAACAAATCATGAAAAGATATCAGATGAAACCACAGCAGAAAAAGTTCAAGGCTTAATCTGCAAAATGTTGAAAGTTGATTGGCTTTACCATTGTTAACCCAAAAAAGTACACTTTAGGTGACTTTAAACTTGTTTCTCTAAACTGATTCTTCTAAATCGATCTATTTGATCTGTTAGAGATAAAACAAAACCAAAGTCAAGCGGTTGATGAGTAAATGGTTTGAAATTGCCACCTCTAATTGTGAAAGCATCGGTTTTAAGAAATTTATTATTGTTTCCTTGAGAACAGGGTTTGTGTATGGACGGCTTTTCTGTTGGTCTTGTTGTCTATTTTGGGTGCTTGCTCAATCATCAATAGATTCACAAGAGTAGCTGGTGAATTATTTGGGCTTTTAATCGCAATGCTCTTTATGCAGCAAGCTATAAAAGTAAGTATAATTACCTTCCATTGTGACTTGAATGAAATATACTGAGCCACTGATTATTATGATGATTTTGCAACTTGAATATTCATAATAAGATTATGAAACACCACTAGATTTGCGTTACTGATAAAAGCAACTTGAATAAATATTCCTAATTAGACTATGAACACCAAATTTGACATAATTACAATTTCATAGGGAGTTGTGGAGGAGTTTGGTATACCAAAAAGTGAAAACCCTAATCAACTTGCTTTGCAATCTTCGTGGCGTTTTGGAAATGGAATGTTTGCTTTGGTTTTATCTTTTGGACTTCTTCTTACTTCTTTAAAAAGCCGTAAAGCAAGGTCTTGGCGATATGGAACAGGTTGGTGTCTCAGCTTTGGTCTTTGTGATTAAGGGGGGTGGTTAGATTCACATTTAAAAAGTGGTTACATGATATCATATAATTCAAATCAATCAATCAACTTTAATAAAATGGGTTGTAGCAGATAGTGTTTGGATGTGCTTTTAACATATAATTCAAATCAATCAATCAACTTTAATAAAATGGGTTGTAGTAGATAGTGTTTGGATGTGCTTTTAATGTTTGAAGTTGCAATAATAATCGAAGATAATTAGATGTTTGAGTGTTTGGCAGCATCTAATTATTTAATGCATTGATAATTATAAAGTCAAATGATATTTTGATAAGAAAAAAAGAGAGGCATCTAATAAAATAGAAAAATTCTTTTGTCATTTTATGGCATTCATTAAAACTTGTAACATAATCAGATTATCTGAAGCAAAATCTGTTTATCCAAACATTATAACCGATCATTGTGAATCCGAACACCCTTTAAAATGAACATCAAAACTTTTGTTGGCTATTGATCTTGATGAAGCCAAAACATTTGATGACTTCTTATTCTTAATTTAAGGGTGGCTAAGGGGATTCATTGCGGATTATGGGGTCCCACTCATGGTACTTGTTTGGACCGGTGTGTCATACATACCAACTAAAAATGTCCCAGAAGGAATACCAAGACGCCTTTTTAGTCCAAATCCATGGTCTGCTGGTGCTTATTCAAATTGGACTATTGCAAAGGTATGTTTTTGATACTTGTAACATGAACAATTTTTTTTTTTTTTTTTTTTTTGCTTTTCAATATCGTTTTTCTTTCAGGATATGTTAAACGTCCCACTTGTTTATATAATTGGAGCTGTTGTTCCAGCAACCATGATTGCAGTTCTTTACTACTTTGATCATAGTGTTGCATCTCAACTTGCACAACAAAAGGAGTTTAATTTAAAGAAACCACCTTCATATCATTATGACCTTCTGCTTTTAGGTTTTTTAGTAAGTGATTTTTTCATGGGCAATCAAACCTATTTCTTCTTTTTAATATATTTATTTATTCTATATGTGTGTGTATGTACATCTTTTCTTTAACAGACCTTACTGTGTGGGCTAATTGGCATTCCTCCTGCCAATGGAGTTATTCCACAATCTCCTATGCACACAAAGAGTTTAGCCACCTTGAAACATCAGGTACTTTTTTATTCAAATTAAATTAAATTTATTTTGCCTTTTGCCTCTTATATAATCACAACAGGGCGATACAGCCCTCTTAAATTTATTGCTTAAATTAGTGATAATGCATGATTGTTAAGCACATGAATGCATGTGTAATATATTTTTCAAAATTTATTTTGTACGTATCTAGGCCATTCTTCTACTTTTTCAACACTTACACGTAACCATTACTTCATAAAAATTCTTAAATAACTAGGTAGGACCCCTTTTGGTCCCCCAAAAGAGCCCATTTTGTATATTAATGAATAAGATATAATATTTTTGATGAGTTTCTACATTTTTGGTTTATTTCTATACTCGTCACATATTTCAATTTATCATTAAATTAAAGTTCAAAGCATCTCATTTGGCACTTAAAAGTCAACTGTCTACTCTTACTTTGGGTTGGAGACAGTTTATATTATCTTCATTTCTCTGCTTCTTTTCTAACTACTTCCATTTTTTTAATGCTATAAAGTATCTTATCTTATTTAATGGCTAATCAGAAACTTATCTCAAGTTAGTGATGTATTAAATCATAAATTTAGTTTCGGCTATAGAAATAACCTACTAAAAAATTGTTTTAGGGAATATTTGTTCAAATGTTCCAAAAAAGATTTACACACCAATATAAAATGTTTAGAAGCATATGCTAGCATTTAATCTTTTTCTTTTATTCTAATATGTATGAAAATTAAAATATACATGTTCTTTGTGTTTTTTTAACTATAAGAATTTTATTTTTTAAAACAGCTGCTACGAAATAAACTTGTATCTACAGCTAGAAGAAGTATCCGTCAAAACTCAAACTTGGGTGATTTATACCGAAACATGCAACGAGCATACAATGAAATGCAGACGCCACTCATTTATCAAAATCAATCAACTCTGGTACATAATTAAATAACATCAATCTTTTTAAACCTCATTTTGCTATATTCATTTTGATTGTTAACTTTTGAACAGGGACTAAAAGAGCTAAAAGAAACAACAATACAACAAGCGTCGAGTGGTGGTTACATTGATGCCCCGGTTGATGAATCTGTATTTGATGTGTATAAAGATGTTGATGATTTGTTGAATGTTGAAGTGAAGGAACAACGCTTGAGCAATCTGTTACAAGCATTAATGGTTGGCGGTTGTGTTGCTGCTATGCCTGTTCTCAAAAAGATTCCCACTTCAGTTCTTTGGGGTTATTTTGCTTTTATGGCAATTGAGAGCTTGCCTGGTAACCAATTTTGGGAGAGAATATTGTTACTTTTTACAGCTCCAAGTCGAAGATACAAGTAAGTTTTGAGATCCAATTGCATCTAAAATTTTAGTAGTGGCAAAATGGGTAGGTCAGGTAACATGTCTAAACATGTAATATTTCTAAATATGACTAGAAAAGTTATGTTTTTTCAGTAATAATTCAAATAAGTGAGGGTTTATGCTATGAAAAACACATTGGGTGATTTTCGACTCATTTGGTTTTCTTAAAACTGTTTCTTGCTTGTTTGACGCATTAGGGATAAAAACATATTATGGAATTGACCCATTCATAAACAAATTGGTTGAAAAATGTCACCTCCACTCATTAAAGATTAAAAAAAAATCAAACCTATGAATTTTTGAATTAATTAAAAAAATGGTTCTATTTCTCCTTTTGTTTTATTTCCAAAAATGTAGACTTTCTAATTCCTACTATGATGTGGGCCATAAGCATGCTAAATGTCTTCTAGCAATCAGTATCATAAGAAAATATAATATTAGTGAATAAAATTCTAGTATTAACAATGAGTTGACTTATAGGGACATCTGCCTTACTTTGGAAATTTGTCAAAAGTAAAATAATAACCAAAAAATAATTCTTGTTCAAATGAGGCATGACATGATGGATACAGTGATTTATGTGATATTGAATGATCAGTCAAAATTATATTAGCAGCAGGGATATCTCATATGAAATCAAGTAATCAAAATCGATTTTCTAAACATTCAAAACTGATTATTTTGACTTCAACTCGCATTAATATGTATATATGTATGTGTTATAATCTTTTGTTAATGCCAATCTAATCAGGGTTCTGGAAGACCATCATGCTACTTTTGTAGAAACAGTGCCTTTCAAAACGGTTGCAATTTTCACGATTTTTCAAACGGTTTACTTGCTTGCTTGTTTTGGCATAACTTGGATCCCAATCGCGAGTGTTCTTTTCCCACTTTTGATCATGCTTCTTGTTCCTGCAAGACAATATTTGCTTCCCAAATTTTTCAAAGGTGCACACCTTCAAGATTTGGATGCTGCTGAATATGAAGAAGCCTCTCCCACAACCTACAATATGGCTTTTGGTGTAAGTCAACATTTTCTTTTCTAACCTTATTAAAATAATATTAAGAAGCGCTAATCTTGATTTAAAAAAGTACGCCTAAGGCGCGACGCACACAAGGTGATAAGGAAAGCATCTGATGGCCTTGAGGTTGTGCCTCATGCACTTCTTGGTTAAAATTGGTCATATAAACAACTAAAGAGATGAAATTATGAAAAGTTTACTTGGTAAAAATGTTGATACGCAAATCAGATGAAAGAGACACAATTCTATACTACTTGGTTACCCTCGCATACGTGATGCATTTGCCTCATGCTTTTTTAAAACATGTTAGTAATTGATCACGCTACACTCTTGCAAATCAAAAACCCATGATTTGGTAGAAAAAAAACAATGTTTTTTAATAATCTTTTCAAGCATGTGGCGAGTTTTTATGGAGGACAATGCTATTTTTTTTTTTTTTATAAGTTCAAATTCAAAATCATGGCTGTATATTAGAGGCTCCTTTATAGATTTTCTGACTTTACTACTAATGTTTTATAATGTGTACACTTGCAGGAAGATGATGTTCATTCAATGCCATCTCAAATTGATAGTGGGGAGGTTCTTGATGGAATTATAACAAGAAGCCGAGGAGAGATCCGTCATTCTAACAGTCCAAAAGTAAAAAGTTCAACCCAAAGCCCACAAGAAATGCAGCCTTCATATAGCCCACGTGTGTCACAACTGGCACATTTGCATGATTTAAGGATCGATAGGAGCCCGAGATCACCTGGAAAAGGTCTAGAAATAAAGCAAACTCCGAGTCCTGGTCCCTCTAATCTTGGTGAAACTAGCAAAGCTTCTTCCTCATGAAACTCTTGCAATTTCCATGGTGCTTGAGAGGCTACTGTTATCTGTGTGTTTGTGTTTCTTTTTTAATGCTTGTAATGTGTCAACAGTCTGTATAATTTCTGCATGTTTTCATTACATTATGTGTGTGTGTGTTGTAGGGGCAGAAAACAAATAATCAAACTTGAATAATTTCTCATTTATGTTTCACACCCTTATTTCCTCTTCTCCAATCTCTATATCTTAAAATCATTCAATGATTTGATAACTAGACACTTTAACCCTAGCTTAAAGCATCAAAATCCCAAAATTTGAGATGTTAAAAATGTGTAACATTAGTCACATAATTTTAATTGTTAAGATTGAAATGGTGGCAAAAGATGAAATGTAGTTGTCAACTTTAATATTAATATAAATATACTAATTTGCTGTATTTAAGAAAATTGTGTTCTTTAAAATATATGTTGATTAAGTGGTAGAGCTTGAATGGTTTTTATTTATTTATTTATTTATTTATTTATTTATTTATTATTATTATCATTATTATTATTATTATTATTATTATTATTATTATTATTATTATTATTTTTGGGGGGACGATTTTAAAGCGAGTGAGAAATTAATAGTGAAACCAATACTTATAAAAGTTTTTAACTTATCGACCGAAAAATTAACACTACTGATGGAAAAAATAGGTGGCGACCTTACTAAGCTTTATCCTTGTGTTGATTATAGTGTTGCGTCCAAACATACAACAGTGTGCCTAACTAATTTACAATTGTGCATCTAAGTATAACATTAGTGTGGTTAATTATTCAAGTCATTGCCGTTCAAAAAAAAAAAAAATTATTCAAGTCATATTCGATTTCTAATGATGAGTATGAGACACCACTGCCTAAAATGATGTGTCCAAATCATTACTACGGTTAGTTCAACTTTATGGGTTCGATTTTTGTAACGAGCGCGAGTAATCTTTCATACTATAACCAGTAAGAAACTACACATGCTTATAAGAACAATTAGGGGTGTTCAGAATAACCGAAAGCCATTTAAAAGGGAAAATTGCCAAAATAATCAATGTTGACCACTTGTTTACCAAAATAATCACACAGATTCCGGCGTCTAAGACGCCATTTAGACGCCCCTTTAGACGCCCATTTTGTGTACTTTTTTACAACATACGGGCCCACATGTCGGCGGCTTTGCCGGGGTGTCTAAGACTCCTTTTCTACCGGCGTCTTAGACGCCAACTTAGACGCCGACTTAGACGCCTTTAGACGCCCTTTTTTCTATAATAATTACAAAAAAAGGGCGTCTAAAGGCGTCTAAGTTGGCGTCTAAGACGCCGGTAGAAAAGGAGTCTTAGACACCCCGACAAAGCCGCCGACATGTGGGCCCGTATGTTGTAAAAAAGTACACAAAATGGGCGTCTAAATGGGAGTCTTAGACGCCGAAATCTGTGTGATTATTTTGGTAATTTTTTGGTCAACATTGATCAATTTGGTAATTTTCCCCATTTAAAATCGTTATCCAAACCGTATTAGTAACCAAAAATAAACCGAATTGAATTTCAAATACGCTTTTCGGTTCTGTTTCAAGCCGTAACTGCATTCCTAATTCGGTTTTCGGGTCGGTTTACGGTTCTAACATTTTCTGGAATTTGGTTTAAACCGTTTAAACCGAATTAATATTTGAATATACTATTTTGTATCTATACTTTGATACTTGAAAAACAACTAACCCTAAATCCCTAACCCTTAACATCAACCTATGCCGACACACACCTTCTTCTCACCTCATCTAGATCTCAAATCCCACCGACTTAATTCATGTCTCTCCCGGATCTCATAGCGACAACCACAAACGAAGCCACCTTCCGTCCTTACTTCCCGTCTCTCCTGATTCTTCTCTACCAGCACCAGCCACCCATGACACTCGACACTTTTAAGAGGTGCAACAAGTGCCCCACGACAGTCGACTCTCGATCTTTGAAATTCGATTAGGTTATCAACTACAGGAATTAAAATTCAATTATGTTTTTTTTTTAATTTTTGGTTATGTTCTTCAATTAGGTTCTCACATATGTTCATGTATGTTCTTACCACAAATCCAAGGATTGCAATTTGAAAAAAAAAAAAAACAGAAATTTGCACATATGTTCGTGTATGTATTTTCTTCTCATATATGTGTAGTAGTGTAGTGTGAGCTTTGAGTAGAATATTCATGAATTGAAGACATCCCCATGTTTGCTTTTTATAAATATAGTTGAAAACAATTTAATTCGGGTTGATCGGTTATTAACCGAATCCGAACCTATTTGAATTCGGTTGAATTTGGTTCGGTTGACCTTCTTCCAAATACAGTTCAGTTTAGTTTTCGGCTGGGTGAAAAAAATGCAACATTTAACTCGAACCAAATAAATTTTTTAAACCGTAAACCGAACCGTTAAACACCCCTAGAACAAATAACTAAATTGCTCATAACATGTTACAAGGCCTGGTTCATTAGCGTTATTGGGTCAAGCTAGAGTTTGGGGTAACCCAAATAACACGGCCTCAAATTTTTTAAATTTATGTGTACGTATATAAAATTATATATATATAGACAAATGATGTGTTAGTTTAACACATCCGTTTTTATACATATTTGAGTCTGTTTTCGTTAGTTTTGTAAATATTTCGAGTCGATTTTAGTTCATTTTTACATTTTAGTGTTTTCGTGCAAGAATGTGTCCCGAAGGAGCTGGAACGAGGGAAAACGAGCGTCGGAATCGAGTGCGGGTGAACGAGCGAAGAAAACGAGAATTTCTGCCCTAGGCGGTACGCCTAGCGAGGGTGTTTGGTCCCAGGCGGTACGCCTGGGAATATTCCCTGACATCATTCTGATCTGCGCGCTACGCCTAGCCAGAAGCACCAGCCGCAGGCGTTGCGCCTGTCATCATCGGCCACCCGACCTTTTTGTCTCGCGCGTACCGCCTAGTCTCATGCACGCCCGCTAGGCGGTACGCCCCAGATGGTTTTTCAGCCAAAACCCTAATTTTCATGCCTTCTATAAATGGGACGCTTTCCAGCCGCTCTAGAGGTTTTCTTCTGCGAATTTGGAACCCTAATCAAGCTTTGGAGTTGCTGGAGCTTAACCATGGAGTAAATGGCTTGATTAGGGCTTGTTGAAGTGAAGAAGGAGCTTGCTTGAGTATTGTTCTTTATCTTTTCATGTTTTTAGTTTAAAGCAGTAGTTTTTCATGTATTTAAACATTATTCAGATCTGTTTAGCTACTGTTATCATGGTTGTTGGCTAGATCTAGGGTCATATCTAGGTTTGGGATGCTAAAGTTTTGATATTTGATGATTTTGGACATGATTTTTGCTTGTGGATGATTTATGCATTGTTATCAGCTGTAAAGTTATGAACTTTGATGGTTTTTGCATATGTGGAATGATTATATTTGATGAATGTTTGATCTACATATATCTAGGAAGGTCTTTCCACACATAGATGCATGTTAGGCCTATTACTTTGTGTTTTAAGTTAGTTTATGGGTTGTTGATCACATTCCATAGGATTAGACTTCATTAAGTATTGTTATTTGCATGTGTGACCTAATCTAGAAATCCGGGAGGTGATAGGTTAGATGGTCGGTCTCTTTCACTTAGGATATTTGAGTTAAACGACCCGGGAGGGCGTTGTCTTAGATCTACTTAGTGTTAGTGTCAATCCATGTCAAAGTTGTCACCTTTATAGCTCTCTAGTGTCTTAGGATACAAACGGGTGGAGAAATCCGGCAGGTGATTCACCCGTTAGAGTGCAATTGCATATCGGGAAAATCCGGAAGGTGACTCGATAGACTAGTGCATACATTACAGCCTTAGGATTCCCATTGGAGTTGCCTGGTATCTGATCTGGATCCCATTAGGTATTCCTTAGTCTGTTCCTTAAGATCCTAGTCTTCATCCTTCATAAATCAGTCCAAGTCAGCATCTGTCACACTTTTGACTCCCAGCCTAGATATACTAGTTTTTCCTCACTGCAGTTCGATTTCAGTTATATTGTCAGTTTTAGGTTGCTGTTTTAGTGTAGTTGTTAGTTTAGTGTTTTAGTCAGTTTCAGTCTGATCAGGTTATCAGTTTGCACAAAAACCCCCCCACTTTTACTTTATTTTGTCCACAGTCTAGGTTTAGTTTGTTATACTAGTGTCCATTGGTTCGATATCCGGACTTCCATCAGCTATTCTATCACCGATAGGTACACTTGCCTTTGTAGCGGTCTAGTTTAGGATTTCCGATTATTACTAGGTGTTTAGGTTATAGTATAGGTCTAGGATTAGATTTTGTGTCTTTAGCTTAGGTTAAATAGCTTTAATTTAGTCTTGTTTTTAGTATACTGACCGCTCGCATCAAGTTTTTGGCGCCGTTGCCGGGGATACTAGGCAATAGCAAAAATAACTTAGATTGTGGCATTTACTTGCTTGTTTTCTTATTTTCTTTCCCCCCTTTTTTTAGCTTAGTTTCCCTTTTTAGGTTTAGTTTTTATTTTTCTTCTTAGTGCCTTTATTTGTTATTTGTGCCTTAGATTAGGATTTTTCTTTGTGCATATGTGAGTCTTACTTGCTTGTTTGATTAGGGTGTCGGTAGTTGTATGCCCCACACCCGATCGCATGGAGTGCCGGAGTTCGAGCTTACGTCACCAGAGTAGATTCTACGAGGCCGACAGCAGGTAAGTTTTCTTGACCCTTCTCTTATCATGGATCCACCACCACCTCCGCCACCGAGGCGGACTGTTCACGAGCTAGCCAGTCATGGGGTTGTTGGAGCCCGGTCTGCCATCACATGACCGGGTGTCAACAACAACAACTGGCAGATCCCTTCCCACGTGACGTCGAAGATCACGAATTCGACGCAGTTTCATGGCCTGGACGACGAGGATGCCCCAGGCCATCTCTCTCTCTCTTTGTGCGTATATGCGACACGTTCCGCATCAATGGCGTTTCGGAGGAGGCCGTCTACCTTCATTTGTTCCCATTCACACTCGCAGTCCGAGTTGCTACATGGCTGAATCTTCTTCCCAGGGACTCGATCACTACATGGGCTGACCTTTAGACTAAGTTCCTGAAGAAATATTATCCTCCTTCTAAATCTGCCAGATTGCGGGATCAGATCCATTCGTTTCGAATGGACGATGATGAGCCATATTACTTGGCGTGGGAGAGGTTTAACTCCCTTCTGAGCAGATGCCCACAGCACGGCCAATCTGATTGGGCCTTAGTCGAGAAGTTCTACAATGGACTGACATTGGAGACGAAGAGGAGATTTAATACAGCTGCTGGGGGGCACTTCATGGACAAGAAGGAGCCAGAAGAGTGCGAGGTGATGTTTGAGGATTTCGCCTTAGCAGAGTATGAGGACTGTCCTATGTGAGGAGAGCTGTGCCGGCTGCAAAGCCCACTATTGCACTGCCTATCCCGACTCGAGGGAAGCACCATGTTACACCCGACACGAGCACTGCCGCCGCCTTAGGAGCACTGGCGAAGGACATTAAGGAGCTGAAGATGGCAGCTGCTTGGTGCGAGATATGTCGGGGTGGACATAGTACTGCCGAGTGCCCGGTTACCGATCAGGCACAAGTTGAGGCCATAAATTCTGGTTGGAACAGGTCTTTCAACCCGAACCCTAATTGGAATCAGAATTCAAATTGGCGAGGCCATAATCAGGGACAGCATCAGCAGCAGCACTCGAACTGGCGGGGCAACCACAGCAGCTCTTACGAAAGCTAGCGACTCACCAGATCCCGATCACTGAGAGAGACGCACCCGAGAGCTCAGGCAGCAGAGATCGAGACACGAAGCTTGAGGACATGATGGCGCAGCAGATGAAGATGCTTCAGCAAATCATGGATAAAGATAAGCTACGGGACCAGAAGATCGAGGAGCATGATACGTTGTTGAAGAATCAGCAGGCTGAATTTCTGGATTTGCAGCGGTCGGTGGGAGAGTTGGCGAAGAGATTTGATGAGAGGCCGGGAGGGTCGCTTAGGGCGAACACTGACCCTAACCCGAGGGGTCATGTGAAGGCAGTGACCACACGAAGTGGTCGGGGAGGAGATGTAGAACTGCCACCACCGGTCATACCTGTTGATGATGAGCCGGTGGACGAGGATATAGAGATGGAGACTCCTGCAGGGGTGCCCGTGAGGCTAGACCCAGCAAGTATTGCACCGAGCAGCGAGTCTTCAGTTGATAGGTTGAGGAGGGAGAAGTCAGAAGAGAAGAAGAAGGGTAAGAGAGTGGCTGAGGAGCCTGAGATTGATTTGACTAAGCTACCATATCCTGCACGCGCACTGCAGATGAAGCGTGATCAGGAGTATGAGACACTTTTTGGAGATGTTTAAGCAGCTTAAGATCAATCTCCCATTTGTTGAGGCCCTCCAGCATATGCAAAAATATGCTAAATTCTTGAAAGACCTCCTGTCTAACAAGAAGAAATTGGAGACACTCTCTACCATTACTTTAGGAGCTAGGTGCTCGGCGTTGGTTCAGAATAAGCTGCCAGAGAAGCTTGAGGATCCAGGGATTTTCACTATGCACTGTCTGTTTGGCGGTTCTTCTGTGAACCATGCATTGGCTGATCTAGGTGCTAGCATCAATTTGATGCCATATTCCATTTATAAGCAGCTAGATCTTGGAGAGCCGGCACCTACACGCATGAGTTTGGCATTGGCTGATCGGTCAGTCAAGTATCCTTAGGGGATTGTTGAAAATGTCCTAGTGAAGGTGACAAGTTTGTCTTCCCTGTGGATTTTGTTATACTTGACATGCTGGCTGATGGCCGAGTCCCCTCATCATGGGACGACCTTTCCTTCGCACAACGAAGGCGATGATTGATGTGTATGAGGGGAAGATCTCATTGCGTGTTGGAGAGGACACTGTCACATTTGATGTGGTGAAGTCCATGAAGAACTCTAGTGGTCAGGACGATCAGGTCTACTTTCTAGATGCATTTTTCTTTACTATGGATCGTTGCCTGGACTACATTAGTGGAGTTGATCTGTTGGGAGATCAGGACTTGGGTGACAGTGATGAGAGAGTTGAGGATGTGGGAGTTGAGGTCCATGCTGCTGCTATTAAGGCTTATCTTGATTACATCCATAGCAGTGTAGCAGTGGAGCCTCCTGTTTATCCCACAGTTTTTGAGGTTGAGAGTTCTGAGCCCGCTGACAAGCCATCTGTTGAGGCTCCCCCATCATTAGAGCTAAAGGAGTTGCCACCTCACCTTGAGTATGCATTCCTTGATGGGGACTCGGATCTACCTGTCATTATTTCAGCAGCTCTGACAGATATAGAGAAGAGTAGACTTATTGGTGTGCTCAAGGAGCACAAGCAGACGATAGCTTGGAAGCTAATGGACATTAAGGGTATTCACCCTTCATTCTGTACGCATCGCATATTGCTTAAGGAGGATTACAAGCCGGTAGTTCAGCCACAAAGGAGGCTTAATCCTAACATGGGCGAAGTGGTGAAGAAGGAGGTCCTTCGGTTGTTAGATGCTGGGCTCATATACCCCATTTCTGATTCATCTTTGTTGAGCCCAGTGCATGTGGTCCCTAAGAAGGCGGTATGACTGTGGTGGTGAACGAAAAGAAGGAGATAGTTCCCACCCGTACAGTTACCGGATGGAGGGTGTGCATTGATTATCGGAGATTGAATGACGCCACCCGGAAGGACCACTTCCCACTCCCATTTATCGATCAGATGTTGGAGCGTTTGTCGGGACATCAGTTTTACTGTTTCCTTGACGGCTTCTCAGGTTATTTCCAGATCCCGATAGCACCAGAGGATCAGGAGAAAACAACATTTACATGCCCTTACGGTACTTTTACATACCGCCGTATGCCGTTCGGGTTATGTAACGCTCCAGCGACTTTTCAGAGGTGTATGGTAGCAATCTTCCAGGACATGATCGAAACTTCTATGGAAGTGTTTGTGGATGATTTTTCTGTGTTTGGAAGCTCGTTCGATCAGTGTTTGACCAATCTGGAGAAGATGCTTAGGAGATGCGTGGAGACGAATCTGATGCTTAACTGGGAGAAATGCCACTTTGTGGTCACAGAGGGGATTGTTCTTGGTCATAAGATATCCCGTGACGGCATCCAGGTCGACAAAGCAAAGATTGAGACGATCAGCAAGCTTCCTCCTCCCACGAGTGTTAAAGCTGTGCGAAGCTTTTTAGGTCATGTGGGGTTTTACAGACGTTTTATTAAGGATTTTTTTAAGATCACCCGACCTATCACTCGTTTTCTTGAGAAGGATGTGGAGTTTGTGTTTGATGATGATTGTCTGAGGGCCTTCGAGTACCTGAAGGAAAGGCTGGTGAGTGCCCCGATTCTGATAGCCCCCGACTGGAGTCAGCCGTTTGAGCTCATGTGTGACGCGAGTGATTTCGCTGTGGGGGTTGTCCTAGGGCAGAGGGTGGATAAGCATTTCCACCCTATCTACTACGCGAGTAAGACCTTAGATGCCGCCCAGGAGAATTATACAACTACCGAGAAGGAGTTGTTGGCGGTAGTCTACACATTTGGTAAATTTAGGTCTTATCTTGTCCTCTCCAAGACTGTTGTCTATACCGATCATGCGGCTCTGCGTTATCTTTTTGCTAAAGAGGACGCAAAGCCAAGACTGATTAGGTGGATCCTCCTTCTATCCGAGTTTGACATAGAGATCAAGGACAAGAAGGGAGCTGAGAACGTAGCCGCCGACCATTTGTCGCGACTTGAGGATCCGGAGAGGGAGTTCATTCGAGAGGGTGCGATGAGGGATAGGTTTCCCCAGGAGACGCTGATGAGCGTAGAGATAGATGAGATCTGCCGCACGGATAAGCTAGATGAGGGATTACCGTGGTTTTCGAACATTGCCAATTATTTGGTCAACGGTTTCCTTCTTAAGGGTTTGACATCCCAGCAGCGCAAGAAATTCTTTGCCGACACGAGGCATTACATCTGGGATGCGCCTTACCTTTTCCGTGCGTGTGCTGATCAGGTTTTTAGGAGGTGTGTGAGCAGAGAGGAAGGATTAGAGATCCTTAGGCACTGTCATGAGGGCCTTACTGGTGGGCATCACGGACCTTCTTCCACTGCAAAGAAGGTATTTGATTCTGATTTTTATTGGCCCACCATTTTTAAGGATGCTCATGAGTTGGTGAGGAAGTGCGATTCCTGTTAGAGGACAGGAAACATCTCATCCAGGAATGAGATGCCCCAGCATCCTATTCAGGTTGTTGAGATTTTTGATGTCTGGGGGATTGATTTCATGGGACCTTTCCCTTCTTCTCGAGGGAACAGGTACATACTCATCGCGATTGACTATGTTTCTAAGTGGGTGGAGGCACAGGCGCTCCCCACTAATGACGCGTGAGTAGTGGTGAGATTTATGAAGCACTTGTTTTGCAGGTTTGGGACCCCGAGAGCGTTGATCAGTGACCGTGGCACGCATTTCTATAATGTCCAGATGGACAAAGTGCTAGCCAAGTACGGGGTCACCCACCGTCTGTCGACCGCATATCATCCGCAGACCAGCGGTCAGGTGGAAAACGAAAATCGGGGAGTGAAGAGGATTTTGGAGAAGACTGTCGGCCACACTAGGAAAGATTGGGCCAACAAACTAAATGACGCCTTGTTGGCTTTTAGGACCGCGTTCATGAATCCGATTGGGACGAATCCCTATCGCATGGTCTATGGTAAGGCCTGTCATCTACCGGTAGAGCTTGAGCACAAAGCCTTTTGGGCTTTGAAGGCTGTGAATTTGGATATGTCACAGGCTGGCAAGCACCGGTTCCTCCAGATGCACGAGTTGGATGAGCTACGCGACGAGGCGTACGCTCGGTCATGGAGTTACAAGGAGCGCACAAAGGCGCTGCACGATAGGCGATTGAAGAACATGAAGGAGTTCGCGAAGGGCGATCGAGTTTTGGTTTATGACTCGAGACTGAGGCTATTCCCAGGAAAGCTAAAGTCAAGGTGGAGAGGCCCGTTTGTGATTCGCGAGGTGTTCCCGCATGGTGCGGTGGAGTTGGAATCGGGTGACCACACGTGGAAGGTCAATGGGCACCGATTGAAGCCCTACATTGGAGGCCCGATTCCGTCTGACGAGGAGGTTATTCTCCTCGAATCCCGAGCTGGTTAGGGATTCGGGCTTTGGCCCAACTTGTATATAGTGTACATAGTTTTATTTTGAGTTCTTCGAGTTTTGTGTTATTAGAGATGTATGTGTGTTTGCACGATCGTGTCGAATTCAAGTGTGGGTATGTCATCAGGCACGTTCGAATCACCATTTCGTTCGGTTGATTTCATTACCTGGCATTAAATCTGATTACTTTATTCATCGCTAGTGACTCAACTCGATCTTTCTTTATTACTTTTTAGGTTAATTTTAGTTTTTTAATTTTGTTAGGGTTTAATTGCTTTAATTCTATGCTGATTTTGTTTTTAATTACATTAATGAATGTAGTTTTATTTTATTTTTCTAGTTTAAATTAGATTACTTAGAATTTTAATTAAATTAATTGCCTATTTTAAATTTGCTTCATTAGAATTAGTTTTAGTTAAGATTAAGTAGAATTTAATTTAATTTTAGTTAAGTTTAATCTAAATTATTAGGAATTAATTAGTTTTAATTTATCTAATTTTTAGGATTTCATTTTCTTTGAAAAAGAAAAAAAAACTGAAAAACATTAAAAATTAGTCTCAGGCGCAACGCCTGACGCTAGCACCCAGCTACAGGCGATACGCGCGGATGATTAGAAGAATTTGAATCCTTGGAGGTCAGGCGTAACGCCTTAGACCATTGCTTGGTCTCTGGCGATGCGCACGGAACTAGAAAATTCGAAAAAAAAATCATTTAAAACATTCACATCGACTGGTCACCACCGTCTCTCCTACCACGCCTAAACCCAAATCTACCTGCGCCTACACCTCCGACCGCCGTCGGCCACCATCTCCACCGCTCACAATCATCATCTCGAGTCATAATTCACTGCTCATCATCATTATCATCACCACCGCCTCCTCTCACCGCTATTCGCCGCCGTCGTTCTACCATCACAGGAGCACCGGTCCACCACCGCCGCTGTACACATCAAAACTTCAATTCATGATTCTTGTGTGTTTAAAACTTGGAAAATTAGGGAAATCTGAAACTAAGTAATAGTGAATAAAGGAACCTCTGTAAACTAACAACCTAGAATTCTTAAAATTTAAACCTGGCACATATGTTCTCTTTTTATGAAAATAAATCCAAGACTTATGACGCCCGCTAAATAAAAGAAACTCCACAATCCACTAAGTGAGCCGAGCCTGTGCAAATAAAAGAAAGAGAGAATAAGAGCTAAAAAGCAGTTGTCATACCCCGGCTGATAATTGAGTGAAATAGTGCTGTAATATGCTCAAGTGAGGTAAAAACAAAAGAAAAATGAGAGAATAAAAAGCCAAAATGCTCACACCTTCATTCATCTCCATCATTAGGTTAAAATTTTAACTTTATCTAGATAGTTTGCATACAAAGGTGGGTTTAAGTCTTAAGATTTAATCCTGTGCCTTGAAAGCTGTTGTTTAGGATTAAGATAACTCGTTTTGACCAAGGGATGGGATCCATAAGACGAATGATTAAACTAGAACATAAATAAATCATGATTAGGGAACTTGAAATTGGTGTTGGGGTTTAGATTGGACCATTATACCAACAATCGTGTTTAATACACTAGGATTTAAGAATGTTAAATCTTTGCATATTAAAAACCAAGCCCCTGATCTATGATTCCATTTTGTTAGCTTTTTCGAGGACGAAAAATGTTTAAGTGTGGGTATTTTTGATGTGTTAGTTTAACACATCCGTTTTTGTACATATTTGAGTCTGTTTTTGTTAGTTTTGTAAATATTTCGAGTCGGTTTTAGTTCCTTTTTACATTTTAGTGTTTTCGTGCAGGAATGTGTCCCGGAAGAGCGGAAACAAGGGCAAACGAGCATCGGAATTGAGTGCGGGTGAACGAGCGAAGAAAACAAGGAAATTAACCCTAGGCGGTACGCCTAGCGAGGGTGTTTGGTCCCAGGCGATACGCCAGGGAACATTCCCTGACATCATTCTGATCCGCACGCTACGCCTAGCCAGAAGCACCGGCCGCAGGCGTTGCGCCTGTCATCATCGGCCATCCGACCTTTTTGTCTCGCACGTACCGCCTAGCCTCATGCACGCCTGCTAGGCAGAACACCCCAGATGGTTTTTCAGCCAAAACCCTAATTTTCATGCCTTCTATAAATGGGACGCTTTCCAGCCGCTCTAGAGGTCTTCTTCTGTGATTTTGGAACCCTAATCAAGCTTTGGAGGTGCTGGAGCTTAACCATGGAGTAAATGGCTTGATTAAGGCTTGTTGAAGTGAAGAAGGAGCTTGCTTGACTATTGTTCTTTATCTTTTAATGTTTTTAGTTTAAAGCAGTAGTTTTTCATGTATTTAAACATTATTCAGATCTGTTTAGCTACTGTTATGATGATTGTTGGCTAGATCTAGGGTTATATCTATGTTTGGGATGATAAAGTTTTGATCTTTGATTATTTTGGACATGATTTATCCTTGTGGATGATTTATGCATTGTTATCAGCTGTAAAGTTATGAACTTTGATGGTTTTTGCATATGTGGAATGATTATATTTGATGAATGTTTGATCTACATGTGTATAGGAAGGTCTTTCCACACATAGATGCATGTTAGGCCTATTACTTTGTGTTTTAGGTTAGTTTGTGGGTTGTTGATCACATTCCATAGGATTAGACTTCATTAAGTATTGTTATTTGCATGTGTGAACTAACCTAGAAATCCGGGAGGTGATAGGCTAGATGGTTGGTCTCTTTCACTTAGGATATTTGAGTTAAACGACCTGGGAGGGCGTTGTCTTAGATATACTTAGTTTTAGTGTCAATCCATGTCAAAGTGGTCACCTTTATAGCTCTCTAGTGTCTTAGGATACAAACGGGTGGAGAAATCCGGCAGGTGATTCACCCGTTAGAGTGCAATTGCATATCGGGAAAATCCGGAAGGTGACTCGATAGACTAGTGCATACATTACAGCCTTAGGATTCCCATTGGAGTTGCCTGGTATTTGATCTTGATCCCATTAGGTATTCCTTAGTCTGTTCCTTAAGATCCTAGTCTTCATCCTTCATAAATCAGTCCAAGTCAGCATCTGTCACACTTTTGACTCCCAGCCTAGATATACTAGTTTTTCCTCACTGCAGTTCGATTTCAGTTATATTGTCAGTTTTAGGTTGCTGTTTTAGTGTAGTTGTTAGTTTAGTGTTTTAGTCAGTTTTAGTCTGATCAGGTTATCAGTTTGCACAAAAACCCCCCCACTTTTACTTTATTTTGTCCACAGTCTAGGTTTAGTTTGTTATACTAGTGTCCTTTGGTTCGATATCCGGACTTCCATCAGCTATTCTGCCACCGATAGGTACACTTGCCTTAGTAGCGGTCTAGTTTAGGATTTCCGATTATTACTAGGTGTTTAGGTTAAAGTATAGGTCTAGGATTAGATTTTGTGTCTTTAGCTTAGGTTAAATAGCTTTAATTTAGTCTTGTTTTTAGTATACTGACCGCTCGCATCAAGTTTTTGGTGCCGCCGCCGTTCTACCGTCACAGGAGCACCGGTCCACCACCGCCGCTGTTCACACCGGAAACCACCACACTTCCGCCACCACCATCGGTAAACCCCCTTTTTCTTTCCCTTGATTTTTGTTTTCGATTTCCAGAATAGATTAGATTAGGTTAGGATTAGGGTTGTTTTGGGTTGATTTGGCCGAAATTGTTGGCCGGAAAAGTCGCAGGTGCCAAGCCCCCATTTTCAATTTTTTTCTTTTTATTTTATTTATTTTTCTTTTCTTTTCAGTTAACAAACAAATAAATAATAAATAAAATTAAATAAAATACTTAATAAATGGTTTCAGAAAATTAAATAAATAAATAAATAAATAAAAAGAGAAAATTATAAATAAAAATTTGTTTATATTTTGTTCACAAAATAAATGAATGTAAAACAATAACAATAATAAATTAATAATCGAAATGTATATAAATTGTAACAAAGTAATGTAATATAACATAAATACATACTTACATGTATAAATATACTGTAACATAAAATAATTTTTGAAAAATAAATTTGTATAAATCTAATAATTAATAAAAATAAAGGTATATTATTTTGTATGAAAAATGTGAATGTACATGTATATGTTCTGTAAAATAAGCATATGTATTTGTAATGATAATGTATGTATGTAAACTTATGTATGTTTAATATTTATGTAAAGGTCAATCTAAAATAAATGTGAATTGTATATTGTAACTAATAAAATTTTGTACAAAAATTAAACTTAATAAAACAATTGTATTGTAAATTATAAAAATGTTGTATGTATATTAGAAATTAAATTGTTATACGTATGTATCATGTTGTAACTTAACAAATAAATTTGTATCCTTATACTATTACTTGTATTAATTTAATAAATATTGTATGTACAATAATATAATAAATATGTATAACATATATGTATAATACATTTAACATAAATAAAAGTTGTAAATGTATACTTGTATGAAATAATTGAACACAAAATGTATGTATAATATGTATGTATAATTTTTGTAGCTTATTAAATTAATTGTATACTAAAATAAAAGTTTGTATATAAATAAAGAATAACATATTGCATGTATAAATCACAAATTAATAAGTTAATTAACACAAAGTTGTACATAAATAACAATAACAACAAACTTTGTAAATAAATAAACATTTGTCAAATAAATTTAAAAATAACTTAGGAATTAGGTTGTAATTAGTTTGTAATTATTTGTGTATATGTTTGTTGTATATTATCGCAGAGATGGCTTAGGCGTCGAGTTCCAGGGGCAAGATGGCCCGCCGTGTGACTGTAGTGGAGGCACAGGCTCAGAGGAGGCAGCCGTAGCAGCCACTGGAGAGAGAGATTCGGTACTCCGCTCCCATTTTCATCCCGCCACCAGACGCACCTGCACCACCACCGCACCTACGCCGTCGAGCAGAGCATACATTTCTACTGTTTGCGCCCAGCACCATGGAGCACGCACGCATGGAGACGCTCGTCAGCTTAGGGACGATGCAGCACCGAGAGCGGAGAGGATGAGGGTGAGGAGTGATTATTTGTATCTAGTTTAGATGATGTATTTCTTTTCTTTTATTTGTATTCAGACAGACGTTCTGTATATATTTTATTTTGGCTTCCTTCTGTGACACCCACTGTCACTTACATGTCCCCACTGGACATTTAACATCAATAATTAATAAATTATGTTTAGGTCCCAGTTAAAACAAAAACGACTTTTGTGTTTTACAAACTATTAAACATACTATTACCACACCTGTTAAAAACAAGTTTAAGTTTAAGTATGTTTACAAACACCACCAATTGTTATTACACAAAAGCTTCACACATGATCGATTATTTATATATTTAACCACCACACGAGCCTCCACGTTCGATTTCCGATCACCATCACCGCCCACCCTGCTCTTTTGTACCTGTAACACCACATTTAAAGTCACCATTAGTTCGTTAGAACTAAGTAAGATTACCCCATCATTTATCAAGTGTATTTCATAACACCATATGGATACACTACTGAGGTTTCACATAAAATGTTGACAACAACATTTAACCACATTTAAAACGATTTACTAACGGTTCGTTTTCAACCAAAACCTCAATATATCTCCCATTCATGCACAATTGTTATAATTTAATATAACACATATATTAATACCCAACACACCAATTGTGCATCATATTTCACAAAAATCGTAATTCACAAATTTGACACTTGAATTTCAAATGTCAACACCAAATCATAACCTTACCAACCCAACATCTACGCATTCGTAGATCGCGGCATGTTCACACACCTTGTGAATCATGCAGCAACAATAACCACAATAATGATAACGGCATGTTCACACACCTTGTGACTCATGCAGCAACAATAACCACAATAATGATAACGGCACGTTCACACACCTTGTGAATCATGCAGCAACAATAACCACAATAATGATAACGGCACGTTCACACACCTTGTGAATCTATTACATTGGAATTACATGTCTTATGTTCACACACCTTGTGAATCAGCATGCACATTTCCAATCCACCATTTGTTCACACACCTTGTGAATCTATTACATTGGAATTACATGTCTTATGTTCACACACCTTGTGAATCAGCATGCACATTTCCAATTTAACATCTACACATTAGTAGATCACCACATGTTCACACACATTGTGAATCATGCAACAACAATAACCACATTCATTTATATCATTCCAATCAACTCAACAATTCATATATATATGCTAAATGCATAACTACTTATAGTATGGACTCACCCAGTCCTTTAACTACAAGTTCAATCAAATAGGTAACTTACCTCGCTTTGGAGAGTTATCAACAATCTCCAACTCTTTCCCAGGCCTTCTAGAACTAGATTCACCTCCTCTTCCTATTATATATTCACATATAACAGGATTTAACAACATGAACACACAACTTGTGTTATTTATATAATATAATTCATTTGACCTGTTTTACTTTTCATATTCAATCAAAAGCTCATTGAGGCTTTTTATCAAACAACTCATGTGTAGAAACTAATCTACACATGTTCTTAATCATATTTAACTTATCACAACTTCATATTTTAAAATCCGTTGCTTGACTTCCTTTATCAACATCCGGTTGTAACTCACACGTATACAACCAGTTTCAATTCACCTAACACCCATACATATTGATTCAAACTCATTTGAATCTTATTTATTAGTATGTGGCATTTAGAAGTCAAGTTATCACCTATAATTAGCATATCATGCTAAAATCATTAACGTTCAAATTTCAACATTTAATCAACACTTAACTGGATCTATCATTCCAAAGAATGATCTAAAATCATTATAACCATGATTAAATCACCCCACTGATTATCATATTCAATAATATGAATTTCACACCAACCGGCCATCATAACGGATCAAAATCAAGATTTCACCGTTAAAACATCCAGTTCTTCATTTCTAATCATCCCAAATCATCATATAATGCTCACAACTCAATTTAATCTGTATATTATCAAAATAAATAGGATAATACGAATCGTTACCCTTTCGACGGATTTCTGGTTGAAATACGACGATCAGAACTTGCAGAAACGATTCCTGATTCGATCTGGATGATCCGATAGCTTCAAAATGAAGATCAAATGCTAATTTTTCGTTTATGTGTGTGTTTATGGTGCACAGGTTCGAGAAGAAGAAAATAAATTTTCTTCATGAAAATCTGATAAAAATCAAGAATCTGCTGAACCGCCTCATCCGTCGCGTACCGCGAAGGAGGGCTAAAGATCTCTTCGCGTACCGCGAAGCATTCCAAAACATAATTTCTTTACTTCGCGATTCCGGACAATCCGTAACTCCGTTTCGCGCACCGTTTTTGCCTACGTTTATCATTTCTCGCATATTTTCTATTTGTAACAATCACAATCATTTTATTAATGATTATTTCAAACGTGATCGATAATTGAAAACCGGTCGTTACAAATCTCCCCTCCTTACAAAGGTTTCGTCCTCGAAACCGCTTATACATCAAAAAGAAAAGGATAAAATTTCCTCATCTCGTCTTCTGACTCCCATGTTGCGTCAGATCCCCTCCTGTTTCTCCATTGAATCTTCACTTGGTTTAAGGACTTGTTTCTGAGTTGTTTGACTTTTCGATCTAAAATCGCGACTGGCTTTTCAATATAATTTAATTTATCATCAATTTCCAAATCTTCAAGTGGAACATAAGCCGATTCTTCCGCCAAACATTTTCTCAGATATGATACGTGAAAAGTATCATGTATACCACTTAATTCCTCTGGTAGCTCAAGGCGATAAGCAACATTACCTATCCGAGCTATAATTCTAAATGGCCCAATAAAACGCGGGCTTAACTTCCCTCGTTTACGAAAACGAATTACACCCTTCCAAGGGGAAACTTTTAACAATACAAAGTCTCCCACTTGAAATTCAATCGGTCGTCTTCGTTTATCTGCATACGACTTTTGACGGTCTTGTGCCGCTTTCAGGTGAGCTCGAATTTGATCAATTCGTTGATTTGTAACTTTCAGTATTTCTTTATTTTCAAGCTCTCGCGGTCCAACCTCTCCCCAGCAAACGGGAGTACGACATCGTCTCCCATATAACATTTCGTATAGAGGCATCCCCAATCCAGAATGATAACTGTTGTTATACGAAAATTCCGCCAGAGGTAGATAGTCATCCCAACTACCTCCGAAATCAATTATACACGCTCGTAACATATCCTCTAGTGTTTGAATGGTCCGTTCACTCTGACCATCAGTCTGAGGATGATACGCCGTGCTCAATAACAGTTTAGTACCCAATTCCTCTTGAAAATTCTTCCAGAAATGAGAAGTGAATCGTATGTCTCGATCGGACACAATCGTCACTGGTATCCCGTGACGCGACACTATTTCTTTCACATACACTTCAGCCATTTTCTCAGAAGAATACGATTCACGAATAGGAATAAAATGAGCGCTTTTAGTCAACCGATCCACAATGACCCAAATCGTATCATATCCCTTTCGGGTTTTCGGGAGTTTAGTAATTAGGTCCATTGTGATGTGTTCCCATTTCCACATAGGAATCTCCAAAGGCTGTAATTTGCCATAAGGCTTTTGATGCTCAGCTTTTACTTGCAAACAAGTTAAACATTTTTCAACATATTTAACAATATCTCGTTTCATACCTGGCCACCAGTAATTTACCCGAAGATCTCGATACATTTTAGTGGCTCCCGGATGAATTGAGTATTTTGATTTATGAGCTTCCTCCATCAGATCAGTTTTCAAAGAACAAGTGGGAGGTATCCACACCCTACCCCATCTTGTCTTTAACCCACGACTATCTTCATCCAGATTATAAGCTTGCCCCTTTATTCGATCTCATTTCCAGTTTTCTTCTTTTAAAGCTTCAACTTGAGCTTCTTTAATTTGATCCACCAAATCAGAAGAAATCACAATCTTCATTGCTGTAACCCTAATGGGTTCATGTTCTTCTTTCCTACTCAAGGCATCCGCCACCACATTGGCTTTTCCCGGATGATAAAGGATTTCACAATCATAATCCTTGAGTAGTTCTATCCAACGTCTTTGCCTCATATTTAATTCCTTCTGTGTGAAGAAATATTTCAGGCTCTTGTGATCAGTGTAAATTGTACATTTCACACCATACAAGTAATGCCTCCAAATTTTTAAGGCAAACACTACCGCTGCCAATTCTAGATCATGAGTAGGATAGTTTACTTCATGAACTTTCAGTTGCCTCGACGCATAGGCAATCACCTTACCTCTTTGCATAAGGACACAACCAAGCCCAAGATAAGATGCATCAGAGTATACCACAAAATCATCAGGTCCATCCGGTAGAGTTAATACCGGTGCCTGAGTTAACTTGAACTTAAGTTCATTAAAGGCTTTTTCTTGGTCATCACCCCAAACAAATTTCACATCTTTTCGTGTTAGTTTAGTCAAAGGAGATGCAATTCTTGCAAAATCCTGTATAAACCGCCGATAGTAACCGGCTAGACCAAGAAAACTTCTAATTTCAGTTGGAGTTTTAGGAGGACTCCATTTCATCACCGCTTGAACTTTCGAAGGATCAACAAGTATGCCATCAGCACCCACCACATGTCCCAAAAACTGGACTTCACGCAACCAAAATGCGCATTTAGAAAATTTGGCATATAGTTTCTCTTTCCGTAAAGTTTCAAGGACTTCACGCAAATGACAAGCGTGATCACCCTCATTTTTAGAATAAATAAGAATGTCATCGATAAAGACAATGACAGATCGATCCAACATTGGGCGACACACCCGGTTCATCAAATCCATGAACGCCGCCGGTGCATTCGTCAACCCAAACGACATCACCAGAAATTCATAATGTCCGTAACGAGTACGGAAAGCAGTCTTGGGAATATCTTCCTCTTTAACCTTGAGTTGATGATAACCCGAGCGAAGATCGATTTTAGAAAACCACGACGCTCCTTGCAACTGATCAAAAAGGTCATCAATTCGAGGTAGAGGATATCGATTTTTCACAGTCACTTTATTCAACTCCCTATAATCAATACACATTCTAAGGCTTCCGTCTTTCTTTTTAACAAAAAGAATTGGTGCACCCCACGGGGAGATACTCGGACGGATAAAGCCTTTATCTAAAAGATCTTGCAACTGTGTCATTAATTCTTTCATTTCAGATGGTGCCAACCGATATGGAGCTTTAGCTATGGGCTTAGCCCCAGGAATAAGATCAATCTTAAAATCAACATCTCTATCACAAGGAATTCCTGGTAATTCGTCTGGAAATACATCAGGAAAATTCCTGACTACTGGAACATCATTAAGTTCCTTTATCTCCTTTTCTACATCAAGAACATAAGCTAAGAATGACTGACCCCCATGGTTCATGTAATTCATAGCTTTAGCTAAGGAACACAATATGGTTCCACCTCGTTTCTCTCCCTGAATACATATTTCATAACCACCCGGAGATATTAATTGAATAACCTTGCGGTTACATACAATGTTAGCTCCATATTTGGACAACCAATCCATCCCAATCACGACATCAAATTCTCCCAAGATCATTGGAATCAAATCAACCTCATAATCCTCACCATCAATAGTGAGTTTACATTTATGATAGATGTCAAATACTAAGAAACTCTTAGAATCAGCTATTTCTACCTTTAATGGATAAGGTAGCTTAGCTAGTACAAACGAATCATGATTCACAAATTTCACAGATATAAAAGAGCGACTAGCTCCAGAATCAAACAATATATAAGCAGGCAAGGAATTAATATGAAAAGTACCTGTCACCACGTCTGAAGTGACTTTAGCCTCTTCCGCCGTAATTTTGAAGGCTCTACCCTTTGGTGGGGGTATCTCAACCTTCTTGCTACTACCTTGGGCCTTAAAAGACCCAGCACTCGTACCACCTTGACCTGCACCTTTCAACTCCGGGCATTCACTTCGTCGATGCCCCGGTTTGTAACAGTTGTAGCACAGATTAGGTGCACTGACACACTGAGAGGCAAGATGCCCCAGCTTGCCACATTTATAACATACAACTGATCTAAAGTAACACTCCCCAAAATGTTTTCTTCCACATTTTGCACAATGTTTAGCTTCTCTCAAAGAACTAAACTTTTTCAATGGACTAACAAATTTCCCCTTTTTAGAGGATCCCACATCCCTTTCCATCTTTCGTTTTTCTCCACGATCCTCTTGCCTTTTTAACTCCAATTCACGCTCACGAGCGCAATCAATCAACTCCGACAAAGTTTCAAACTTTGAGGGTATAAGAAACTCCCGGTACTTAGCATTCAACATGCTATGGTACCTGTTAATCCACATTCGTTCAGTCCTAAGAAGATCAGGACAAAATTTAGCTTTATCAAAGAACACTGCAGTAATAGTGTCTATATCCTCCTCTTTGTGTCTCATATGTAAAAATTCCTCAGTAATTCTATCAATAGCAGCCTGAGGACAGAATCGTTTAAGGAACAACTCCTTAAATGCACCCCAAGTCAAATCCTTTATACCATCCCGACCCTTCTCCTTTCGGAGAAGTTCCCACCAATCTTTTGCTCGCTCTTTCAATTGGTTTCCGGCAAACATTACCTCGTCAGACGGATCACAATGACACGTTTCAAACGTGCTTTCCATATCAGCTATCCACCTTTGGCTCAACAGTGGATCCACCTCACCTTTGAATTCAGTTGGCTTACAAGCCACAAATTCTTTATAAGTAACCTTTTTAGAAGGTTTTTCACCACCCATTTCATCTTTAAGAGTTGCAAACTCTTCATGTATAAAATCTTTCAACGAAGCTTGTAATCCTTCTAAACGAGTTGGTAAGGTAGCTTCAAATGCCTTAGCTACCTCCTCCCTCACCATCACTTGCAGTTCGGTGAGATGTTCTTCCTCATGCCCAAACCCCTCGGGGTTATGTTCATCAGCCATTTTATGACTGAAATAATATAACATATCATTAGTTTACATATTTATACTCCACATATATGCAAACCACATACTCCAAACCACACACTCGTCCTTAACGGACTTATACATTACATGTATATGTGTCTTTATTGAATATTCACACTCTTGTGAATTACTCAATTATTCAACTAATGATGACACAATTGTGATTCTAACTGATCACATATATTCACTTTTAACACCCTACCAATACTTCCATATACTGGTGTGAAATAATGTTCTTAAGGGTACGTTCATATCATGTATATGTTACTAAGCTGGCCAGGCATAGCAAGATATGCACCATATACCCGTGTCCTTGCGTTCACTGTTTCACACAAGTTAGGAATATTGGTTTATAACAAAACAAATTCCATATCATTTAACAATTTACAGATACATCATACCTGGTGAGTTCGGCTTGTGATCGGATTTTGAATCGAACGGCTCTTCCCATCTACCCAGAGCTCAATGGCTTGAGTTTAAGTGTTCATGACGCACTTAAATCGCTCAAACCGTTGGCTCTGATACCAACCTGTGACACCCACTGTCACTTACATGTCCCCACTGGACATTTAACATCAATTATTAATAAATTATGTTTAGGTCCCAGTTAAAACAAAAACGACTTTTGTGTTTTACAAACTATTAAACATACTATTACCACACCTGTTAAAAACAAGTTTAAGTTTAAGTATGTTTACAAACACCACCAATTGTTATTACACAAAAGCTTCACACATGATCGATTATTTATATATTTAACCACCACACGAGCCTCCACGTTCGATTTCCGATCACCATCACCGCCCACCCTGCTCTTTTGTACCTGTAACACCACATTTAAAGTCACCATTAGTTCGTTAGAACTAAGTAAGATTACCCCATCATTTATCAAGTGTATTTCATAACACCATATGGATACACTACTGAGGTTTCACATAAAATGTTGACAACAACATTTAACCACATTTAAAACGATTTACTAACGGTTCGTTTTCAACCAAAACCTCAATATATCTCCCATTCATGCACAATTGTTATAATTTAATATAACACATATATTAATACCCAACACACCAATTGTGCATCATATTTCACAAAAATCGTAATTCACAAATTTGACACTTGAATTTCAAATGTCAACACCAAATCATAACCTTACCAACCCAACATCTACGCATTCGTAGATCGCGGCATGTTCACACACCTTGTGAATCATGCAGCAACAATAACCACAATAATGATAACGGCATGTTCACACACCTTGTGACTCATGCAGCAACAATAACCACAATAATGATAACGGCACGTTCACACACCTTGTGAATCATGCAGCAACAATAACCACAATAATGATAACGGCACGTTCACACACCTTGTGAATCTATTACATTGGAATTACATGTCTTATGTTCACACACCTTGTGAATCAGCATGCACATTTCCAATCCACCATTTGTTCACACACCTTGTGAATCTATTACATTGGAATTACATGTCTTATGTTCACACACCTTGTGAATCAGCATGCACATTTCCAATTTAACATCTACACATTAGTAGATCACCACATGTTCACACACATTGTGAATCATGCAACAACAATAACCACATTCATTTATATCATTCCAATCAACTCAACAATTCATATATATATGCTAAATGCATAACTACTTATAGTATGGACTCACCCAGTCCTTTAACTACAAGTTCAATCAAATAGGTAACTTACCTCGCTTTGGAGAGTTATCAACAATCTCCAACTCTTTCCCAGGCCTTCTAGAACTAGATTCACCTCCTCTTCCTATTATATATTCACATATAACAGGATTTAACAACATGAACACACAACTTGTGTTATTTATATAATATAATTCATTTGACCTGTTTTACTTTTCATATTCAATCAAAAGCTCATTGAGGCTTTTTATCAAACAACTCATGTGTAGAAACTAATCTACACATGTTCTTAATCATATTTAACTTATCACAACTTCATATTTTAAAATCCGTTGCTTGACTTCCTTTATCAACATCCGGTTGTAACTCACACGTATACAACCAGTTTCAATTCACCTAACACCCATACATATTGATTCAAACTCATTTGAATCTTATTTATTAGTATGTGGCATTTAGAAGTCAAGTTATCACCTATAATTAGCATATCATGCTAAAATCATTAACGTTCAAATTTCAACATTTAATCAACACTTAACTGGATCTATCATTCCAAAGAATGATCTAAAATCATTATAACCATGATTAAATCACCCCACTGATTATCATATTCAATAATATGAATTTCACACCAACCGGCCATCATAACGGATCAAAATCAAGATTTCACCGTTAAAACATCCAGTTCTTCATTTCTAATCATCCCAAATCATCATATAATGCTCACAACTCAATTTAATCTGTATATTATCAAAATAAATAGGATAATACGAATCGTTACCCTTTCGACGGATTTCTGGTTGAAATACGACGATCAGAACTTGCAGAAACGATTCCTGATTCGATCTGGATGATCCGATAGCTTCAAAATGAAGATCAAATGCTAATTTTTCGTTTATGTGTGTGTTTATGGTGCACAGGTTCGAGAAGAAGAAAATAAATTTTCTTCATGAAAATCTGATAAAAATCAAGAATCTGCTGAACCGCCTCATCCGTCGCGTACCGCGAAGGAGGGCTAAAGATCTCTTCGCGTACCGCGAAGCATTCCAAAACATAATTTCTTTACTTCGCGATTCCGGACAATCCGTAACTCCGTTTCGCGCACCGTTTTTGCCTACGTTTATCATTTCTCGCATATTTTCTATTTGTAACAATCACAATCATTTTATTAATGATTATTTCAAACGTGATCGATAATTGAAAACCGGTCGTTACAAATCTCCCCTCCTTACAAAGGTTTCGTCCTCGAAACCGCTTATACATCAAAAAGAAAAGGATAAAATTTCCTCATCTCGTCTTCTGACTCCCATGTTGCGTCAGATCCCCTCCTGTTTCTCCATTGAATCTTCACTTGGTTTAAGGACTTGTTTCTGAGTTGTTTGACTTTTCGATCTAAAATCGCGACTGGCTTTTCAATATAATTTAATTTATCATCAATTTCCAAATCTTCAAGTGGAACATAAGCCGATTCTTCCGCCAAACATTTTCTCAGATACGATACGTGAAAAGTATCATGTATACCACTTAATTCCTCTGGTAGCTCAAGGCGATAAGCAACATTACCTATCCGAGCTATAATTCTAAATGGCCCAATAAAACGCGGGCTTAACTTCCCTCGTTTACGAAAACGAATTACACCCTCCTGTTGTTATGTAAATTGTAATTATATTGTTGTTGTATTAACAATTGTATGTTTGAGTATGGTTTGTATATACTTAAAGGCGCGCAACTCCATTCTCGACACGTCTATGTTATATATCAGGGAGTCGTTGCTAACCTTTTGTACATATACTTTTAATTTTTGTTCGCTAGTTCTGAATCCACATTGAGGACAATGTGTTGTTCTAAGTATGAGTATGTCAGGCTGGCGCCTTTTAGTTTTAATTTTTGTAAAAACAAGTCATAATAAATATCGAGTCAAATTTTTATAAAATTTTGTAAATTAGAATAAAATTTTTGAATTTTTTGTAAATAAAGTAGAACTTGTAATTAAATAATTCAATTGATAAGTATTTAAAGTTAAAAAACACAAAAAAATTAAAAAAATCAAAAACTTTACAAAAAGATTTTCCTCTCATATAAGTCAGTTGTAAATAATTGATCAAGTCAGTATTTGAGTCTTTTTATTTTCAGTTAATCTTGTTGGGTTTTTTGAGGTCTTATTTGCAGTCTGGTTTTAACCGCTCGTACTCAATTACATTCGGGTGGCGACTACTTTGACTACTTCATTTGCAAACGGCCGGCTATTGATTGACTTCTTTTCGGATTAGACTCACGCGTGCTGATGTTGCATGATCAGCTAAGTCTTTTTCTACTTTTTACCTTAGATTTCTCTTTCTGTAAATATTCATTTGTTTAATTATTTATTTTACATTTTTTTGATTGAGTCTAGAGTTTAGGATGTATATAGCTAGAGTCTTAAAAAATATCTTTGTTCTGGCTTGCATTTTATAAATGGAAGATGATCGGACTATGATTAGGGCTTAGGTTTTTAGAGGTTAACTTGTGTATTGATTTGGGATTTGTTGGTAGGCCCAGCCGATAGAAAGTTCCTTAGGATTTGAAAGAATAAACTTAAATTCAGGATTCTTGTGGGTTTAAGACTTGGAAAACTCGGGAAATCTGAAACTAAGTAATAGTGAATAAAGGAACCTCTGTAAACTAACAACCTAGAATTCTTACAATTTAAACCTGGCACATATGTTCTCTTTTTATGAAAATAAATCTGAGACTTATGGCGCTCGCTAAATAAAAGAAACTCCACAATCCACTAAGTGAGCCGAGCCTGTGCAAATAAAAGAAAGAGAGAATAAGAGCTAAAAAGCAGTTGTCATACCCCGGCTCATAACCTAGTGAAACAGTGCTGAAATATGCTCAAGTGAGGTAAAAACAAAAGAAAAATGAGAGAATAAAAAGGCAAAATGCTCACACCTTCATTCATCTCCATCATTAGGTTAAAATTTTAACTTTATCTAGATAGTTTGCATACAGAGGTGGGTTTAAGTCTTTAGATTTAATCCTGTGCCTTGAAAGCGGTTGTTTAGGATTAAGATAACTCGTTTTGACCAAGGGATGGGATCCATAAGACGAATGAGTAAACTTGAACATAAATAAATTATGATTAGGGAACTTGAAATTGGTGTTTGGGTTTAGATTGGACCATTATACCAACAATTGCATTTAATACACAAGGATTTAAGAATTTTAAATCTTTGCATATTAAAAACCAATCCCCTGATCTATGATTCCATTTTGTCAGCTTTTTCGAGGACGAAAAATGTTTAAGTGTGGGTATTTTTGATGTGATAGTTTAACACATCCGTTTTTGTACATATTTGAGTCTGTTTTTGATAGTTTTGTAAATATTTCGAGTCGGTTTTAGTTCTTTTTTACTTTTAGTGTTTTCGTGCAGGAATGTGTCTCGGAGGAGCTGGAACGAGGGAAAACGGGCGTCAAAATCGAGTGCGAGTGAACGAGCGAAGAAAACGAGGATTTTTGCCATAGGCGGTAAGCCTAGCGAAGGTGTTTGGTCCCAGGCGGTACGCCAGGGAACATTCCCTGACATCATTCTGATCCGTACGCTACGCCTAGGCAGAAGCACCAGCCGCAGGCGTTGCGCCTGTCATCATCGGCCACTCGACCTTTTTGTCTCGCGCGTACCGCCTAGCCTCATGCACGCCCGCTAGGCGGTACGCCCCAGATGGTTTTTAAGCCAAAACACTAATTTTCATGCCTTCTATAAATGGGATGCTTTCCAGCCGCTCTAGAGGTTTTCTTCTACGAATTTGGAACCCTAATCCAGCTTTGGAGCTGCTGGAGCTTAACCATGGAGTAAATGGCTTGATTAGGGTTTGTTGAAGTGAAGAAGGAGCTTGCTTGAGTATTGTTCATTATCTTTTCATGTTTTTAGTTTAAAGCAATAGTTTTTCATGTATTTAAACATTATTCAGATCCTTTTAGCTACTGTTATCATGCTTGTTGGCTAGATCTATGGTCATATCTAGGTTTGGGATGATAAAGTTTTGATCTTTGATGATTTTGGACATGATTTATGCTTGTGGATGATTTATGCATTGTTATCAGCTGTAAAGTTATGAACTTTGATGGTTTTTGCATATGTGGAATGATTATATTTGCTGAATGTTTGATATACATATGTCTAGGAAGGTCTTTCCACACATAGATGCATGTTAGGCCTATTACTTTATGTTTTAGGTTAGTTTATGGGTTGTTGATAACATTCCATAGGATTAGACTTCATTAAGTATTGTTATTTGCATGTGTGACCTAACCTAGAAATCCGGGAAGTGATAGGTTAGATGGTTGGTCTCTTTCACTTAGGATATTTGAGTTAAACGACCCGGGAGGGCGTTGTCTTAGATCTACTTAGTGTTAGTGTCAATCCATGTCAAAGTTGTCACCTTTATAGCTCTCTAGTGTCTTAGGATACAAACGGGTGGAGAAATCCGGCAGGTGATTCACCCGTTATAGTGCAATTGCATATCGGGAAAATCCAGAAGGTGACCCGATAGACTAGTGCATACATTACAGCCTTAGGATTCCCATTGGATTTGCCTGGTATCTGATCTGGTTCCATTAGGTATTCCTGAGTCTGTTCCTTAAGATCCTAGTCTTCATCCTTCATAACTCCGTCCAAGTCAGCATCTGTCACACTTTTGACTCCCAGCCTAGATATACCAATTTTTCCTCACTGCAGTTAGATTTCAGTTATATTGCCAGTTTTAGCTTGCTGTTTTAGTGTAGTTGTTAGTTTGGTGTTTCAGTCTGATCAGGTTATCAGTTTGCACCAAAACCCCCCTCTTTTACTTTATTTTGTCCACAGTCTAGGTTAGTTTGTTATACTAGTGTCCATTGGTTCGATATCCGGACTTCCATCTTCTATTCTGCCACCGATAGGTACACTTGCCTTAGTAGCGGTTTAGTTTAGGATTTCCGATTATTACTAGGTGCTTAGTGTCACACCCCCAATTTTCAACTAACGGAATCATACCGTTTGGGAACATGACAAACCAGGATCTCAGATCATTAGACATAACGAAGACCTCTCTATGAATTTCAAAACATACTTTGGTCTAAAAATATAACATCAAAGTTTTCAAAGTTTGCGGAAGCGTTTTAAAACAATAACAAGTGTAAAAGTTGAATTACAAATCCAAAAATCCAAATGTTCAAATCCAAATAACTATAATGTAAATCATGCATGCGACTCAATCTCCTAGTCTATGCCGGCTTTCTTGTGCACCTTAACGTCCTGAGAAAACATGTAAATCAAGTCAACACAAAGGTTGGTGCATAACACAGGTTTAAGCATTCATAATGTTTAAAACAACAGTTTGAATATCAAGTTTGCAGATAACATAATCACACATGCATAGTCATGATAGCTAGTCATTTGTACTATTTACATAAGTGGTCGACACCGAAGCTGACGATTGCCATGCTATAGCATGTTTTTGCCTGCCACTATTGTCTAGCACAAACAATAGTAATGTGTGTTTGGTCAGTCAAACACCTGCGTAGATCCCATCTACCAAGTGAGGTTTGTCAAACCTAATAGATCTATTTCCAACTACCACGCTTTGCGCTACGGCAAACTAAACGGTTCGAAGTGTGTAAGGACTTGTAAATGCTATGTTGTCACATAATGTAAACAGCTAACTCATGCAAGTGATATGTATCTAAAAATTTTTGTTGCACATGTTTTCTCCCCCAAAATAGTTAAAATAAGAAAGGGGTCGTGTACGCACCTTTGAGTGTAGCAGAATGATCAATACGTGTGAAATCGTGTAGATAAACTTCTACGAAAGATCTGTGATTTAAACAGTAACTTAGTGTTATTCGAATAGTCGTTTTGTGCTTGAAATCACATACGTGTCAACACACGTATGTTAAAATGTTAGGAATGTGCATACGTATGTACGCGTGCCTTTGAAATCGTTTAAATAAAATCATATAATGGTTTATGATTTTATTTAAATAAGCGTAATCATACGCGATTACGTTTCCGGTCTAAAATGTGAATTTTATCATTCTAATTAGTTCGGGATGAAATTCTGGTTCCAACGTAATTTGAACTGATCGAAACGGAGTTAGAACGAGCAAGTTATAAGCTAAAAACTAAAATGGTTTTCAAAATTAAAAAGCCCAACAGAGGCAGGGTTCGAACCCTGGACCTCCTGGACCAACAACACACACCCAAACCAATTGAGCTAACACTGCTTTAGTGTTATAGTTTGATTTCAGATGGTTTTAATCAACATACAAGTCGTTTTCCCCTTTTTTCACCATAACCGAACCAACTTACATCTAATTGAACCCCGATTCGAGCTTGATCGGTCCTAAAATCTTAGGGCTATGGTTCCTTATGTATTGACGAGTTCAACCATGGATCTAATTCCATTATTGACCAATAAAATCAACAAAATGACATGTGCAAAGCTCCAAACGTGATTTCTAAACTAACAATTCAAATTAGTTAAATTAGAATGTGTTAAATTATAATTTCATGGGGTTTTCATTGAAAAGAGGATTTCGAAACACACTGTGCTAATTAATTTGAATACTACGATCGTTTAAATAGAAAACCCCCATTTGTTTTAACCGAAAAGCCCTAGAATTCAAAATCCATGAATTCGTTGAAATTTTATGAAATTGATAAAGGGTTTTCGATAAAAAGAGGATTCCGAAACTATCTGTATTGTTTGATTTTAGTTCATAACTCATCTAGATACAAACCCCCAATTCGTTCTTCATTAAGAACCCTAGAACACGAAGTTATAGAATTCGATGTTGTTAGATATAATTATCATAGGGATTTCGTTTAACACCTTATTACTAATCTGTACATGAGTTTTAATTTGATCATAGAACTCGTTTGATCAAAAACCCCCAAAATGTTTTTCATAACAAGCCCTAGAAATTGAATCCATATAATTCGATGTTACAAATCGGAATTAACATATGGTTTTCAATGAACATAGCATCACGAAACTTTCTGTAGAAATGAATTGAATTTTTAAACTCATTTTGTTAGAAATCCCCAAATCGTTTCCTATTAAGAACCCTAGAATTTAAAATCAAATCAATTGGTATTAGAACTCGAAATTGAGTTTGGTTTGACCTTAATCGGATCTTTTAGGTCCTCTAGGAGTTGAAACTTACCTGTTTTAAGATAGAATCGATGTAATTCAATTGTAGCCTTGAGTTCGGCCGACCCTTGATCAATTCTTCGATCTCCACGTTCTTGTTTGAAATTGTAGTATGCAAAAGACTCTAAAGGGGCCGACTAGAGGTTTTATAGTGGTAATTAAGTCGATTGAAGTCGAATTTTATGAGCTTAATGATGGCTAGTAACGGTTTCGACATTTATGTTCTTAATTTCATTTAATTCGAATGTTAATGGATCAATAATGAGTTCTAACGGTTAATCATCAATAATATGATGATTATTACTAGTTTAATTCGACTAATTACTTAGTTTTAATGCTAATTTCAATTTCCCATTGTTTTTCACTCGAATTTTGACTTTAAAAGTCAAAATTGAGACTTTTCTTGATTTATAATCTTAATCCTTGAAGTTTTAACATTCTAAGACTGCTTTTGATCAATTACCATCCCTCTAGTTCGATTTTAAATGATTTTCCATCATTACGGTTAATTCTAAAGTTAACGAAATTAATCCGGAATACCGAATTGTCACTAATCGGCCAATTGGAATATTATTGGGCTTGATTAATCCAATTGGGCCTCATAAATACAATTGGGCCTACCTTGGGCTTATTGGACCTACCTTGGGCCTACTTTGGCCTTATTGGGTCTACTTGGGCCTCATTGGCCTTCCTTGGTTTCATTGGGCCTAATTGGGCCTTATTGGGCCTAACTTCTATTCAATTGGGCCTCATAGGATACAATTGGACCTACGAGGTTAACGAAGTTAATTCGAAAATATCGGATTGTCACATCATCCCCTTGTTGAAAGAATTTTCGTCCCGAAAATTAGCAAATGTTGGGAGTAGTTAGAAAACTACTTACGAGTTTAAATCGTACGTGCTAGTGTGGTTTGATCATTCCGTGTACTTGTGTGTATTCATACACAAAATTTAATGCTTGCAACATCACAACTAAATGTGATCGTTCAATGTGACTGTTTGTGTGTACACTAGTTAGTTCACCTAACTGTGACTGTTTGTGTTTGATCATACTGTGCTGTGTAACCTCACACATAGTGAGTGTCTGTAACTGTGACTGTTTGTACTATGCAACCCCGCACATAGCAAAATGTGTGTAACTAATCATGCATGTACTACCATAACATGTAACATATGAAATGTAGCATATAAATGTATAAAATGTAATGTAGCACAAATGTTTATAACAAAACCAATTGAATAAAGTGTTTGTGCTTACAGTTTGAAATTTGCAGTGTTGATGTGTGAAGCATCACGTCATCCCCTTGTTGAAGGAAATTTCGTCCCGAAATTTAACATGCGCTCTCAGTGTTTGTAGTTGTTGTTTTGAACAGATGAGGATATTTCTTCATCATTTGATCTTCTCGTTCCCATGTGAATTCAGGACCACGTCTTGAATTCCACCGAACTTTGACTATCGGAATCTTGCTTTGCTTAAGTTGTTTGACCTCTCGGTCCATGATTTCTGCTGGTTCTTCAATGAATCGTAACTATTCATCCACTTGTATTTCTTCCAATGGTACAATCAATGTCTCATCAGAAAGACATTTCTTTAAATTCGATACGTGAAAGACATCATGAACTCCACTGAGTTCATCCGGTAATTTGAGTTGATACGCAACCGGACCAATCCTTTTCAGAATCTCAAAAGGTCCTACGTAACGTGGACTAAGCTTCCCGCGCTTGCCAAATCGTATCACACCTTTCCAAGGTGATACTTTTAGAAGAACTCGTTCTCCTACCTGAAATTCCAATGGTTTACGACGCTTGTCAGTATAACTCTTCTGTCTATCCCGGGCCGCTGCCATACGGTTCCGGATTTGAACTATCTTCTCTGTCGTTTCATGCACTAGTTCAGGACCTGTAATCTGACTGTCACCAATTTCAGCCCAACAAACTGGTGAACGACATTTGCGACCATACAAAGCTTCAAACGGTGCTGCTTGAATACTTGTATGATAACTGTTGTTGTAAGAGAATTCCACTAACGGTAAATGGTTTTCCCAGCTATCACCAAAGTCGATTACACAAGCTCGTAACATATCCTCGAGCGTTTGAATCGTACGTTCACTTTGACCGTCGGTCTGTGGATGATATGCGGTACTCATATCTAAACGAGTTCCCAATGACTTATGGAGTGACTTCCAAAAATTTGAAGTGAATCGAGCATCTCGATCTGATATGATAGAGATTGGCACGCCATGCCGTGCTACCACTTCCTTGATATAAATGCGAGTCAGTTTCTCCATCTTGTCGGTTTCCTTGATTGCTAAGAAATGTGCAGATTTCGTTAATCGATCGACAATTACCCATATCGTATCACAACCACTCGGTGTACGGGGTAACTTAGTAATGAAGTCCATCGAAATCTGTTCCCATTTCCACATTGGTATTTCTGGTTGTTGCAGCAAACCAGATGGTTTCTGATATTCAACTTTGACTTTCGAACAAGTCAAACATTTGCTAACGTACTTAGCAATATTTGCTTTCATGTGAGGCCACCAGTACAGTGCCTTCAAATCATGATACATCTTGTCTGATCCCGGATGGACTGAATACCTGGACTTGTGTGCTTCATCCATCACGAGTTCCCTTAAACCTCCATACAAAGGTATCCACATTCGATTAATGAAATAACGAATTCCGTCAGAATTAACATCCAGTTGTTCTTCCATTCCTCGTAAGGATTCCTGTACCAAGTTTTCCTTTTTCAAAGCTTCGAGCTGAGCACTGCGTACCTTGTCAGGTAATTCAGTATGTATTGTCATCATAAGTGCACGAACCCGTCTTGTTGAAGTGTCTTTTCTGCTTAAAGCATCGGCTACCACATTAGCTTTTCCCGGGTGATACTTAATCGCGCATTCGTAATCGTTCAACAACTCAACCCATCGTCGTTGTCTCATATTAAGCTCCTTCTGATCAAAGATATGTTGCAAACTCTTATGATCAGTGTAAATAGTACACTTAGTTCCATACAAGTAATGCCTCCAAATCTTCAAAGCAAAAACCACTGCTCCTAACTCCAAGTCATGAGTAGTGTAATTCTTTTCGTGTGGTCGTAGTTGCCTTGAAGCATAAGCAATCACTTTATCACGTTGCATCAACACACATCCCAAACCCTGTGCAGATGCATCACAATACACCACAAAGTCTTCCGTCCCTTCCGGTAAAGACAGAATCGGTGCACTGCAGAGTTTCTGTTTCAATAACTGGAATGCAGCTTCCTGTTTATCCGTCCAGTTATACTTCGTTCCCTTATGCGTAAGAGCTGTAAGTGGTTGAGCTATCTTTGAGAATCCCTCAATGAATCGTCGGTAATAACCCGCCAAACCAAGAAATTGTCGTACCTCGGTAGGAGTTTTTGGTGCTTCCCAATTCTTAATTGCTTCAATCTTTGCTGGATCAACGTGTATGCCCTTTTCATTGACTATATGACCCAAGAATTGTACTTCTCGCATCCAGAAATCACATTTTGAGAACTTAGCGTACAATTGTTCTTGTTTCAGTAATTCCAACAGTAATCGAAGATGTTCAGCGTGCTCCTCCTCGGTCTGAGAATAGATGAGAATGTCATCTATGAAAACAATGACAAACTTATCAAGATAAGGTTTACAAACACGATTCATGAGATCCATGAATACTGCTGGAGCGTTTGTCAACCCAAATGGCATGACCAAGAACTCATAATGGCCATAGCGCGTCCTGAATGCTGTCTTTGGAATATTCTCCTCTTGAACTCTTAGTTGATGATAACCCGATCTGAGATTAATCTTCGAGTAGTAGCTCGAACCTTGCAACTGATCGAACAGATCGTCAATTCTAGGTAGCGGATACCGATTTTTGATAGTAACCTTGTTTAGTTCCCGGTAATCGATACACATACGGAAAGTCCCGTCCTTCTTCTTAACAAACAAAACTGGAGCTCCCCACGGTGAAAAACTAGGTTGTATGAAACCCTTATCCAACAACTCTTGCAATTGTGTAGATAATTCTTGCATCTCTGACGGTGCAAGTCGATAAGGCGCCCTTGCTATCGGTGCTGCATCTGGTGTAAGGTCGATTCGGAATTCCACCTGTCTGATAGGCGGTAATCCCGGTAAGTCTTCTGGAAATACTTCGGGAAATTCACAAACTACTGGGATATCTTCAACCTTCTTCTCAGCTACCGGCTTTTCAGTTATAAGTGCTATAACTGTCGTATAACCTTTACGCAGACATTTATGTGCTTTCATACAAGATATGAGACGCAGTGGCATACTGCTCTTCTCGCCTAGTACATACAATGTCTCTCCCTGCGGAAGAGGTATACGAACGATCTTTTCATGACATACTATTTCAGCTTGGTGTTTGGATAACCAATCCATGCCAATGACTACATCAAAACTGCCTAAAGTGATAGGCATAAGATCAATTTCTAATGTTTTACCCATCAAATCAAGGATACATCCTTTAAGGATTTGTTCAACTACAATTAGTTTACCATCAGCTAATTCTACAGTGTATGGACTATCTAAGGCAGTGGGACTAACTTTTAGCAACTTAGCAAGTGAACTAGATACAAAACTCCGATCGGCACCAGTGTCAAATAACATAGAGGCATAGTGATTATTTAAGAGGAACGTACCCGTAACAATGTTGGGATCCTCCCGTGCTTGACGTCCTCCAATCACAAACGCCCTGCCCCTAGCACCATTGTTATTGTTGTTATTGTTGTTGTTATTGGTGCCATTGCCGTTACCGTTGCCGTTGCCATTTGCATTATTATCCCCGCCTTTCTTGAGTTGTGGGCAATCCTTTTTAAAGTGCCCCATCTTGCCACCCTCAAAACAACCCTTCTGTGCGTTGTTCTGATTGTTATTGTGATCGTTGTGATTGTTTTGCAGTTCTCCACGACAATCCTTAGCCGCATGCCCAATCTTACCACACCTTTGACACTTAGCTCTATCGCACTGATTTCCCGCATGATGAAATCCACACCTGTTGCACTTTGGGTGTTTACCAATATAACCCCTTGACGATGATGATTGTTGACCACTATTTGAGTTGTGATAAGACTTGTTTGAGTCTTGTTTCCGGTTCTGCTGAGACGGTTGTTGGTTGAAGTTCCTGGAGTTGCTTTCCCACTTCCTCTTGTGGTCACCTACTTTAGTAGCTGATGTTCATTTAGGCAGAGTCCCTTGTAACACCGCCTGATCAGTTAGTTGGTGCGCTAAACGAACAGCTTGTTGAATTGTTGTGGGATTGGCAGAAGTGACCAATCCCTGGATCTGAGGCACCAATCCCCCGATGTACCTCTCTATCCACTTGCTTGTGGGAGTAGCCATGTGAGGTAGAAGTCTGGTTAATTCATGAGATCGAGTCGTGTACTCCTTGATGTTGGACCCCTCCATCTTGAGGTGCCAATATTCCTCCTCTAATTTCTGCATCTCACTATGAGGACAATACTCCTCCTGCATTAAAGTCTTGAATCCATTCCAGGTTAAGGCATTGGCCTCACCCAATCCCAAAGTTTGGACATTGGAGTTCCACCAGGTCAATGCTGGACCCTCCAACGTACCCATAGCATACTTTACCTTGCTCTCATCGGGACAGTTACACATCTCAAACACAGATTCGGCCTTCTCAATCCATCGTAGGAGTCAAATGGCTCCTTCCGATCCTTTGAAGTTGTGTGGCTTACAGTCCAAGAACATCTTGAACGTGCATGCCTGTGGGTTAACCAGTCCCCCTGCCGGACCCTGTGGCCCTGTATTGTGTGTCTGAGCGTAGTTCGTGATAGCCTCCGCGACCCTGTTATTGATTAGCTCGTTGAGCTCAGCAACTGTCATGTGAACGTTCTCGTTGGCCATTATCTTCCTAGTTAAAAGAAATGTTAAAGCGTTATCAAGATCCAATGTGACATGTGTAAACAAAACAACAAACACAACATGTAATGTATAAATCAATACAACTGTTGGCAATAAGTAGAAATTTTCAATAGATAATAATCTGGTTTGAGTACAATACTTTTGAAATCAAACATAAGTTTTCAAACTTCTAATGTAGGAACACAACCCGTTCCTAATAAGTTTAAGCAAAACAAGGAAAATCAATCATCCTCAACAGTGGATTCAGGATCAGAATCAACAGCTGGTGCTGGCTCTTCCCCTTCTTCCTCTTCATCCTCTTCCTCATTCTCCGAGGCCACCAAGTCTTCCAAGGCTTCAAGTCTGCCTTCCAGAATCTCCGCTCGGTTCTCTGAAGCTTCAAGACGACCAATCAAATGAATCATCTCATCCCGCATATCATTGACCAGATGAGCAAGATTATCTTGTCTTTCGTTCGCATCCCAGAGTTCCCGAACGTTATACTCAATCCTATCGTTCGCCCAGTACAAGTCCTCACGCAGCTTGGCAATCTCCTCAGCATCAGTCCGTTGCCTCTTAGGCTCCGGAACATCTAATACAGGTGGTGGATGGGTAGAAGGTCCCTCAGAAGGGATCTCCTGAGTACCCTCCACTGGCTCCTCCTCCGGATCCTCATCCGGGTCCTCATCCGGATCCTCTTCCGGATCCTCCTCCGGGTCCTCATCTGGATCCTCCTCCGGGTCTGAATCATCCCTCTCAGATGGTGGAGGAGATGGAATAGGTGGTGCTGGTGATGATGGTGGTGCTGGAACTATTGGCTCCTCATCCTCAGAATCATCAATGTAGATATACGGTGCTGATGATGAAGATGCCATGCCTGTTACATAATACCATATGTAAGTGCAGTGCCATGGAATGTGTAAGCAAGTCAATTACATAATGCCATATGTAATTTCTAAGTAATATGTGTAAGCATATGTGTCTAATGTCTAACAGTCATAGTCTAAGTCTACAAATGCAAACCTAGTTCGCTATAACCAATGGCTCTGATACCAATCTGTCACACCCCCAATTTTCAACTAACGGAATCATACCGTTTGGGAACGTGACAAACCAGGATCTCAGATCATTAGACATAACGAAGACCTCTATATGAATTTCAAAACATACTTTGGTCTAAAAATATAACATCAAAGTTTTCAAAGTTTGCGGAAGCGTTTTAAAACAATAACAAGTGTAAAAGTTGAATTACAAATCCAAAAATCCAAATGTTCAAATCCAAATAACTATAATGTAAATCATGCATGCGACTCAATCTCCTAGTCCATGCCGGCTTTCTTGTGCACCTTAACGTCCTGAGAAAACATGTAAATCAAGTCAACACAAAGGTTGGTGCATAACACAGGTTTAAGCATTCATAATGTTTAAAACAACAGTTTGAATATCAAGTTTGCAGATAACATAATCACACATGCATAGTCATGATAGCTAGTCATTTGTACTATTTACATAAGTGGTCGACACCGAAGCTGACGGTTGCCATGCTATAGCATGTTTTTGCCTTGCCACTATTGTCTAGCACAAACAATAGTAATGTGTGTTTGGTCAGTCAAACACCTGCGTAGATCCCATCTACCAAGTGAGGTTTGTCAAACCTAATAGATCTATTTCCAACTACCACGCTTTGCACTACGACAAACTAAACGGTTCGAAGTGTGTAAGGACTTGTAAATGCTATGTTGTCACATAATGTAAACAGCTAACTCACGCAAGTGATATGTATCTAAAAATGTTTGTTGCACATGTTTTCTCCCCCAAAACAGTTAAAATAAGAAAGGGGCCGTGTACGCACCTTTGAGTGTAGCAGAATGATCAATACGTGTGAAATCGTGTAGATAAACTTCTACGAAAGATCTGTGATTTAAACAGTAACTTAGTGTTATTCGAATAGTCGTTTTGTGCTTGAAATCACATACGTGTCAACACACGTATGTTAAAATGTTAGGAATGTGCATACGTACGTACGCGTGCCTTTGAAATCGTTTAAATAAAATCATATAATGGTTTATGATTTTATTTAAATAAGCGTAATCATACGCGATTACGTTTCCGGTCTAGAATGTGAATTTTATCATTCTAATTAGTTCGGGATGAAATTCTGGTTCCAACGTAATTTGAACGGATCGAAACGGAGTTAGAACGAGCAAGTTATAAGCTAAAAACTAAAATGGTTTTTAAATTAAAAAGCCCAACAGAGGCAGGGTTCGAACCCTGGACCTCCTGGACCAACAACACACACCCAAACCAATTGAGCTAACACTGCTTTAGTGTTATAGTTTGATTTCAGATGGTTTTAATCAACATACAAGTCGTTTTCCCCTTTTTTCACCATAACCGAACCAACTTACATCTAATTGAACCCCGATTCGAGCTTGATCGGTCCTAAAATCTTAGGGCTATGGTTCCTTATGTATTGACGAGTTCAACCATGGATCTAATTCCATTATTGACCAATAAAATCAACAAAATGACATGTGCAAAGCTCCAAACGTGATTTCTAAACTAACAATTCAAATTAGTTAAATTAGAATGTGTTAAATTATAATTTCATGGGGTTTTCATTGAAAAGAGGATTTCGAAACACACTGTGCTAATTAATTTGAATACTACGATCGTTTAAATAGAAAACCCCCATTTGTTTTAACCGAAAAGCCCTAGAATTCGAAATCCATGAATTCGTTGAAATTTTATGAAATTGATAAAGGGTTTTCGATAAAAAGAGGATTCCGAAACTATCTGTATTGTTTGATTTTAGTTCATAACTCATCTAGATACAAACCCCCAATTCGTTCTTCATTAAGAACCCTAGAACACGAAGTTATAGAATTCGATGTTGTTAGATATAATTATCATAGGGATTTCGTTTAACACCTTATTACTAATCTGTACATGAGTTTTAATTTGATCATAGAACTCGTTTGATCAAAAAGCCCCAAAATGTTTTTCATAACAAGCCCTAGAAATTGAATCCATATAATTCGATGTTACAAATCGGAATTAACATATGGTTTTCAATGAACATAGCATCACGAAACTTTCTGTAGAAATGAATTGAATTTTTAAACTCATTTTGTTAGAAATCCCCAAATCGTTTCCTATTAAGAACCCTAGAATTTAAAATCAAATCAATTGGTATTAGAACTCGAAATTGAGTTTGGTTTGACCTTAATCAGATCTTTTAGGTCCTCTAGGAGTTGAAACTTACCTGTTTTAAGATAGAATCGATGTAATTCAATTGTAGCCTTGAGTTCGGCCGACCCTTGATCAATTCTTCGATCTCCACGTTCTTGTTTGAAATTGTAGTATGCAAAAGACTCTAAAGGGGCCGACTAGAGGTTTTATAGTGGTAATTAAGTCGATTGAAGTCGAATTTTATGAGCTTAATGATGGCTAGTAACGGTTTCGACATTTATGTTCTTAATTTCATTTAATTCGAATGTTAATGGATCAATAATGAGTTCTAACGGTTAATCATCAATAATATGATGATTATTACTAGTTTAATTCGACTAATTACTTAGTTTTAATGCTAATTTCAATTTCCCATTGTTTTTCACTCGAATTTTGACTTTAAAAGTCAAAATTGAGACTTTTCTTGATTTATAATCTTAATCCTTGAAGTTTTAACATTCTAAGACTGCTTTTGATCAATTACCATCCCTCTAGTTCGATTTTAAATGATTTCCCATCATTACGGTTAATTCTAAAGTTAACGAAATTAATCCGGAATACCGAATTGTCACTAATCGGCCAATTGGAATATTATTGGGCTTGATTAATCCAATTGGGCCTCATAAATACAATTGGGCCTACCTTGGGCTTATTGGGCCTACCTTGGGCCTACTTTGGCCTTATTGGGTCTACTTGGGCCTCATTGGCCTTCCTTGGTTTCATTGGGCCTAACTGGGCCTTATTGGGCCTAACTTCTATTCAATTGGGCCTCATAGGATACAATTGGACCTACGAGGTTTAACGAAGTTAATTCGAAAATATCGGATTGTCACACTTAGGTTAAAGTATAGGTCTAGGATTAGATTTTGTGTCTTTAGCTTAGGTTAAATAGCTTTAATTTAGTCTTGTTTTTAGTATAATGACCGCTCGCATCAACAAACACACACATACATATATGGGATGTATAAAATGGAAACCCCTTTAAGTTGAAAAAACCTTTAAAAACCCCATACAATTTTTTTTTCTTTTTTTTTTTTTATAGTTTTGTAACATTATTATGGTCATTTTTATAAATAAATATAAAAAAGCGCTGACTAACATGTCTTAAAAAACTAATTAAAAAACAATGTATATTGCTTCAGTTCATTGTACCCAACTGCTGAATCTTGAGTATATTGTTGTATCTCATTGTACTACACAAGTTCTATGGCTTGAATATTAGTTATATGATTTTGGAGTAATTGAGATGAAAACTCCTCTTTTGACAGATAGTGAAACTACTAAAAATATTATAAAAAATCTTGTCTAACATTTTAAAACCAAACATATAGAAATAAGATATCATTTTTTAAGAGACTGTTATAAAGAGGAACAAATTGTTTGAGAACATGTCTCAACAAATAATCAAGTTGAAGATATTTTTACTAAACCGTTATATTCAAACATTTTTTCTAAATTTGTTACTAAATTAGGTATGATGGATATGAATTAATTAATCTGCAACCTCTGAATCAATAAAAAATGCTTGATTTTAAATTTTATCTTATTTTTCTTCTTTTGCCCTTTATTTTCATTAAAATAAATTAAAGATCAATCCACTGATTTACTTAATAACGAACAAAACGAATAACTAGTGAATAAAAAACTATTGTTCATTTTTCTGCGGTTATACATAACCACGGATAGACAACTATGGATATATCAACAGGTTGTTATATTCCACTACTTAGTTCTATCCATGGTTGTACCCTATCCGTTGTTACATTTGTGTTCGTAGATATAATTATCCGCGCTTGAATTTCTGTCCGTGGATATTATCATCTGTGATTGTATTTACATCCATAGATATAACCATCCGTGGTTATAACCAATCCGCTCTTTTACTTTTTTACCCCATGACCTACGTTTACCCTCCGCGCGTTTCCCTATTTATATCATTCGTTCCACATTCCGTCGTATTCATCTTCAATACTTACCATAATTTTCTCTAAAACTCCATTAACCCTTCTTGATCACTGTGATTACCCTAATATTTGATCAAGAATGGTGAGCTTAAGCTTAAGGACAGTTGTTTGTGAGGAATGTCATTTGACGTAATGCATTTACACTAATCATGTCATCTGATGTAACATCTGTGCCGGAATCATTACCGGAACAGTAATCTGTATAGTAACTTGTACAGTAACTCAGGTACAAACTAGGAGAAATACTTAGAAACTATTAACATTCGATGATGAACATAAAGTATTACACGATGTTTCTGAAATTCTGATTTAAACCTCATGGTTTAAACAGTCAGAAACAGATCAGACAATCATGAACAGATGCATACATGCTTGATTTTGTATTATTAGTTTTAAACGTATGTGAGGATAACCAGAACAAAACTATAACAGCTGCTGTTACAGAATGCTAAACCGACGAACTATTCGTATAGGTGACGATCTGTACGAATAGATCTGATAGTTTAACGATCTGAAACGATGACTGAAAAGTAGAAAACAAAATTAGAAAGTGAAACGTACGATCGTGTTCGTACAGTTAGCGCTCTGTACAAAAAAGTGTGTAAGTGACGTTTTCTGACGAAAGGAAAACTAAGACGATTCGAACGATAATAAAGTTAAGGAAATATAATGTTTCCTGTTTTACAATTTTGAAACTCATCAGAAATAAGTTAAAAAGAAACTATTTTAATTTCAAGCACGTAAAGCAAAATACAAGAACAAATAACGAAACGCGTAAAATAATAAATTATGACAAATAATTCAAGAAAATAATATTTAAAATAATTACTACAAATAACCACCTCCTAAACATTTAAAATAACATCTTTTTATTTGCATTATAAAAACACGCGCCTAACGATCCGGAAACACGACGAAAACGCGAACCGAGTAACCGTAACGAACCCGAATACCCTCGGGGTATTTAAACACCAATTGAAGGCATTTATTTCATTCTTCCACAAACCTTTTCTCTCCCTAGTCTCCAACCCGTCACAATCTCTCTCTAGATTTCTTCACTTCAAACCTCAAGATCTTGATCAATTCTTGGCGGAATCACGTGTTTTTGGTGTCCACGCGAAGCTCTCGACTCCCTCTACACGGAAGTACAACAGATCTAAGAAGTTCCCCATCCATTTTTGAGGTACAAAGCTTTAAAAATATGATAAACTAGGTTTTTCTCCTATTTGTGTGATCATCACCTTAAAACCGGCCCTAGCTCATAACCGTTGAACCCATAACCCTTCGAGGACTTGTTTACATGTAACTACAGCATGTGAATGGTCGAACCGAGGGTTAGAGGACGCATGATGGGGATGAAAATGTGCAGGTTCGTGGGGAAAAACCATCGCCGGCCAAACCTATTCAGGTTGCACGAGCAGGAGCCGAACCCAGCCTACTGTTGCTGAACCAGCAAAGCAACCACGAACCTATCTAGCCGAACCCATGCATGAATGCATGGGCGAACCCTAGCCGAACCCTCCCTCGACGAACCTCGGGACAACAGACATTGGCCAAACCTTTGCATGGGTGGCGAACCCACAAGGTTCCATGAACACTAGCAACCACTGAGCCATTCCTAATCGGCCGAACCATATAATTATCATCTCCCGAACCATGTTGTCACATATCTCAAGCCACGAACCATTGTGACTCACGAACCTATGCGAGAGACTCTTGGCCGAACCCTCATCAACCACATAGCCGAACCTTAGTTCAATTGAGGCTATAGGTCCGCTGGACTGTTTGGGGGGGGGGATACCGGTTCTACAATCGGCCCAACAACTTACCCATCGGCCCGATCTGGTTTACCCAGCCCATATGATATTCGGCCGAACCTATAGTAGCCCAAGGCCACATCAGACGACCCAACAACTTGTGAGATTTGCAGCCCAATAGTTGGATTACGCACATGCATATCTTAGGCCTATTGATATTCGGCTCACTAAAACTAATAAGGCCCATGCGGTTAAATTTGCCCAACACACCTACTTGGCCCACACGTAGCCCCAAAAGACCCAATACTAACCATTCAGGCCACCTTGACTAGGTTGGCTCAACATGAGGCCCACAAGGTTAAAGTTTCAATGAACATCAAGACAGGTTACAATATGTTAAAGGGTAATAACATTCAAGTTAAAATCTAAGCTTTATACTTGGAATTCTTTTATCATGACAAGAGATTCAAACGAAGTCTAAAACCAATAACAAGGTAAGTTAATCTAAACCTAGTGGGGTGATTGTTATCAAGTTTATAACAACTAAATGGGGACGAATGACGACCTAGAATCACGAGTGTTAGCCGACTTAAAGGCTAACACATACACGAACACGAAGCATTACAATATGTCCTTATAAACAACAAACACTATGAAATCAATACAGTATCGTGAACATCGCAACAAGTACAAACAAAGAGAGCGTACGCATTCTTGTTATACATAGTCAACCACTTCAAACACAAGGTGAATTCAATTGTCCCTTTTCAAACTTATTTGTTTTACTTCGGGACTGAGAAGCATGTTAAACATTTTTAATAAACTATTGAAATGTTATTTAATGCTTTTAAACTTAAACATGATGCTTATATTGATGCTTATGCTTGGAAACTAGTATACTTTGAGAAGCTACAAACTTGATACTTATACTACAAACTAGAAGCTTAAACTATATACTTGAGGCTTACGCTATAGACTTGAAGTCTAAACTTTATGCTAGACGCTTATGATATAAACTTAATACTTAAACTTTGAGCTAAATACTTATGCTATAAACTATGTGCTTAAACTATACATTTGATGTTTAAATTATAAACTCTATGTTTAAATTACGTACTCAATGCTAAGACTTTGAAACACTTACATTGAACACTAATACTTGATACATTCGTTTCAAAAACTAAAACTACAAGTGTGTATACTAAACACTAATACTCTATATAATTATTTACAAAGTTTACATTCTACACTCTTAGTAAAGTGTTAAATTGTTTTACACTTACAATTATTTGCTTAAACTTAACTTGAAAACTTATATACTTAGAAATACTTATATGCGTGAGGTACTTGAAATACCTGAACGTTTGAAATACTTGAAACACGTGAATGCTTGATATGCTTGGAATGCTTGATACACTTGGATGCTTGAACACTTGAATGCTTGAAACATTTGGAATGCTTAGACTACAGACTGATTGACCGCCGCGTGTTGACCTGTGTGTCAACCCCTACTAGTCATCAGTGAAACTATGTGAGTGCGTTAAACTTGTATGCTTAAGCTATAGGACAGACTGTTGGTCGCCGCGTGTTGACCTAGGTGTCAACCCCTACTAGTCATCAGTGTTCTTCTTTGTCAGAGTCATGTAAGACATACTGATTGGCTGCCGCGTTTTAACCTAGGTGTCAACCCCTACTAGTCATTCAGTGTTCTTCTTGATTCATCCATGGTTATGACAAGTGACTAGAATGATTTGAGTTCTTCTAGTTGACTTTGTGTCATCTTGAAGGTTTCTCTATCATAACACGTCACGAGTCATATTTAGGACCACTATGGATGGATGCTGAATTCCCTAGGGTGTTCAGCTGTCCATAATGGTGCCTCTTAAACTCGATACTCTTATGTCATGGAATCAATAGGGTGGAGTGAAACGCTTAATTATCATTAACAACAATATGTTAAGCAGCCCGGTATGTGGTGGGACGGTGGCTGGGGCTTGTCCCCTACATATGCCCTATATATAAGTATACTTGGTTGGATAGCATAGGTGGTTGTTAGTGAGGTTAAGGTTGTCATTTCGGGGGAAACAAAGTAAACATTTTCAGGGTAATCAAAAGCTAAGAATCATATGTCATGGAAATCAAGGTAGTGGAATGAAATGCTTAATTATCATTAACAACAATATGTTAAGAAGCCCGGTATGTGGTGGGACGTGGCTGGGGCTTGTCCCGTACATATGCCCTATATATAAGCATACTCGGTTGGATAACATAGGTGGTTGTTAGTGAGGTTAAGGTTGTCATTCAGGGAATCAAGGTAAACAACTACAGGGTAAACGAATTCAATGAATCAAATGTTAAGGAATCGAAGATGTAGGATGAAACACTTAATTATCATCAGGAACAATATATCATGTGGTTTGGTATGTGGTGGGACGGTGGCTGGGGCTTGTCCCCTACATATGCCCTATATATAAGCATACTGAAACAGATGGTATAGGTGGTTAATGGTGAGGTTAAGGTTGTCATTCAAAGGATTTTTCAAACTATTTTTACATAAAATTACATGAACTCACCAACCATTGTGTTGACTTTGTTTTCTTGCATGCTTTCTCAGGTGACGCACAGGATTAAGCTAAGATTCAGGATTGCATGCTAGGATGCCTAGATATAGATCCTAGTTGACTTTTGAAGAAACACATCTTTTGAGATCAATACGAATCTCTTTTGATATCTTGTATAGATGCAAGATAGATATATTTGATTCTTTTTGATAGGTTTACTTAGTTAAATTACTAAACATTGACATTTGTAATTTAACTTTGTAATCCTAGTAAATGTATTATTGTGCTTAATTATTCTTAACATAGATGCTATGTAAAACAATCTGATCATCACGATTATCATTCACGATATCGCGCCCCGAGAACCTTCCGCCCGACGGGGATTTCGATCCAACCCCACCGGCTCGGGGTGTGACATCTGAGCTTTGAGCTTAATATGATTTAAAGTAACGGCATCAAACCAGGTGTCACACCCCGAGCCAACGAGCTGGAGCGGGTTTCCCGTTGAGCGGAATGGTTCTGAGGTGGGATATTTTGACAACTAGTACCAGATAGCCCGACAAATCCGTACGGTATGTGTACTTTCACAATTTACTATGTATAAATACGATGTGTTAAACAGTTGTGATAACAATTCAGTGAAAACAAGTAACAGTAGTATGTATTTCAATAAAAATTTGAATATAAATATACAACACACGTGAAATAACAGCGGTGAAAACAAATGACAAAAACATATCGGTTGTGATCTGATGTCCACAAATAACAGGAATAAGATAGCCGACAATTTCATGAGAAAACAGAGTGAAATCATTCATAACAATGCGTAAACAATTAAATTAAGTTGAGTCCGTCAGTGAGAATGTTCAATACAAAATGACAATTCAGTATCGTTTACGAATAATAAACTGATACTATGTTTGCGTGGGTGACGATTCACACAAACATATATGTGGTTTTAACATTCTGAACGATATCTGAATAGTAGAAAAGAAAACAAAAAAGTAAAGGCACTGTCTCGTTCGTTCGGGTGACGATTCGAACGAATACGCGCGAAGGTGATACGATCTGACGAAATGTTAAAAATAAACGTTTTCGAAACAATAATATAAGAAAAAGAAATTTGAGAAATTATTAGGAACTACAACCTTAAAAAGAATAAAATAAAACTATTTTTTATTTCAAATACGAAAAATGCGCGTTACGTTTCGTAAACGTAACGTAAACGCAGAACCGAACGAACTAAACAAACTCGAAACGAAACCGGGTATAAAAACCATAAACCCTTTCATTTTCTCATTTAATTCACTCAACTACACCCTCTCTCTCTAAAACCCGTCTTCCCTCTCTCTCACTAAAAACCCAGCAAGTTTCATGCCTAAAATCCTCAATTCTTAACCAAATCGTGCAATCTTGGTATCAAATCGAAGCTCTAGACATTCCTCACACGAAAGTACAGAGGATCGGACATGAGATCGACGGGAAACAAGGTAAAATCGAGATATAAGGTTCGGTTTTTAGGGTTTTCTCCAAACCCGACAAAACCCGCGGCTTTAGCCGGTTTTAAACACCCCCTTTTGACCCATACACCTTCTAAACGATTTTCCACTCAAAACGACCATTTATTCGACTAAAACTCGAAATCGCCGTCTGCCATGGTTGAAACCCGTTTCGGGCGAATGGCTCGTAAGAATGAGCCATTTATTCGTATGAAGTCCATAAGAATGAGCCACTCTTTCGTATGAATACTCATTAGCGAGTCATTCGTTTGAATGGTCATTAGCATGAGTCATTCGTATGAATACTCATTCACATGACTCATTCGTATGAATACTCATTAGCATGAGTCATTCGTTTGAATGGTCATTAGCATGACTCATTCGTATGAAAACTCATTCGCGTGACTCGTTCATATGAATACTCATTGGCGTGAGTCATCCGTGTGAATGGTCATTAGCATGACTCATTCGTCTGAATGGCCATTAGCATGAGTCATTCTTATGAATATCACAAGAATGAGTCATTTTCACTACACGAATTCAATTAACAACTCAGATTTGAAAAAAAACAATAAATAAGGGATCATAGCTCAAATAACATTTAATCAAACACATGACTGTGAATACAACATCAGTACGACAACAGTGAGCGCGTGCATTTCTTGAGTCTTAGTCAACCACTACAGCAACAAGGTGAGTTCATATGCCCGTTTACTAATCTTTTGATTTTAAATGCGGGGCTCAAAAACATGCTAACTCTTTTACTTAAAAGTTTTAGTACATTATTTCAATTATCATGTATTCCAGATAACATCACTGTACTTTCGGTTGTCCGTACATCTGTACATCCGTACGATTGTACTGTACGACCGGAGATTTATGAATATTATTGATTATGATATTATTGTTTGACCTTGCTGATATTGTCACTGTTACTGGTATGCATGATTTTATAATATATTATACGCGTAAACCTTGGGAAGTTTAGTTGAAATTTAACTGAACAGACCCATAGAGTTTATCGCAGTGATTTTTTTTACTGATGATTATGGATTAATGGTTTGAGAATGGTTTTGGGATGGAATTGGGAGTTTGTTATGTTATGGTTGCTAAACGTAGTCAAGGACACATGGTCATGGTTTATCGAAATAGCGGTGGGACGGTGTAGGGGAGGTTGCGATCTACCTCTGCATATGCCCTATACATATGCATATTTCGGTCTATCATGGATGTGTCAGTGACTAGGATTTAGTGGGTTTTGGTTTGGGAAATGATAATATTAAAGATGATTAATAATGAGAATTGATTACGCGATGGTGAGGTTACGGATATCATTTAAACGAGAATATTAATTCAGAAATATTAACTTAATCATGTATTCGCGTGGGTGACGATTCACACGAATATAATTATTAAGAATAATATACTGAAACGATATTCCATAAATCATAAATCGAATCGAAATACGATACGAGCGTTGGATTCGCAAAGGTGACGATCTTTACGAATACGTACGCGTGTAACGTGTTTCGACGAGATAATTAAATAATATCTCACGATATTAAATTGGTAAATAAAATCTTAAAACGTTTATTAGGAACCACAACCTAAAATGTTTTCGAATAAATTAATTTATTTAAATAATTATTTAACGATAAGGAAACGAAAATGAAATAAAAACAAATTATTTAAACTTATTTTAACTAAGAAAAACCAATTAATTTAAAATGATTCAATTATTTAAATAAGTTATGTTATAAAACCAGGCGTATTATTATTACGTTTCACGCGGGATCATTTTGAGAAATAAAGATGGGTTTAAATAAATCAATTAATGAAATCTTATTATTTAAACAATTAATGTTTAAATATGTTTGATGTTAAAAACCGAGTCTTTTATTATACTAATCGCGATAAAAACGAGACCGGACACGGGGAAAGACACGCGATATATGGAAGAGATTCTTCCATCTTCTTTCTCACAATTCACTAGCTCACTCTCTCTCTAAGTTTCAAATTTCGTCACCCACAAAACCTCCAACTTCTCTCTAGCTTTTTGAGCTCGTTTCTTGACGGATCTTCGAACTTTCGGTGGCTACGCGTTCGTGAAAACAAGAGGAACACGAAGATACCAAGAAAGCTATCATTTGCACACGATTTAAAGGTAAGAGACCCGGTTTTCTTTTCGGTTTTTGGTTTGAAAACCCTAATCGAGTTTAGCCATCATGTAGTATAATAATCTTTAGTGGCGATGTATTAACCGAGTTGTTGTTGAGTCGAAGTAAGCTAGGGATGACCGTAGATCACTAAGACGCGGCTAGGATGATGATGAACAGTGCTCCGGCGACACAGCAGGTGGGGACCGAACCCTAAGGGCTTCACGAACCCTGTTGGGCGGGAACTAGGGTGGCGAACCCTAGTTTCAGCCGAGCCTTCCTCTTACAGCCTGCAACGAACCCTGCATGGGTCACGAACCCTGTGCAGGCCGCCAACCCCGAACCCTTTTTCTGGATCAGACAACCCTAGGGTGGCGAACCCTAGGGACCCCGAACCTTGGTGTTTTGGCTGAACCGAGCACTCCTCACGAACCTTATTGAATGACGAACTATAGGGGTACCCTAGCGAACCATGCATGTTACACGAACCTTGGACACCAAGTCAAGGGCTCGGCGAACCCTTGAGGGAGCCGAACCTGGTTCCTGTTTGGTCAGCGAACTCTTGGCCTAAGCCTGGTCCTTCACGAACCATTAGGGGGACGAACCCTAAACCTGGCCGAACTCTACTGGTCCTTCCTCTGGCCGAACCTTAGGCATGCAGGGACCACGAACCTTAGGCCATAAACTCAGGAGGTTCGCTGCCTCTAGGGGTAGCCGAACTCAAAATTGTTAAGTGGATGGTTTAAGGGCAAGTGGGATCAAGAACATACGTATACATACATAGATAAATAACCGTACATGCATGTTTAATCTACGTTGTTATTTTACTAAAACACTTAAGTTAAATTGGAAGATTTTACGTGGCCTTTATACTATATGAAAATAATTTATGCAACATTTTGTTAAGAGTTTAGTAAACATTTGTAAGTTATATTATGTTGAATTATAAAGTAAACATGCATGTGTGGGAAGGTATGTATATGGTTAGGATGTTCACCTTAGAATATACACATTTATGGCAATACACCTGTAATATCACAACTAGTAAACCTAACTATCTTTAATGATGAGCACGTTTATGAAGTTGAGAAATTGTTACAACTCTGAATAACTAAACTAAGTTAATGAAAGGCAAACGGGTTGAATTGAACTATTATAGACATGAATTGAATATGAAACACTTATGCTTATAAAAGTGGAAATCACACTATAATTACAGATTCTTGAGTTACTTGAGTTTATCTACGCGAGCGCGCATTATACGAGAACCCGAAATCTAAGGACTACAGGTGAGTTCTCATAACCTCCCTTTCTTTAAACTGTTTTAGTTTTAAAAACTCGGAGGTGAAACATGTATACCGGTTTAAATATTATTTTGATAACACAAGGTTAATACCTGTTTATCAATATGATATTCACATTTGAAAATATTATTATTAATGGATTATCTATTATTCCTTTATATCCGTGTAAACATTGTTATTGACTTAGGTCAATAACAAAAAAATTACATGTATTGTCACGTGGATGATTTCCACATCCGTGAATCATTACTCTTAACTTCGGTTAATTGTTTTGACTTCATGTATTGTCACGTGGAGGGTTTCCACATCCGTGAAGTATTGCTCTTGACTTCGGTTAATTGCTTTGACTTCATGTATTGTCACGTGGTTAGCGACCACTCCATGATTCATGTATCTAACTTATGTTAAATACATAAGGAATCATGTATAGTCACGAACATTGATTGAGAATATGATTGATTGAGTTTGGTTGATTTGTTGTGGATTGATTGCCTATATTTGATTTTGATTAATTGTGATTGGCTATGATTGATTTGGTTATGTGGTTATGTGATTGTGTATGTGTTTGGCTGTTGAATTGATGGATGTGTGTTGGATTATCTCATACAGGTATTCATATGGATTTTCTCAAGAAGATCATAAGTTTTATACCCGTTTTAAACAAAGCATTTTATAAAACCATTTTAAGCATAAACTTTCAAACGCATTTTACTAAAACATTTTTAAATATAAAAACTTATGATTACTCACCAACTACTTTTGTAGTTGACACTTGATTTTCTTACATGTTTCAGGTGATGGAGACAAGTAGGATGAAGAGGATGATCTCTTCTATTTTGGACATCATCATCATATAGGATTCTTGGACTTAGTTAATTAACTAAATTTCTGGCGATTAGAGTTTAGTTAGTTTAACTAAATCTTTTGTGTATTTGATGTATTTGATCCATGATGAACATGATTTTTGTGTAATTATTGTGGTTGATTAAATGATATATGATGATTTGATTTAGATGCCCATGAGCTTTTGAACAATCTACACATCCCTCGTGGCATCCCGATGATTCCGCCGTCGGTCGGGGTGTTACAGATTGGTATCAGAGCCTGGGTTATAGGGAATTAGGTTACTAGAAATGGTTGACCTAGTCTATAACCGTAGGATACCCTAGTATGAATTAATTTCATACACTAGTTAGTATATTCAGGATTTCATGCTTATGTGTTTATTACATGTTAACTGAACTCCTGTTATACATTTGAATATATATGCTGCTACTAATTTCTTGCTTACGTGTGCCCTAATGACTCGATAAGGACATACTCGTGGTGTATTGTAAAGGTGGTGGGACGGTGGTTTGGGCGGTTGCGACCGACCCTTATCATATGCCCTATATATATACCATTTACGGTACATTAGGTGGATGTCAGTATTGAAGAATGTGGGAACTACCCGTTTGGGAAATTATTTGTTTAGGAAAATTAATTGCTTAGGAATTTAATTGCTTTAGGAATTATCTGTTAGATCTATTGATCACCAGACAAGGACACACTCGTGGTATACTACAAAGGTGGTGGGACGGTGTAAGGGAGGTTGCGACCTACTCTTGTATATGCCCTATACATATACCATTTGAAGTATATCGGGGGTCTGTCAGTGTCAGGAACTTGGGATATTATTAAGACCTTACTAGGAATGGTTGAGAGGATATGATTGTGGACTGTTGATGATATGTTTGATGGATTGATTGGGATTGACTCTTGAATGATCACACTTGATAAATACTTATAAATTCACTTATGAAACACACTGATTGGACACGTAGGGTGCATAGGATTAATAAACGATATGAGCGATTAGTGATGGAATATGGACTTGGGTGATGATATAGACACTTGATGATAATATAAACGCACAGTGATAATACTAACACTTAGTGGTAGTATGGACACTTGACAGGAATAAACTATAGGGAGGATATGAACACTTAGTGACAATAAGAGCACTTCGTGATGATATGAACCCTTAGTGATGATCATTGACATTGAGATTGAGATGGATTTTAGTGAACTTAGACAATTGGGGGAAAACTTAATGTCAGGTGAACTTAGACATTAGGTGAACTTAGAAATAGGCAAGCCTACATGTCAGGTGAACTTAGACATTAAGCAAACCTAACTGTCCAAGGGAACTAGAGATCACTTCACTCAAAATTATCCTACTAAGGATAAGGTTTGTGAAGTGAGATTTATGGTGAAATACATGACACACTCTACACACTAGCAAGGGCATAATCGTGGTGCAATGGAACGGTGGTGGGACGGTGTAGGGGAGATTGCGATCTACCTCTGCATATGCCCTATATATAAGCTTGTTGCATTGCATTGGGAGGTTGTCAGTGTTAGTATAGAGTGAGGAATGTATAGGACCTAGGAATAGTTAGCTAACACTAGTTATGACCAACTAGGACACTTAGAATAACACTAGGCAAATTTATAGACATTATGAGTTTAATTAACAGATAGGAAATAAATATAGTTCCTATATGTAATCCTAACTGTTTAAAATAAACTCAATTGACCATTGTTTGTATGACTTACGTTGTAAACGGTAGTAACATGTTTCTAATTTCTCAGAAACATGCCGCCTCGCCGTCACAACGAAGATGACTCAAACAGTGGGGATGCTAACAACGGTAATGCCAACTCCGGCATACAAGAGTTAGCCACACTTATTTCTGGATTGGTGAGCCAACTGACTCAGGCTAACCAGAATATCAATCAGAACCGAGGTGGTGCAAACCAGACAACTTGCACATTCAAACACTTCAATTCCTGTAATCCCCTGAAATTCACGGGTGCTGAATCGGCTACTGGTCTGCTGCAGTGGTTCGAGAGTATGGAGAACACCTTCATCAACAGCGAATGTCCCGAGAATTTGAAAGTTCGCTATGCCACTAGTGTTTTCCAAAAGAGAGCACTAACATGGTGGAATGGGGAAAAGCGAACTAGGGGAGTGGATGCTGCACTTGCACTGACGTGGACTGAGGTCAAGAACTTGATGACCACTGAATTCTGTCCTCGCAGTGAGATGAGGAAACTGGAGACTGAGTTCTGGGAACTCAAGCAGGACAGCGGGAGAATGTCCTCTACAATACTCAATTCCATGAGTATAGTCTACTAGTGCCTCATATGGTGACACCCTTGGATAGGGCGATTGAGAAATATATCGGCGGACTGCCGGTACAGATTCAGGATACGGTTTACGGGAGTAATCCTAAAACACTTGAAGCTGCTATCCGTCTATCTGCAACTCTTACTGATAACCATGTGAAGAATGGAACGCTTACTAGGAAAGGATACAAGAAGACTGACACCAAGACTGCTGCAAAGGAAGTCAAAACTGAAGTCAAGTCTGAAGCTGCTAGTTCATCCAAAAGCAGCAACAAAAAGAGAAAGACCAGGAACTTCATGGTCACTGCTCCTGCTGCTAAGTCTGCGCAGCAATCATCAAACCATTCAACTGCCAGGAATTTCACTGGGAACACTCCTCAGTGTAACACCTGCCGTTATCATCACGCACCAAATTTGCCATGTCGCGTCTGCAACAACTGCGGCAAGTTTGGTCACTTTGCTAATGTTTGTCGGAGTGCACCGCAAGCACAAAGGTTGCAACATGCACCGCTTGCACTGCCAGCTCCTCATGCACAACCTATACCAGCTGTACCCGTTCGCCAAGTACCTCAGGCACAGGCAAAAGCCTGTTATGAGTGTGGTGAAGTGGGTCACTTCAGGAATCAATGCCCAAAGTTGACCGGGAATAATCAAAGGGTGGCAAGAGGCCAGGCTTTTCAACTGAATGCTCCAGCTGCTCAAGCCAACCAGGATGTGGTCAACGGTACATTTCTGATCAACAACTCTTATGCATCTGTCTTATTTGATTCTGGTGCCGATAGGAGTTTCGTTTCATATGATTTTGAATGCTTGCTTGGTAGAACACGTACATACTTAGAGAAACCGTTCAATGTGGAAGTGGCTGACGGAAACACTATTGATATTGACACTATTATCGTTGGATGTACGGTGAACTTAAATGATCACGTTTTCCCAATTGATCTCATACCTATGCATCTTGGTAGCTTCGATGTTATCATAGGCATGGATTGGTTAGCCACCCACAGAGCGGAGATTGTTTGTCATGAGAAATATATTCGTATTCCTTTACCTTCGGGTGAAACTTTGGGAATATTTGGAGAAACTGCTAGTAGAGGTCTTAAGCTGATGTCTTGCACAAAAGCACATAAGTACCTTAGGAAGAAATGTATAGCCTTCTTAGCACACATTGTGGAGAAGAAAGAGAAAGAAAAGAGAATCGAAGATGTTCCGGTGATACGAGATTTTCCAGAAGTCTTTCCAGACGATTTACCGGGTCTTCCACCAGAACGCCAAGTTGAGTTCCGGATCGACTTAGTACCTGGTGCGAACCCAGTAGTCAAAGCTCCCTACAGACTTGCGCCTTCGGAGTTGCAAGAATTGGCGAGCCAGCTGCAAGAGCTTACCGATAAAGGATTCATTCGTCCGAGCCATTCACCATGGGGTGCACCGGTCTTGTTTGTCAAGAAAAAGGACGGGTCATTCCGAATGTGCATCGATTACCGCGAATTGAACAAACTTACAATCAAGAATCGATATCCACTGCCGCGTATCGATGATCTCTTCGATCAGCTTCAAGGCTCGGCATGGTTTTCAAAGATCGATCTGAGGTCTGGGTATCATCAGCTTCGCGTACATGATGATGATATTCCCAAGACTGCTTTCAGAACCAGATATGGCCACTATGAGTTTTTGGTAATGCCTTTCGGCCTTACCAATGCACCTGCGGTTTTCATGGATCTCATGAACCGTGTTTGCCGGCCATACTTGGATAAATTCGTGATTGTATTTATTGATGATATTTTGATCTACTCAAAGACCAAGGAAGAACACGAGAAACACCTCAAGTTGGTCTTGGAGATCCTAAGAGAAGAGCGACTGTATGCCAAATTCTCTAAATGTGAATTTTGGCTTAAGGAAGTTCAATTCTTGGGGCATATAGTGAACGAATACGGTGTTCACGTGGATCCTGCAAAGATTGATGCTGTGAAGAATTGGAGTACACCGAAGACACCGACGGAGATTCGATCGTTTCTTGGACTTGCCGGTTACTATCGGCGGTTCATATCGAATTTCTCCAGGATTGCTGTCCCTCTCACTGCTTTGACTCAGAAGAATAGGCCGTATGAATGGGGACCAAAGCAAGAAGAGGCATTTCAGACTCTGAAGCAGAAACTTTGTGATGCTCCTGTCTTGACCTTGCCTGATGGAAATGATGATTTTGTGGTTTATTGTGATGCATCCAACTTAGGTCTCGGTTGTGTTCTTATGCAACGGGGAAAGGTTGTGGCTTATGCATCAAGACAATTGAAGATTCACGAAAAGAACTACACCACACACGACTTGGAACTTGGTGCAGTCGTGTTTGCCTTGAAGATATGGAGACACTATCTTTATGGCACTAAGTGTGTAGTGTTCACTGATCATAAAAGCTTGCAACATATTCTCAATCAGAAAGAACTCAATATGAGACAACGGAGATGGGTTGAACTGTTGAATGATTATGACTGCGAAATTCGCTACCATCCTGGTAAAGCGAATGTAGTAGCAGATGCGCTTAGTCGCAAAAGTCAAGTTCAGATTCATAGTGTCCGAGTGCACACTAACCTCCGTAATGATGTTCTCACAGCCCAACAACACTCACTAGCTCAAGATAACTTGAAAAATGAGATGTCTTGCGGGGCTGAAATCTTATTGGAAACTAAGGATGACGGTTTGATGTATTACTTGAATCGGTTGTGGATACCGAACAGGGGTGATCTTAGGATGGTGATTATGAATGAAGCTCATAAATCTCGTTACTCAATCCATCCGGGCTCTGATAAGATGTATCAAGACCTTAGAGGCTTGTACTGGTGGCCTGGAATGAAGAAGGATATTGCTGAATATGTGTCTAAGTGCCTTAACTGTGCCAAAGTCAAGGCCAAACATCAGCGACCTTCGGGATTGTTATTACAACCAGAGATACCGATGTGGAAGTGGGAGAATATTTCCATGGATTTCATTACTAAACTCCCACGGACCGCAAACGGTAAGGATAGTATCTGGGTAATTGTTGACAGATTGACCAAGTCGGCTCATTTCTTACCGATACGCGAAACTTACCCGGTGCGGAAGTTAGCTCGTATCTACATTGATGAGATCGTTAGTCGACATGGTATTTCCTTAAGTATAATATCGGACCGTGATGCTCGCTTCACGGCACGATTTTGGGAATCACTTCATGAAGCCTTTGGAACAAGACTGGATCTTAGCACTGCCTATCATCCTCAAACGGATGGTCAGACGGAGCGGACGATTCAGACATTAGAAGACATGTTGAGAGCTTGTGTCATCGAGTTCGGTGGCAACTGGGATAGCCATTTACCGTTGGTTGAGTTCTCGTATAACAACAGTTATCACGCGAGCATTGGTATGGCGCCGTTTGAAGCTCTTTATGGCAGGAAATGTCGGTCGCCTATTTGTTGGACCGAGGTCGGCGATTCGCAGATTACTGGTCCTGAGATTATTCAGGAAACGACTGACAAGATCCGCCAGATCCGCGACAATCTGTTAGCTGCTCGCAGTCGACAGAAGAGCTACGCGGATAAACGAAGAAAACCTTTAGAGTTTGATGTGGGAGATATGGTTTTACTTAAAGTGTCGCCTTGGAAGGGCGTTGTTCGATTTGGGAAGAAGGGGAAGCTTGCTCCACGATACGTTGGCCCTTTTAAGATTCTTGAACGGATCGGGAAGGTGGCCTACAAATTGGAACTTCCTCTTGAACTTAGTAATGTGCACCCGACGTTTCACGTGTCCAATCTAAGAAAGTGCTTAGCTGATCAGGATCTTCAGGTACCACTCGATGACATCCGCATCGATGATACCATGCACTTTGTTGAAAAACCAGTGGAGATAATGGATCGGGAGATTAAACAACTCAAACGCAGTAGAATTCCAATGTCAAAGTACGTTGGGAATCGAAGCGGGGTCCAGAATTCACATGGGAGCGGGAAGATCAGATGAAGCTTAAGTACCCACATTTATTTACTACGGTCACTCCAAGTTGAATTTCGGGACGAAATTCCTTTAACTAGGGGAGACTGTAACATCACTGTACTTTCGGTTGTCCGTACATCCGTACATCCGTACGATTGTACTGTACGACCGGAGATTTATGAATATTATTGATTATGATATTATTGTTTGACCTTGCTGATATTGTCACTGTTACTGGTATGCATGATTTTATAATATATTATACGCGTAAACCTTGGGAAGTTTAGTTGAAATTTAACTGAACAGACCCATAGAGTTTATCGCAGTGATTTTTTTACTGATGATTATGGATTAATGGTTGAGAATGGTTTTGGGATGGAATTGGGAGTTTGTTATGTTATGGTTGCTAAACGTAGTCAAGGACACATGGTCATGGTTTATCGAAATAGCGGTGGGACGGTGTAGGGGAGGTTGCGATCTACCTCTGCATATGCCCTATACATATGCATATTTCGGTCTATCATGGATGTGTCAGTGACTAGGATTTAGTGGGTTTTGGTTTGGGAAATGATAATATTAAAGATGATTAATAATGAGAATTGATTACGCGATGGTGAGGTTACGGATATCATTTAAACGAGAATATTAATTCAGAAATATTAACTTAATCATGTATTCGCGTGGGTGACGATTCACACGAATATAATTATTAAGAATAATATACTGAAACGATATTCCATAAATCATAAATCGAATCGAAATACGATACGAGCGTTGGATTCGCAAAGGTGACGATCTTTACGAATACGTACGCGTGTAACGTGTTTCGACGAGATAATTAAATAATATCTCACGATATTAAATTGGTAAATAAAATCTTAAAACGTTTATTAGGAATCACAACCTAAAATGTTTTCGAATAAATTAATTTATTTAAATAATTATTTAACGATAAGGAAACGAAAATGAAATAAAAACAAATTATTTAAACTTATTTTAACTAAGAAAAACCAATTAATTTAAAATGATTCAATTATTTAAATAAGTTATGTTATAAAAACCAGGCGTATATTATTACGTTTCACGCGGGATCATTTTGAGAAATAAAGATGGGTTTAAATAAATCAATTAATGAAATCTTATTATTTAAACAATTAATGTTTAAATATGTTTGATGTTAAAAACGGAGTCTTTTATTATACTAATCGCGATAAAAACGAGACCGGACACGGGGAAGACACGCGATATATGGAAGAGATTCTTCCATCTTCTTTCTCACAATTCACTAGCTCACTCTCTCTCTAAGTTTCAAATTTCGTCACCCACAAAACCTCCAACTTCTCTCTAGCTTTTTGAGCTCGTTTCTTGACGGATCTTCGAACTTTCGGTGGCTACGCGTTCGTGAAAACAAGAGGAACACGAAGATACCAAGAAAGCTATCATTTGCACACGATTTAAAGGTAAGAGACCCGGTTTTCTTTTCGGTTTTTGGTTTGAAAACCCTAATCGAGTTTAGCCATCATGTAGTATAATAATCTTTAGTGGCGATGTATTAACCGAGTTGTTGTTGAGTCGAAGTAAGCTAGGGATGACCGTAGATCACTAAGACGCGGCTAGGATGATGATGAACAGTGCTCCGGCGACACAGCAGGTGGGGGCCGAACCCTAAGGGCTTCACGAACCCTGTTGGGCGGGAACTAGGGTGGCGAACCCTAGTTTCAGCCGAGCCTTCCTCTTACAGCCTGCAACGAACCCTGCATGGGTCACGAACCCTGTGCAGGCCGCCAACCCCGAACCCTTTTTCTGGATCAGACAACCCTAGGGTGGCGAACCCTAGGGACCCCGAACCTTGGTGTTTTGGCTGAACCGAGCACTCCTCACGAACCTTATTGAATGACGAACTATAGGGGTACCCTAGCGAACCATGCATGTTACACGAACCTTGGACACCAAGTCAAGGGCTCGGCGAACCCTTGAGGGAGCCGAACCTGGTTCCTGTTTGGTCAGCGAACTCTTGGCCTAAGCCTGGTCCTTCACGAACCATTAGGGGGACGAACCCTAAACCTGGCCGAACTCTACTGGTCCTTCCTCTGGCCGAACCTTAGGCATGCAGGGACCACGAACCTTAGGCCATAAACTCAGGAGGTTCGCTGCCTCTAGGGGTAGCCGAACTCAAAATTGTTAAGTGGATGGTTTAAGGGCAAGTGGGATCAAGAACATACGTATACATACATAGATAAATAACCGTACATGCATGTTTAATCTACGTTGTTATTTTACTAAAACACTTAAGTTAAATTGGAAGATTTTACGTGGCCTTTATACTATATGAAAATAATTTATGCAACATTTTGTTAAGAGTTTAGTAAACATTTGTAAGTTATATTATGTTGAATTATAAAAGTAAACATGCATGTGTGGGAAGGTATGTATATGGTTAGGATGTTCACCTTAGAATATACACATTTATGGCAATACACCTGTAATATCACAACTAGTAAACCTAACTATCTTTAATGATGAGCACGTTTATGAAGTTGAGAAATTGTTACAACTCTGAATAACTAAACTAAGTTAATGAAAGGCAAACGGGTTGAATTGAACTATTATAGACATGAATTGAATATGAAACACTTATGCTTATAAAAGTGGAAATCACACTATAATTACAGATTCTTGAGTTACTTGAGTTTATCTACGCGAGCGCGCATTATACGAGAACCCGAAATCTAAGGACTACAGGTGAGTTCTCATAACCTCCCTTTCTTTAAACTGTTTTAGTTTTAAAAACTCGGAGGTGAAACATGTATACCGGTTTAAATATTATTTTGATAACACAAGGTTAATACCTGTTTATCAATATGATATTCACATTTGAAAATATTATTATTAATGGATTATCTATTATTCCTTTATATCCGTGTAAACATTGTTATTGACTTAGGTCAATAACAAAAAAATTACATGTATTGTCACGTGGATGATTCCACATCCGTGAATCATTACTCTTAACTTCGGTTAATTGTTTTGACTTCATGTATTGTCACGTGGAGGGTTTCCACATCCGTGAAGTATTGCTCTTGACTTCGGTTAATTGCTTTGACTTCATGTATTGTCACGTGGTTAGCGACCACTCCATGATTCATGTATCTAACTTATGTTAAATACATAAGGAATCATGTATAGTCACGAACATTGATTGAGAATATGATTGATTGAGTTTGGTTGATTTGTTGTGGATTGATTGCCTATATTTGATTATGATTAATTGTGATTGGCTATGATTGATTTGGTTATGTGGTTATGTGATTGTGTATGTGTTTGGCTGTTGAATTGATGGATGTGTGTTGGATTATCTCATACAGGTATTCATATGGATTTTCTCAAGAAGATCATAAGTTTTATACCCGTTTTAAACAAAGCATTTTATAAAACCATTTTAAGCATAAACTTTCAAACGCATTTTACTAAAACATTTTTAAATATAAAAACTTATGATTACTCACCAACTACTTTTGTAGTTGACACTTGATTTTCTTACATGTTTCAGGTGATGGAGACAAGTAGGATGAAGAGGATGATCTCTTCTATTTTGGACATCATCATCATATAGGATTCTTGGACTTAGTTAATTAACTAAATTTCTGGCGATTAGAGTTTAGTTAGTTTAACTAAATCTTTTGTGTATTTGATGTATTTGATCCATGATGAACATGATTTTTGTGTAATTATTGTGGTTGATTAAATGATATATGATGATTTGATTTAGATGCCCATGAGCTTTTGAACAATCTACACATCCCTCGTGGCATCCCGATGATTCCGCCGTCGGTCGGGGTGTTACAGACCACATGGGAGATATTAATCTCCAGACACTGATTGTAATTGTACCCTTCGTTTCTATTGACTGGTAGATTGAGGAATTGATTTTCACTCATGACATATTACTGGGACAGATTCGTTGTGAAGGCACGGATTCTACGAGACTACAAATGTATAGGGGTAAATTGGAGGCATTGTGGTCTGATTACGTGAGGACCACAATGGGTCCCATTTATGCTCTATACATTCAAGATGTAAATACAACAAATGGGTTAAATGTCACTTCTAATCATAGAAGTGAATTACAGTAACTCTACAATTGAAAGAACATTAAAAAGGATATGATTTAATAAAATCTATATCTTTCAAACATCAAGGGTTATCATAACTTCGGTCATGGTAATATATACCCTCCAATAATCTATTATCCTATACTTATATCACCAGGGAACGAAATCATGTCACTTGGGAATATCAGGTTGGATATCAATCGAGATTGAATTCACGTGAGTTGGAAATGGGTATCCATAGTTTCAATACCAGTGGCACTGAGTCCAGTTAAGTGTGTGGTGGGTTGGCGGCTTCATTTGTAATACGTATGCCCTATATATAAGCATGCTTAATTTGAATGACATACTATTTGTAGGTGGAACTATGAAGAGGACATTGCTGTCAGATAAGACAAAACAAATTCAATAAGACTTGCATGTGACACTATGACTTGTGAATGACAAATTACAAATGTTTTCAATTACTTAAACTTATGAACTCACCAACCTAGTGTTGAATTGTTATAAATGCATGTTCTCTCATGTGACGAACAGGTTTAGTCACCAGACTCAAGATGCATTAGCTAGTGGACTTTTATAGTGAGCCTAGCTACATTTTGTGTGTATATCTTTTGGGATGACATATTGGCGAATCATATTGTAAATCTTGTGCATATACAAGATAGAAACTCAATGATTCTTTTTGGGTAGATTTACCTAGTTAAATTATGAACATAACTATGTAATTTAACTATGTAATTCTATATCGATGTCATTATGCATTTTTCATTATATATATATCATGGGCCATGTAAACAATCTGATCATTTCGATTATCACAACGATATTGCGCCCCGAGAATCTCCTGCATGCCGGGAAAGCCGATCCAGCCTGCCGGCTAGGGGTGTGACAGATTGGTATCAGAGCCATGGTTATAGAGAAATACAGGTCATATTACATGAACGGTTTGGCCTAGACTATAACCTAGGGACCCCACTTGTAGAGAACATAAAACTTAGGACTTTATTTACATATGTCTTCCGTATTCGATCATTGCATAACCGATTTTCTTTCGGTTGTGATCAGATTGCTGCTAAGAAGACCTCCACCTACTATGACATCACCACACCAGTCACCCCCACACTCACGACCACCATCACCAACTCCTCCTCCCCCACATACTCCACCTCATCAGCCATCACCCAACCATGAGTTGGACCCTGCTACTATAGCACTGGCTACCTTGCTGACCAGTCAACTACGGGAAGTGATTCCCGACATGATGAACCAGATAAACGGTAACAACAACAACAACACTGATCACTCATCTGGTGAGGGCAGTGGAAACACAAGGAATCAACATGAATATTCCTAAAAGAGCTTTGTGGGATGTAAACCACCTGGGTTCAGTAGAACCAAGGTAGCTGTCGCCTTGATCCAATGGATAGAAAAAATGGAGACTACTCTCGACATCAGTGGCTGTCCTGACCAGCACAGAGTTAGATATGCTGTAGGCTCGTTTATCAAACGAGCACTGACTTGGTGAAATGCTCAAATTCAAACTAGGGGACGAGATGAGCATTAGCAATGCCTTGGGAGGATTTCAAGATTTTGTTAAGGGGTGAGTTTTGGCCAAGGAATGAACTGAAGAAAGTTGAGACAAAATTGCTCAACCATGTGATGGTGGGAGCTGGGCATCTCGCCTACACCACCATATTTCATGAACTGGCAGCATTGGCACTAGACATAGTGCCAACACTAGAGAAACGGATCGAGCGGTACGTTGGTGGAGTACCAGCCTGTATCCAAGGGCATGTGATTGCTGCCCACCCAATTACACTGGAGATGGCTGTTACACTGTCAGTTACATGACTGATGTAATGGTTGCCTCCGGTGCACTGAAGAAGGAGGCTGAAGCAGTCAAAGCTGGAACATCAAAGAAGCCGGACATACACCCGACTAAGAAACAAAAAGTGGTCAAGAACTATGCTGCGACCATGCCTGTTCAACAAGCAACACAACCACCACCACTTCAGATCAAGAGGCCGTATACTGGGACAGCTCCTCAATGCAACCAATGTCAGTATCACAACCAACCAACTACTCAGTGCAGGCATTGCACGAGTTGTGGAAGATTTGGTCACTTGGCCAACAACTGTAGATACCCAGGACCACAAAACAAGAACAATAATGCAGTAATGATGCTTGCTGCTGCTACTTATAACAGTTCTTGCTAAAACTGTGGCGAACCTGGACATTTCTCAAGGGACTGTCCCAAGAGAGTACAACAGAGGGCTCCAGCAGCTAGAGGATGAGCCTTTGCACTTGGAGCAGCTCCTGCACGACAAGACCCGAATGTGGTCACTGGTACATTTCTCTTATCTAACTTTTATGCATCTATATTATTTGACACTGGTGCGAATCAGAGTTTTATCTCGTCTGACTTTGCGTGCCAACTTAATCATGTGGAAGAATTATTAGACTCCCTTTACACAATAGAGGTAGAAAATGGCAAATAGATAATAGTTATCACAATACTTAAGATCTGCCCACTAACACTCAATGATCACAAATTTTTCATCGATTTGATACTGATGGAATTGGGCAGTTTCGATATCGTTGTCGAGATGGATTGGTTATCCCTTCACTGGGTTGAAATCTGTTGGACTAAAAGAACCAATGAGCCTGATCAGAAAAATCTCTAAGTCTCACAGCATTACAACAACTGAAGAAGAACACAAAGGCTGATATTCAAATGTGCAGAAGTCACAAGATCTGAAGACATGTACAACAGCTGAAGTGTAAGTCATCAGGTGTTGTAGTGTATAGTTAGTCTTCAGTAGTTTTCATTTATTGTTTGTAAAAGTCTGATGAGTAGTTTACTCATCAGATGTTTTAGTATTTTGTACTTCAGTAGTTTTGTTCTTCAGTAGTTGTAGAGTTTGTCTTCAGATGTTGAAGACATCCTCAGTAGTTTAGTTATTTTCAGTTGTTTTGTTTTGTCTGTTAGATGTCAATATCATGTGACATCATCAGACGTCACTGCCTTCTATATATAGGCAGTTGACACGATTGTAATGTAACGAAGTTAATCAATTGAATGAGATATTCCTTTTACAGAAAACTTTCTCTCTCTATAACAAACTTGCGTTACTGTTTGATTGAATTTGTTCTTACTTTACTTATGCTAATTCCGTGTTGAATTCCGCTGCTATACTTTACTGATTTATCAATTGAGAACATCTGATCCTACAATTGGTATCAGAGCTGGTTAATCATTGATCGATTACACAATTGATCTCTGAAACTGCTCAAATTTGTTCTCAAATTGAGTGAATTAGCTGATTAAGTAAGAATTTGTTATAGATTGAAGTTTTCTGCTAACTTCTGTTGATTTGTATTTCAATATCAATTTGTTTTGCATCAATTGATTGAGATTTGAATTAGTTTGTGTTAAATCGATTGAATCTGTGATCATGTCAACTCCGAACAATGATCCGCACAATACAGGCTCCGCAACCAAGCCTCCGATGCTTGTGCGGAGTGAGTACAACATATGGCAACGTAGAATGCTACATCACCTGTCGATTAACAGCGCAGGATGTTGGAAATCTGTTGTGCATGGACCATATAAACCCACGATCACTGATCCTGAAACTAAGATCATGATTCCGAAACCTGCTGATATGTATTCGGATGAGGACATTAAATTGTTTGAAATTGATGCTAAAGCTCATGGTATTCTGGCCATGGCTCTGCCGAATGAGATCTATTCTGGTTTGATGCATTATGATACTGCTCATGATCTCTGGGTTGCACTGAAAGAACAATTTGGTGGAACCGATGAGGTTTTAGCAAATACTAGAGAAATTCTGGCTCAGCAGTATGAGACATTTTCTCACCGAAAGGGTGAATCCTTGACTCAACAATTTGAACGATTCTCATGTTTAATTTCTGAGTTAAAAATGGTTAAGCAAGAATACACTAATAGTCAGATGAATAACAGATTTCTCAGATCATTGCCTGAGAGATGGGACACTTATACAATTGTCCTACGCTCTAATGCTAATTTAGAAAGTCTATCTCTCACCCAATTACATGGGAAACTCTTAACTTTTGAGAGAGAGGTAGAACAGAAGAGAAAACTGTCTTCATCTGGAAAACTTGCTGATGATTTTGTTCCTGGTAACACTGCTTTGATAGGTCAGGAGTCAGAGTTTAATGGGTCTGAATGTTCTTATGATGAACATATTGATTTTTCTACTAACAATTCTGAACATGCTTTTGTGGGAGTTGATGGTAATGCAGGGAATTATGGTGATAACTTGTGTTTTGTGATGGATGATTTGAAAGGAATCCCGGATGATGATCTAGAGGAGATGGACATTTTGAGTCAAATGGCACTGATCAATATCAGATCACAAAAGTTTTATAAAAGAACAGGAAGAAAGTTCCCTGGATTATCTGGCAAAACCAAGGTTGGATTTGACAAAGGGAAGCTGAGGTGCCATAAGTGTCATAGGCTTGGTCACTTTGCTAGGGAGTGCAAATCTACTGGTTCTAACCATGCTGCACCCTTTGTGACTTTTCCAAACAACAACCCGTCAAGCAAAGGACCACAATCCTCTGGTACTAGTCAACAACAATTCTATCCAGCTCACTTTGTTCAACAAAATCCTATGCCATATCCATATCCTTGTTTCTACATGCCTCAACCTACACACCCTCCAGCATTAATTCCTTCACAATCACCTGCTCTTCCTGATCCCAGCAAATCACAAACCAATCAACAGCCTCAACAACAACAGCATCAAAGTTTCTTTACTCCTGGAGTAGTTGATTGGAGTAGCCTACCTGATGATTTATCTGACTTCAACATGCAGCCTTACTCTGAAAATGGTCCACATGGTGGAGACAATCCTTTTGGAAATCTTGCATTGATGGCTATTGACTCAACTGACAACTCTTGTCAATCTTCTTCAACATCACAGGTATCCTCTGAATCCAAAGCTAAGTTGTGTTCAGAGTCTTGTGTTTCAGCATTTGCTTCCATTAGAGAAATTAATGTTGAGTTAATTAATGAAAAGTTGTCTTTAGAAAGGGTCATGACAAAGAATAAAATTGAATTTGAGAAAGCTTTGAATGAAAAAGAATCTGAAATTTACAAACTCAAGTGTCAATTGTCTGATGAAAAGGCTAGGGTGGAAGTCATGCTTGTAAAACACAATGATTTGAAACAAACACTTGCAGCAACCCAAGTCGAATGTGCAAGATGGGTTGAATCTTGCAAGGGGTTTGAGTTGCTATTAAACAAGCAAACAGCATCAAATGTGAAGTTTGGTATTGGATACAATCACACTGCTCCTCCAATTGATTATACACCAAAAAATCTTAACTGTGAGTCTGAAGGAGACAGTGTATACCAATCCACCAAATCTTCAGAAAAGTCTGATGCTGAAGAATCATTTGAAAGTGATTCAAGTGCCTGCAAATCTGAGTCTGAAACTATTGACATTGAAACTTATTCTTATTCTCTTGGATGTACAAATGTTATTCAGGATGAAACATGTCAGGATAGTGTTTTAATTGAGATTAACCCTGATGAAAAGGTTTCAAATGAACTAAATTTAAAACTGGTTAAGGTAGATGGGCATGGCACTGGAGAGAAAGATGCACGGCTTCTGATAAGTCAGAATCACTCATCAGTAGTTGTAGAAAAAGCTGATGCCACAACTACTGATAAGTGGAAAAGGATTGACCGACAAGTGCTGAAGAATACCTCTTCAGAGGTTCTCAGCACATCAGCTGTTATCAGTTTGTCTACAAATACTGATGTTCCAAAAGTGCTGATGAACAAGAACTCAGTATCTAAGTCATCAGTACTTGTAGATAATCACAAGGGAAAGCAAAAGAGGGTGCCTTGTGATATTTGTAGGCTGTTTAATCATTCAACTGATGAATGCTGGTACAGAAAAGGTTCTAAATTCAACAAAATCAAGAATAAAAACAAGAACTACTCAAAATGAAAAATGAATTTAGTTCAAAATTTGTACCTGAATCATCAGTTGTTTCAAAATCTGGAAAATCCTTACAAGGAAATACCTCCAGTAAATCCAAGAAAGGAAAAGGGATTGTTCCAGATTCAGGGAAACAACACTTGACAGCATCTCATTTGATTAAAGACACTAAAATGATCAAACACAAAAATAAAAAATCAAGTTCTGATGTGTCTGATGAAATCAAAATTTTAACTCAAAATCATAATCAACTGATGCTAATGATGCAACAACTGATAGGAAAAGTCAATCTGGCAGAGGCATCTGTTGATTCATTTCATAAAAAGAAATCAAAGTCAAAAGTCAAATCAAAAATTTCTGATAAGAATGCTTCAAGTGTTGCTTCAACTGATAATGCTAGTTCTGTTTTTTCAAATGTTAACAGACCCAAAACCAAAATGGTTTGGGTCCAAAAGTCTAACTGAGTGTGTTGTTGTATGCAGGGTCCTTCCGCATGCCAAAGTAGCATCTGGTATGTTGATAGTGGAGGATCCATGCATATGACTGGGAGCAGATCTCTTCTTCATAACTATTTCACTGGAAGGAGAGGATTTGTGTCCTTTGGTAATGATGCTAAGGGGTATATCATAGGTAAAGGTGTAGTCACTAATGGTGAGATTAGGTTTGATGATGTTAATCATGTGGAGAATCTTAAGTACAATCTGCTGAGTGTTAGTCAAATGTGTGATAAGGGTCATGTGTCTCTCTTCACTAAGCAAGATTGTAGGATTTTATCTTCTGATGTGATGCCTTTGATTAGCAAAGTGTTAGATGAGTATACACTTCTTAAGGCTAACAGAGTGGGAAAGGTATATGCCTTTGATCTTTCTAAGAAAATCTCTGTCAAAGGTCATCCTTGTTTATTTTCTAAGGCCTCTTACAAGGAATCAAATCTGTGGCATAGAAGATTAGGTCATGTGAACATTAAGAACATGAATCAATTGGTGAAACATGGTTTGGTTAGAGGTCTTCCTTTAAAGGATTTTAGTTGTGATGAAAACTGTTCTGCATGCTTGAAAGGAAAGCAACACAAAGTTTCTTTTCCTTCAATTGGAGATTCCAAATCCACTGGTTGTTTACAACTGTTACACATGGATCTATTTGGTCCAGTGCAGATAATGTCTATGGCAAAGAAGAAGTATTGTCTAGTTATTGTTGATGACTATTCAAAGTTTGTCTGGACTTTCTTCTTACACTCAAAAGGTGAGGTTGCCAAGGCTATTATCAATTTTGTGTTGTATGCTGAAAAGCAGTATTCTCTTTCTATCAAGTGTGTTAGGAGTGACAATGGCACTGAATTCAGAAATCATCTTCTTGATGAATTTTATCAGTCAAAGGGAATTCAGAGACAGTATAGCATTCCCAGATCTCCTGAACAGAATGGAGTGGTAGAAAGGAAGAATAGGACCCTGATTGAAGCTGCCAGAACAATGCTTGCTGATTCTGGTTTACCTCTCACATTCTGGGCAGAAGCTGTTAACACAGCTTGCTATGTGCAAAACAGAGTTTTGGTGAATCAAAGATGGTTGAAGACTCCATATGAAATCCTTCATTCTTTAACTCCTTTGATTTCCTTCTTCAGAGCTTTTGGATGTCCTTGTTTCATTCTCAACACCAAAGATCAGCTTACCAAGTTTGATTCCAAAGTTGATGCAGGATACTTTGTTGGATATTCTTCAACATGCAAGGCATATAGAGTGTTCAATTGTAGAACAAAGACTGTAGAAGAAACTCTTCATGTCAAATTCAATGAATGTCCTAAAGATTCCATTCCTCAGAATCCTGCTGAGATGTTTGATCTGAATATCTTGCAACATGATTTTCATGTTGAGAATAGTGGTGTAGAAGATGAAGTTCTTCCAGCTGATCCACCACCAGCTTCTAATGCAACATCACAAGGAATTTCAGATGATGAAGATGCAAGTACTCATTTGTTCAGATTCAGTGACAATATGTCCACATCTACCAAATCTGATGCTCCTTCTGCTTCAGCAATCCCACTCAATACAAATGCTGATGAAATTCTGGAATCCTCTCAATCATTTGAAATCCCAGCTGCTTTGTTCCCTGAATCAACTTCAACTGCAACATCTGATCCTCCAGCAAACACTTGCACTGATCTTATTCCATATCAAGAACTGAAGGATCATCCATTATCTCAAGTTCTTGGTGATATTTCTGCAGGTGTTTCAACCAGAAGTCAATTATCTAACTTTTGTCTTTATGCTCTCTTTGTCAGTCAACAAGAGCCAAAGAACTACCACATAGCACTTAGAGACATTGGCTGGGTGGAGGCAATGCAGTTGGAATTGTTGCAATTCAAGAAGCAACAGGTTTGGGAGCTGGTTTCTTTACCTCCAGGTAAGTGTGCAATAGGCACAAAATGGGTGTTTAGGAATAAAACAGATGAAAAAGGTCAAATCATTAAAAACAAAGCTAGACTGGTTGTACAGGGGTTCTGTCAGGAAGAAGGTATTGATTATGATGAAACTTTTGCCCCTGTAGCCAGATTAGAAGCAATTAGGCTGTTTTTAGCATATGCTGCCTTACATAAACTTAAAGTTTTTCAAATGGATGTCAAAAGTGCTTTCTTATATGGTAAAATAAAAGAGGAAGTGTATGTGTGTCAACCTCCAGGCTTTGAGGACAATAAACATCCTGATTGGGTGTACAAGCTTGATAAAGCTCTTTATGGGCTGAAACAAGCACCTAGAGCCTGGTATGACACATTATCCACTTTTCTTCTAAAAAATAATTTCACTAGAGGCTCCATTGATCAAACTTTATTCATAAAGAATGTAGGTCAGCATAAGCTACTTGTTCAAATTTATGTTGATGACATTATATTTGCTTCATCTGACCCAAGGTTGTGTGATGATTTCACTACACTTATGACTACAAATTTTGAAATGAGTGCTATGGGGGAGTTACAGTTTTTCTTGGGTCTTCAAATTAAACAAAAACCTGATGGAATTTTCATTCACCAATCAAAATACACAAAAGAGCTTTTAAAGAAATTTGATTTGCAAAACTGTAAGCCATGTTCCAACCCCATGAGCACCACCACACAACTTGATGCAGATCTGAAAGGTACTTCAGTGGATGAAACTCTTTATAGATGTATGATTGGATCTTTAATGTATCTAACTGCATCCAGGCCAGACATTATGTTTGCCACATGTGTTTGTGCTAGATTTCAGGCTGCACCCAAAGAGTCTCATTTGATTGCTGTGAAAAGAATTTTCAGATACTTGCAAGGTACTCAATTCCTGGGAATATGGTACTCCACTGGACAATCCTGCAAGCTGGTTGCTTTTTCAGATAGTGACTATGCAGGATGCAAACTCTCAAGAAAATCTACTTCTGGTGGGTGTCAGTTTCTAGGAAATTGCTTGGTTTCTTGGCAAAGTAAGAAGCAAACTTCTGTAGCCACCTCCACTGCTGAAGCTGAGTACATTGCTGCTGCAAGTTGCACTTCCCAAATTCTCTGGCTTCAGTCTCAACTCCTGGACTATGGCATCAAAGAACTGAAGACACCATTGTTAATGGATAGTGCTTCAGCTCTTTGTATTGTCAAGAATCCAGTTCAGCACTCTAGGACTAAACACATTGAGATCAGACATCACTTTATAAGAGATTGTTTTGAAAAAGGTCTGATTGATCCCAAATTTGTTCCTAGTGCTGATGAGCTTGCTGACATTTTTACTAAGCCTTTAGACACATCCACTTTTCAAAATTTAGTTCTCAGGCTTGGTATGTTGCAACTTGAATAGGTTAGTGTTTCACTGAATAAAATGTTAACTATCTTTTAAAAACAAAATTCCAAAAATATTTTCACTTCTCTTTTAACCATAAATATTCTTTTATCTTGGCACATTTTGATATTTTCAGTACATACTGATACATATCAAAAGTACTGATTCAAGAACAATTATGACCTTTTCTAATACTCTAAGCTACAAGTGCTGATGAGTATTGATTCACTAAGTACTGAAGGTCAAACATTACTCACAAAGTTCTGATGAGCAAATTGTGTACAAGTTCTGATGCACAAATTGTTTACAAGTTCTGATGAACAAAATTTCTACAAGTTCTGATGAACACATTGTTCACAAGTTCTGATGAACAAAATTTCCAAAAATCTGATGAACAACTGATGAAAACAACTGATGAACAAAACTGTCGACAACACCTGATGAGTAATTTTACTCTTCAGTTGTTTAAACCTCAGTTGTTTTCTCTATTTAACTCAACCTTCTTCAGTTGTTTCATTATCACTTTCTCAGAACTTTTCATCTTTTTCAAAACCTATTTTCCCTCTTTCATCTCTGCTTCCATGGCTGCTCTTACTTTGAAACCGCGTCACAATTCGATTGCCTACTTGACCAAATCTTCATTCTGGTCCAAGTTTGATGAAGCTGTCGACTTGATGAACTCCTCTCAATTCAAAACTGCTTTTCTCATCAATCCAACTCTGTATGTTGAATCCATTCATCAATTTTGGATGAATGTTGAACTGGTGAATGTTGGAACTGGTGTCATCTCTCTTCGATCAACAGTCAATGGTCACAACGTGCATATCAGTCCCGCTGAGCTCAGGGATGTTCTTCAACTTGACGATGCCAACCTAGTCACTCAGTTCCCTAAAAGCGCCACTGACCTCTGTTTTACAAGTCATGAATACCAGGGCGACTTGAGTGACTCAACACTTTTCAAGAAGCACTTTAACGATCCAGAGCGTCTGATATTCCATATGATCAACATATGCCTGGCTCCGAAGTCTTCTTCATGGGATCAAATGTCATCTCGTTGGCAACAGGTATTGTACTCTATTCTCGAATCTCAAAAGCTAAATTTTTCTCAAATACTTTTTTCTGAATTAACTGAACATGCTGGTAAGCCTGTTTCATCTAGATGGTTACTCTATCCTCGTTTTATTATGGCCATCATAGAGAAACAGCTGCCACAAACAGGCCTTGTTGGTCAGGGGATCCCTGCTCCAGCAGTTTTGCTGGAAGTATATTCCAGACACAACTCCAACCTCACTTTAAAAGAGGCTGCCCGGAAGCTCAAACCCAAGCAAAGGGAACCCACAGCCTCATCCTCAAAATCCAAATCCAAAGTCCCCACTAAACCAAAATCCACTAAGCCCAAAAAGGCTGCTCAGGGAAATGAGTCCCCTGAGTCTGCCCATGCCTCACCAAGGCATGAACTGACCACTGGTAGTAGTCAACCAGTGGTTCATCCGACTCCACCGGCTCAAACCGCCCAGGTTTCCTCTCAACAGGAACCTGGTGCAACCTTTGTAGGGGACACCACATCACTAGAACCTATTTCAGTTGAAATGGTTTCTATTGAAAAGCACCAATCTCCCCGGGTGCATTCTCCTTCAAACCCACTTTCTATTGAAACCACCACCAATAGCCCAACATTTGTTATTGATCAAATCCTGAATCAGCTGAACACTCCTATCCCCTCCCAGACACCTATCACTACTGGGATAAGCTCCAACATTGAGGGGGAGGACCAAAGTGTCTCTGATAACCCACAGGATCATGACTACAACATCAGATCTCCTAGTGTGGAAAGAGAGATTCTGATATCTGACAAGGCTGCTACTTCATCACCTCCATCACTTGGAGTGATTGCTAGTGGTACCATTGCTAAGACCTTGTCAGAGGCAACAACTGATGAAGGGGTTATCCCTGAGGTTGGAAGTCCCCAGTACCAAGACAAAGGGGCACCTGAATCTGTTGAGCCACACTCAACTCAGGTAAATCCTGAGATTCTCAGGAGGTCAGATGATGTAGCTAATGCTACTGATGACCAAAGATCAGTTGCTGAGCTTGTTAAGCAAAACCAACTCCTTGAGGCTGAGGTATGTAGACTCAATGAGCTACTCACCAAAATGTCCAAGGACAAAAGACCATCTTCCCCACTTACCCCACAGATGGCACCTTCTCATTCTGAAGGTCACCCAAACACTTCCCCCACTACTTCAAAATTTCAAATGCCGCCAGCCTTTGCTTCAGGCACTAATCCTTTGGGTTCAAGCCCCCCAGAGGCATTAGCTGCTGCCTTTCTACAAATCCTCCCTCTCATCACTCCATTATTGAAATCCATTATTGTTCAAGCCCTTGATGAGAGGTTACCTTCCCAAACTCAAATTCAACAAATGGTTGATGAGGCTGTGACTGCTAAACTTTCAACTTTCCATACTCCTTCTTCCCCTGCAGCCAAAAAGGGGGAGTTAGGAACTGAATCAGTCACAACTTCAACTTCCAAAAGGCCAAGGTCTGAAGAGGTTGCATTTGAAAGGTCTCCTGTCATTCAAGTAACTTATAAGAGACAGAAGAAGAACAAACCTGTTGAGATTATCAACAGAGATGATGAGGAAGTTGAGCAGGAAATGGTTGCTAAAGAAATTGACATTAGTGCTGAACAATTGGAAGCCACAACATCTGGTGTACAAAAACAAGTCAAAACCTCTGATGTACAAGAATTGGCTACAACTTCTGAAGTTCAAACACAGGCTACAATCTCTGAAGTTCAAGTACAAGCCACAACTTCTGATGCACAAGACACTGAACTAGAAGGGGTTCAAATTCCAGAGGTTCAGACTCAGGTTGAGACTCAGGTTGTTGAGGTAAGGGCTCCTCCAAAGAAGAGAAGGCAACTCAGAATTCAAGAAGAAGAAAGTTCTGATGAAGAAGACAGGTTGCCAATCTCCACAGTCATCAAGCCAAAAGCTCAAAAGCCTGCACCTTCAACAACTGGGATAGATCTGACAGTTCCAAAGAAGAAAATTACTCTTCCTGTCAAGTACATTCCTGAAAAGCCATTAGTTTTCGGTCAACAGCCAATTATTACACCAGAGGCTAGGATGTTAGCAGTCAAAGTAAAACTGGAAGAAGAAGAGAGCCAAAGGAAACATGATGAGCAATTCCTCAAGTTGGTGGATAAAGATTATCCTCAGACTTCAACTATCACTGCAATGAAAAAGGAAGCTCAAAGATTGTATGCTCTGAAATGGACATTCAAATATACAAAATAATTGATTAAGATGTGGCCTGACCCAAGGGTTCTTCATAGGATTCACAAGAGACAGCCCCCAGAAACTTATGCAAATAGGATCAAAAGGGTGTTGAGTGCTGAAATCATGCTTGGGTCAGTGCTTGATCCTTGGGAAATCATTAATGACTTCAAGAGTGTCTACAACTCGGGTGCAAAAGCTCCTAACTTCTTAGAGAACAAAATGATAAAGAAGGGATTGGTGTATAGGAGGCTGGAACATGTTCAGCAAGAAGAACTCTTTTTGTTTTTAGAAGGTAAGCACCCTGATGAGTTTGTGTACAGGGAAATTACTAGAGTAGAACTGAAGGATGGGTCTACGGCCAGATACTTGTCTGAATTTTATGGGCCTGAGTCCTTCTTCGAAGGTGAACCTGAAAGATTGACTCCAGAAGAGAAGATGTTACTACTTGAAGCTTATGTCCGGGAGTCTTTCAGGTTAGTATACAATCAATAGCTTCAATGAGAGGGGTTAATGCTCATAGTCCATTTCCCCAATGGAGTTCCCTCTCATATTTTGACAGTTAGAGTTTTTGGAAGCTGTTGGTTATCAGGCTATACTTTAATTGGTCATTTTGATACTGATCTCAAAAGAAAAAGACATATCTTTCTGCCTGGGAATAAATAAGTGAGACCTTAAATAAGTTAGAGGTTTTTGGCTGCATTGGTTCAGGGGGAGTTTGTTGGACTAAAAGAACCAATGAGCCTGATCAGAAAAATCTCTAAGTCTCACAGCATTACAACAACTGAAGAAGAACACAAAGGCTGATATTCAAATGTGCAGAAGTCACAAGATCTGAAGACATGTACAACAGCTGAAGTGTAAGTCATCAGGTGTTGTAGTGTATAGTTAGTCTTCAGTAGTTTTCATTTATTGTTTGTAAAAGTCTGATGAGTAGTTTACTCATCAGATGTTTTAGTATTTTGTACTTCAGTAGTTTTGTTCTTCAGTAGTTGTAGAGTTTGTCTTCAGATGTTGAAGACATCCTCAGTAGTTTAGTTATTTTCAGTTGTTTTGTTTTGTCTGTTAGATGTCAATATCATGTGACATCATCAGACGTCACTGCCTTCTATATATAGGCAGTTGACACGATTGTAATGTAACGAAGTTAATCAATTTAATGAGATATTCCTTTTACAGAAAACTTTCTCTCTCTATAACACACTTGCGTTACTGTTTGATTGAATTTGTTCTTACTTTACTTATGCTAATTCCGTGTTGAATTCCGCTGCTATACTTTACTGATTTATCAATTGAGAACATCTGATCCTACAAAATCATCTGTTCCGAAAAGCTATTATATATTCCAGTGGAGAACAATCAGGTATTGGAAATTCATGGACATCAAACAAATCATAGTGTCAAATTAATATCGTGCATGAAGGCGCGCAAGTGTCTAAGGAAACAGTGTGTCGTATTCCTCACTCACATATTGGAAAAAGGCAAGAAAACTATCAAGATTCAAGATGTACCGTGTCACACCCCGAGCCGGCGGCCCGGACGTGTGTCCCGTCGGGCGGAATGGTCCCGGGGCGTGATATCGGGAATGATAATCATGATGATCAGATTGTTTACATAGCATCAACATTGAGAATAACTAAAGCACAATGACATTAAATTAGGATTACAAAGTTAAATTACAATTGTCAATGTTTGAGAATTTAACTTAGTAAACCTTTCAAAAGAATAAAATGTTCACTATCTTGTAACTGTACAAGATATCAAAAGTGATTCACAATAATCAACAAAATATGCGCTTTCCAAAAACTACTAGGTCCTCTAACTGGGCATCCTAGCATGCATTCCTGAGCCTTAGCTTACTCCTGTACATCACCTGAGAAAGCATGTAAGAAAACAAAGTCAACACAATGGTTGGTGAGTTCATATAGTTTAGTATTTGAAAAATAGCTATTGCAAACCTTTTTGGTAACAACCTTAACCTCATTAACATCACCTGTAATATCCAGCTTGGTATGCTTATATATAGGGCATACGAAAGGGTCGAGGCTACAACCTGCCCAGACGCCATCCCACCACATACTAAACCACATATGACATTGTTGTTAATGATAATTAAGCATTTTACCTACCATCCAATCCCATTTCCATCATAGATATAAGCTTTCTGTTTAAGAGTTTCAAGCATACACACCATAGCATTTGAAAGTCAAGTTTAAGAGGCACCTTTTTGGATCACTAAACACCCTAGGGAATTCAGTATCAATCCATAACGAAACTAAATATGATTCGCATCATCGATGTTTTGATACAGGACTTCCCAAGATGACACGAAGTCAAATAAAGGAAACCAGAATCATCCTAGTCGCTCATCACAAAACATAGGTGGACAATGAGGAAACACTATGTGGCAAGCACTGAGAGGCCAACAGTCTGTTCCTCAAGGTCCTGACTATGCAGAACATTGTACGGCAAGCACTGAGAGGCCTATCAGTCTGTTCTACAATAGTAGATAGCTTTAGCATTCAAGTTTATAGCATTCACATAGCTTAGCATTTACGTATCCTGTGCACAAGTACTAGCCTGTTGTATTAGCATTTCAAGCATATGAGTCTTTCCATGTTTAAGTATACAAGCTTCAAAAGTGTAGTTTATAAAAGCATTTCAGAGTTTCAGTATTTGTTTTCTTATTCATTTAGGAGCTTCCAAAGTTTTATGCAATAAGTATAAGAGTATGAAACATTAGCATTAAGGATAAGTGTATAAAGCATTAGCATTTAGAATAAATGTATAAAGCATTAGCATTATGAATAAGTATAAAAGCATTTAAGAAACATTTAAACATTTATTTAAAATGTATAAACATGCTTTTCAGTCCCGAAGTAAAATCAAAATAGTTTAAAAAGGGACAATGAACTCACCTGTGTTGCTAAGAATTGATTCACAATAATTAATGCGCGCTCGTTAGTTGTGGCTTAAGTATCTTCAACACCTGAGTTGTTTTAAGAGGATTCGAATATTATATGTATTTGTGATAGACGCAACTTGGGTTTTGGTCTCGGCATGCAACTAAGTGTCCTATGTTACTAATGAGTTTCCATGATTCTATCTGCTAGTCTTATGTATCACCCATCTATAACCCTCATTTCATACATATTCATTACTAAACCTTAGCTAGATAAGGTTTATGTTAATTACATTCAAAGTCTTTAATTCAAACATTTGAAATAATTAAATTTTAAATTACACTCTTAAGTTAGAAACCATTTATTCATATTTTAAGGAAGTGCATAAGTCAATCCCTTGTATTAAAACATTAATTAATGTAAGAAAATATAAGCTACATGATTAGACTTAGATAATCCAATGCGATAAGTCTTTTATGATGAGTCTTTCATTTTCCCATGTTTCTTTGGTAAATTCTTTGGATAACTCATCCTAGATAATTGTCACACTCCGAGCCGGCGGGCTGGATCGACTTTCCCGCCGGGCGGAAGGTACCCGGGGCGCGATATCGTTTGATAATCGAAATGATCAGATTGTTTACATAGCACATTAGATATAAATGAGAAATGCTAACATGACAATGATATAGAATTACAAACTTAAATTACATTGTTCCTCATAATTTAACTAAATAAATCTACCCAAAAGAATCAATGAGTTTATATCTTGATCTGTACAAAATATACAAATGATGATTCGCTGTTTTGTCATTCAAAATATGATCACACAAAATGTAGCTAGGTCTTCTAAAAGTCAACTAGCTATGTTCTTGAATATGGGCGACTAAACCTGTTCGTCACCTGAGAAAAACATGCATTTAAGAAAAGTCAACACTAGGTTGGTGAGTTCATAAATTTTGTAATTGAAAACATTGATTTGTTCACATGCACAATCACAATGTAATTCCTGTCACTTGTATGTTGTTTGATTCACCCATTCTCCCAATGTCCTCTCAATATTTATATTTAAAAGTAGTATCTCATCCTAGTAATTATGCTTATATATAGGACATATGTAGGGGAACCAAGCCCCAGCCAACATCCCACCACATAACTACTAGAACTCCACAGTACTTGCAATACAACTATAGATATCCATTCCCATTTCACCTGTTCATCTCATCTGTTAATCACCTGTCAAATCATGTGTGGAATAATATAATAATAAGAGTTTAATTATCAAACCGAAGTATTGATAACCCTTTTATGTATTAAGGATATTAGATTTATCAAATCTGATCCATGTATTATTCTGTTACTTGTGGGGTTAACTGTTAGTCACTTTTAAATATTAAGAGTGTAAGTTAACCAATTGTTCTTTGTTCTCAACTTGAAATGCATAGAGCCTAAAAGGAATCCATTGCAACCTTCACGTAATCAGGTTACAATGCATCTGATTTACCTCTATCGCATTGTATTCCCATAGACCTCAACGGAAGCTATTACCAGTAGTGGAACATGAGAGAAGATCAATTTCTCAACCTACTAGTCAATAGGATCCCGCTGGATTAATTACAATATCCCTGCAGATTAATATCACAATGTGACGCTTCCCAGACCCTGATTTGAAGTCGCCCTGTTACCGGTCATACGTTACCGGCCAATTGAAATTACGAGTAACATACCGACCTACTCGCCTGAGGTTTGTCAAACCTATGGTACCACTATGCTATCGTCGGTTCAGTCACATCAAACTAACTGGTCAGCGATTATAAAGGGGCTTACACGATCAATTTGCATAATGGCACATTATTGAAATGATATAATACAACAGTTCAATAGTAATTAATTGTAATTGTGTTCATCTGTGTTATTTGCTCTCATGGTTGTATGTTCTCATTGTTATTAACAAGGTTAAATAATGTCACACCCCGAGCCTGCGGGGTAGGATCGGAGTCCCCGTCGGGCGGAAGGTTACCGGGGCGCGATATCAGGAGTGATAATCAGAAGTGATCAGATTGTTTACATTACACATGATATAACTGAGAAATGCTAATATAATAGAATTACAAAGTTAAATTACATCAGTATCGTTTATAATTTAACAATGTAAATCTATTGTAAACATCATAAAATAACTATCTTGTATTTACACAAGATATACAAAATAAATTGTATAATGATGTCTTCAAAAGTATGCAGGTCCAAAATACTAAGTCTCCTATCTGAAGTCCTAGTCCAAAGGAAATGACTTCCTAATTAACCTGTTCGTCACTTGAGAAGTCATGCAAAAAGATCAAGTCAACACATGGTTGGTGAGTTCATATAGTTTTTAGTAATTGAAAATGATTTGAAAACCTCCTTTGGTAAAGACCCTAACCTCATTAACACCACATGTAATATCCGAATCGCTATGCTTATATATAGGGCATATGTAGGGTCGAACTTACCGCCCGCCCAGTCACCGTCCCACCACATACTAATCCGTATATGACACTGTTGTTAATGATAATTAAGCATTTTTACCCTTAACACAATTCCATAAGTTCCTCTGTTTGTTGTCCCTGTCATTACAATCATTTGAAATCCATGTTGATTTCACAAGTTCATCACACATTATGATCAACTACAGTAATTGTATAAACAGTTATAAATGCTTAATTAAATAAATAAATAAACATTTAATAAAATCTAAGTCCTATTGATTGGGGCCTTTGGTCATACTCGAGTAGACTAGTCTGTCAATCTAGGTACTTAGTATTTAGGGAATCTGTAAACATCCTCAAACATATGACCTACAATTCAAACGGTCTAGCTAGGACTTCTTGAAATGTAGGGTTGTTGTTTCGTCTGTTTTGGCATATGTTATCTCTGATATTTCCCAGGTTTTCCCTTGAAAATGATTTATTGATTCGTCTGATTCTGTTACAAGATGTACTTGATTCGTTGATCATAGAATACTAGATTCATTGATCAAATGTACACTTGATTCATAGTTCAACAAACACTTGATTTGTAGAACATTGAATATTGTCTTTGCAAAGATTGTTTTGTTTGATTTGTTGAAGTCCCACACTTGTTTCACCAAAATGTTTCATTTGATTCATTGAATTCACCCATTTGATTTGTCAAAATGTTTAGTTTGATTCCTTGAACTCCCACACTTGTTTTGTCAAAATGTTTGATGTGATTCTTTTGAAAGGTTTTGATCTGTTGAAATCTTTTAGTTTAAATCTGATTATTCACTTAATCTATAAGTAAATCAGTTAGTAAACCTGCATAACATTTTCCTAGACATGGTCTAGGATAACATTCTTATATATATGTAAACATATAAAATTAAAAGCATTTAAGTAAACAACTTATTAAACAGTTTACGCATGCTTCTCAGCCCCGCGTTTTAAAAACAAAATGTTAGAAAAGGGGCAATGAACTCACCTGTGCTGCTATGTAAATGTTATAACACAAATGCGCGCTCTTGTTTGTAGCCTAGGTTTCTTCAGTTCCTGAGTTAGTTTATAAGAATTCGAATATAATAAGTACGCGTAATAGTCGTCGTGCCTACGTTCGGGTCTTGTTGTGCGTGCAACTAAGTGTCTTAGTGCTAAGTGTATCTAAGATTTAATCTATCCTAGTTACCCTTTTAGATCCCAATCCCATGTTGAGTTACAATACTTACTTTTAAATTTTGGAAAATTTCGGCAGGGTTTCTTTTGTTTTCTGTTTAAAATCCAGACAGTTATATTGTCTATTTTAACAAATCCCAAACAATTTATTGCAACTAACTTTTATAGCAAAATCAACTTAAAAGAAGACAATGCCATTTATAATTCATATTTCAAATTAGACAAAACTTTAGAAATTATTAAACCAACTTTTAAATAAATTCATAATGCTTTTATTTTATCAAAATATCATTACTTGAGTTTACGTCATCATTTAATACATGATGGGCTTAATTAAGCCCCATTGGGCCCACTTAGGCCCAATTGAACTTCTTTGATTTCTATTTGATTTCTCAACTTGTGTTGTTGATTCTCATGAACTTGTAACAAATTCACCTTAATTGTTAAACTATCTTGTATGGCCAACATTTAGTGTTAGATATGCATGCATTTATGTGAATTTCCCATGCACTTATATTCCCATGCACACACATGCACGCAACTTATATGATTAACTCCTCATGAATTTGTTAGTTTAGTGATCCACAATTCATTTCCTAGTTTATATCATGAGTTTCATTGATCCTAGGTCCATACTAGCCTCATTAATCGACTCCTAGGTTCGACATATGGTCCAAGGCAGCGAACCTATGCTATGTTGGCCTAGGGTTCGGCTCCAATGGAGTTAGACGAACCCATAGGGTTCGGTTCATCATGGTTCGTCCAGCTCATAAGGTTCGTTCACTTTGGGTTCGTGGGTTACATGGCCAGAGTTCGGCTAGATATAAGGTTCGCCCATGGGTAGTTGCAACTACAGGTTCGTTGCAGCCCTCCTACAGGGTTCGGTGCAGGCTTAAAGGTTCGTGACTCAGACCACAGGCTCGTTGCAGGTGTAGTTTCAGAGGGACAGGGTTCGTTGCCCAGGGTTCGCCTAGGTTGGCCACAGGTTCGCGGTACTTATCTTGCTTAGAGAAAAGGTTCAGCCAATCTAGGAGACCACGAACCTGTATCTCCAACTCCTTTCTCGATCCAATCTGTCACAACACTAATTCTATACATTCCTTGTTGTTTACTAGTGCTCATCTCAAGGTTCATAAGTGTTTAATAAACCAATTATCATGACTACAACTAAAAGGGCTCGTGAATAACCTAAAACCGAATTTAAAGTGCTTATTTACCTTAGATTTCCTGGATGGAAGTTCGATATACTTGTACTTTTGCAATCTACAAGATGAAAGGATCGTGATGACACCAAATTTGATCGATTCCGACTTAAAACGTGTGAGATCTTCTAGAGAGAAGTTGGAGAAACGATTTCTAGAGAGAGAAAGTTGGTGGACGAAAATGAGGAGAAGTGTGGGTCTTGGTGGTGGTGGTTGGAGCCTTAATGGCTCATTAAATGTTTAAGAAAATACCTGGTCGTTCGGTCTCGTTCGGTTTCGCGTAAAATGTCGGATCGTGTAATTTTCGCGACGATATGACACGATTATAAAATTAGAAATCATTTAATTAGTTAAATTTTAAAAACATTAATTTACTATTTAAATCGAAATGTACGGTCGTCGCGCGTATTCGTCCGAATCGTCACCCGTACGAACACGACGATAACTATACTCTTCAATATTGTTTTCTAATTATAGAATATCATTCAGAACGTTAAATTGTCAGATTTATTCGTACAAATCGTCACCTATACGAATAACCCGTCCATTTAGCATTTCCGTAACGATATTCATGTGTTTTGTTCTGTAAAGCCTCACATACGTTTATACATAATATAATCCTAACTAAATAATCACATGATGGTTCTGTGTTGCCGGATAGTTATCTGACTCAAGAACCGTTGTTCTGAACTTGTTTCTGTTAAATGTTTCTGAATTTGTTTCATGACAGCACAAAATGACAATGATAAGTGATATGAATATGAAATGAGATAAAGTGTTTGTAGTTTGCACCTGTTTACTGGTCATGTACTGTAGAGATCACTGTTCCGGTGACGGTTCCTGCACTGATGTTACAAATAAGAACTTGTCTTATTATATTATGTTAATTGTGTATGAATGGTGTTGTTATCATGAAGGTATATTATCATGATTACCATTCCTTGTTTTCCATATAGTCACCATGTTGTCATTAAGCCGTGGTAAGAACTAGTCTTACAACCCTTAATCGACTCAGGTGGTGGACAATAGTTGTTCCATGTTATCTTGTAATATGTGTTGAGTTGTAAGCTAAGTGTTATAAGCACTTGTCTTATTACACTTAGTTAACTCTATTGTTGAATGATGTTAAGAAGATGTGTTATCTTCATATCATTCTTGTGTTTTGTCCTTGTCATCATGTTCTCCTGTGATTATTTCAAGGTTTGTTCTTGTATGAATAAATAAGTGTTGTAAGATATAATCTTGCAACTATATTATTCTATTGTGTCGATGAGTATGAAATTATATTATCATAATCATCCAATTGTTCCTGTCATATCATGATCACACAAGCATGCATACAATGTTAAACGATAATAAGCAATTCAATATTATCTAAATCAATGTATAAGCAATATGTTAAGCAAAACTTTTAAATTAATAAAAGTAAGCATGTTTCTCAGCCCCGAGAGTTTAAAATCAGTTAAGATTAAAGAAAAGGGGCATATGAACTCACCTTGTTGTTGAAGTGGTTGACTTAGCTTAAACGAAGAAATGCGCGCGCTCTTGATTGTACTTGTTGTGTATTCACGATCCTGTATTGATTTCACGTTGTATGTATTTCATAAGTATATGTCGTAGGAATTTGTGTGCGTGTATGTGTTACCCTCAAATTGGCTAACACTCGTGTGTCGTGCTCATCATTCGACCCGATTTGCTTATTACGTATTTTAAATAGTTCTTGTCACTTTGAAACCATTTGTTAACACATTCCTAAATGTATTATTTTAGCTTTTAGAAAGCTAATCAAATCTTTACCACCTTTGCATTAAAAATTGATAATCTGCATATAGTTACTTGTATGTTAACACTTAACATTTGATTTCCTATGTTAATTTGCACCTTAAATCAAATGGGCCGGTCATTAAATGGACTAGATTATTTTCATGGGCCGAATGAACTATTGGGCTTTAGGTATGTGTGAGGGCTGGATGACTGGGCCGAATCTAATAGATTCTGGACCCATACAATTACATGAGCCCAATAAAGTGTTGTGGACCGAAACAGTGTCCTGGGCCGAACGCAATAGATTGTTGGGCCGGTTGAAACTTGGGCTAAATGTAGATGATGTTGGGCCTAGAGTGGTCCATAGTCGATCACTAAAATTGGGGCGAAGGGTGTGTGATAGGCCGAATGCAATAGGTTGTTGGGCCGGACGATTGTTATTGGGCCAAAGCTGGATATGTGGGCTGATTAGAACAGGTTTTGGGCCGTTGGGAGGGTTGGCTACTATTTGTCTTTGGCCGCGCAAACAAAATGGTTCCAGCTACCAACCTAGCGAACATTGGGTTGGTAAGGTTAGGTTGGGCATCACGGGTTCGGCTGAGGATGCAGTAAGGGTTCGGCTGGTGATGAAATGGTTCGGCTAGGGGTTTCTGTATGAGGGTTCGCTGCATTAAGGTTCGTTCATGGCAGTTGGACATAGGTTCGGTCGTTACAGCAAGGTTCGGTGTTCCCCCATGGTTCGTGGCAAGTAGGGTTCATCTGCTGATGGTTCGTCGGCCCTTAGGTTCGTGAGATCGGGGGTTAGGCCAAGACTTCCACAGGTTTGGCTGTTTTGATGCTCACGAACCCTGCAACTCCATCAGCTTCCTCCCCTTCACCACCACCTATCTTAGAGCTGTTTCATGGGAGGGTTAAGTGAACCTGGTTCCTCTTGGTCATGTGGTTCGAACTATAGGATGTTTAACCGATTATAGTTGGCTGGTCGCACAAAAGATAGAAACCCTATTTTTTTCGAACTTTTCAAGCAACTATACCTCGAATTTGGCTGGTCAAAAGCTCATATCTGCTGTACTTCTAGGTAGAGGATGTCGCGAGCTTCGCGTGGATACCAAAAACGTCCAATTCCGCCAAGAAACGAGTGAGTTATCGCGATTATAAGAATGGTTATTCTAGAGAGAGAAAGAACCGGGTTTTGGGTGTTAGAGAGAGAGAGATGTGTGAAATGAAAGAAATGGGTTCTTTTGAGGTTTATATACCCCGAGGGTGTTCGGGTTCATTTCGGTTGATCGGTTCGCGTTTTTGTTGCGTTTCCGGAACGTTACGCGTAATTTACGCGTTTTAAAATAAAAGGATTGTTATTTTAATTATTTTGATGAGTTTCAAAATTGTAAAACATTTATTATTTTATTTTATGAATTTATTTTCGTTCGTATCGTCTTCCGTTTTCGTTTCGTTTCGTTAGAACGTGTCACCATCGCGCGTATTCGTTCGAATCGTCATTCGAACGAACACGACGATGGTTTTGCTTTCTGATTCTTGTTTTCTACTTTCCAGTCATCATTTCAGAATGTTGAACTCATAGATATGTTTGTGTGAATCGTCACCCATGCAGACACACTGTCAGTTCGCTATTCTGAAACAACACTGAAATATTGTTTTAAATTGTATTTCCTCACTGTCGGACTCAACTAAACATCCTGTTATCACATTTTTTTCACACTGATTTATCGGCCATCTGATTCCCGTCATCTATGGATGTCAGATCGCAACCGACTTGCTCTTGTTATTAGCTTGAACACTGTTGTTTCTCTTGTTTTGCTGTATTATTTGTACTTAGGTTTTCACCTAAATACTAACAACTATTATTTATAATGAGTGTTGTACTTATGGCATTTAAGTTTACACATAAATACGTACAACTGTTTCTTGTATTTCAAAGTCTGTTAATACAAGTGCTGTTCACAAACATGTATTTGTACATAGTAAATAGTGAAAGTACACAAACCGTACGGACTTGCCGGATGATCTGGTACTGGATGTCACAGTCTCCCCTCGTTAAAGAAATTTCTTCCCGAAATTTAAGCATCAAAGTCGGGATCTAATTCTCGAATAGGTGGGGATACTTTGTCTTCATGTTGTCCTCGCGCTCCTAGGTAAATTCTGGTCCATGCATGGAGTTCCATCAAACCTTTACAATAGAGATACGGCTTCGTTTCAGTCTCTTGACTTCACGTTCAATAATCTCTACAGGTTCTTCAATGAAATGTAGTTGCTCATCAATTAGTATCTCTTCAAATGTTATGATCAATGTTTCGTCTGCTAAGCACCTCTTGAGGTTTTATACGTGAAACACATCGTGTACTCCGCTGAGCTCATCAGGGAGTTTGAGTCTGTATGCCACAGGACCTATGCGTTGAGTAATCTCAAACGGTCCAACATACCTTGGTGCTAGTTTGCCTTTAGCCCCAAAACGAACTACGCCTTTCCATGGGGACACTTTCAACATAACTCGGTCACCCACATCGAATTCCAAAGGCTTCCGCCGTTTGTCTGCGTAACTCTTCTGGCAGCTACGTGTTGCTTGTAATCATTTTTGTATCTGGGCTATCTTATCAGTAGTCTCCTGAATAAGTTCAGGCCCAGTAATTCTGTTGTCTCCCACTTCGGTCCAACAAGTTGGAGACCGACATTTTCTACCATATAGTGCTTCAAACGTAGCACATCCAATGCTGATGTGGTAGCTGTTGTTGTAGCAGAACACAATGAGTGGTAAGTGTGTATCCCAACTTCCACCGAAATCTAGGATGCATGTCCTCAACATATCTTCTAGGGTTTGAATAGTTCGCTCACTTTGTCCATCCGTTTTTGGATGATAAGTGGTGCTCAAGTTAACATTTGTCCCTAGGGATTGTTGCAATGATTGCCAGAACCGCGAAGTAAATAGACTGTCCCAGTCTGAAATAATTGACAATGGCACACCATGCCGTACTACTATTTCATCAACGTATAGTCTTGCTAGTTTCTCCATCTTGTAAGTTTCTCTGATCGGCAAGAAGTGTGCGGACTTGGTCAATCTATCAATAATGACCCAAATCGAATTGTGTCCGCTGGAAGTGCGGGGTAGCTTGGTAATGAAATCCATAGCTATTTGTTCCCACTTCCATTGTGGTATCTCAGGTTGTTCCAGCAAACCCGAAGGATCTGGTGTTCGGCTTTGACTTTGGCACATGTGATGCATTTGCCAACATAAGTGGCAACATCTTTCTTCATTCCTGGCCACCAATAAAACGACCTAAGATCTTGGTACATCTTATCGGCACCAGGATGAACGGAATATCGTGTCTTGTGTGCCTCGTCAAATATAAGTGTTCAGAGTTCATCTACTGCCGGGATCCACACACGATCCTGATAGTAGATAACTCCATCTTGTTTAGTCACAAAATGTTTCTCGGCTCCACAATCTAGCTCTTGTTTCAAATTGTCTCTAGCCACTGCTTCTTGTTCTGCTTTTAGCATTTGATCTTTCAGACTTGTTTGCACGGTCTTTCCCATGGCTCGAACGTGCAAGGGTTTGACTCTTTCCTTCTGACTCAAAGCATCTGCAACAACATCTGCCTTGCCCGGATGGTATTTGGTCACACAATCGTAATCGTTCAGGAGCTCAACCCAACGTCTCTATCTCATGTTAAGCTCCTTCTGATCAAATATGTGTTGTAAACTCTTGTGATTTGTGAAGATAGTGCACTTGGTACCATACAAGTAATGCCTCCAAATCTTTAAAGCAAAGACAACAACTCCCAATTCTAGATCGTGTGTTGTGTAGTTCTTTTCATGTATCTTTAACTGTCTTGAGGCGTAAGCAATGACTTTGTCTCGTTGCATTAAAACACATCCGAGTCCCTGATGGGAAGCATCACAGTATACCACAAAGTCATCATTGCCTTCTGGGAGTGTTAAGATTGGAGCATTGCACAATCTTTGTTTCAGTGTCTAGAATGCCTCTTCTTGTTTCTGAGTCCACACAAAAGGTTCACTCTTCTGTGTGAGTTTGGTGAGAGGCAAGGCTATCTTAGAGAAATTCGAAAAGAATCTCCGGTAATAACCTGCCAATCCTAAGAATGATATGATCTCTGTTGGTGTTGTAGGCACATCCCAGTTTTTGATTGCTTCAATCTTGGCAGGATCCACATGACTACCATCACTGTTAATCACGTGACCCAAGAACTGAACTTCTCTTAGCCAGAATTCACATTTAGAAAATTTAGCATAGAGTCGCTCTTCTTTCAGAAGTTCCTAGACTATTTTAAGGTGTTGTTCATGTTCTTTCTCGTTTTTTGAATAAATCAGTATATCATCAATAAAGACGATAACGAACTGATCTAAGTACGGCTTGCACACCCGGTTCATTAAATCCATGAACACAGCCGATTCGTTCGTTAATCCGAATGGCATCACCATGAACTCGTAGTGACCGTATCGGGTACGAAATGCCATCTTTGGTATGTCCTTCGGAGCTGATGATAACCTGATCTCAGGTCTATCTTTGAAAAGTATTGTGCTCCCTGTAACTGATCAAACAAATCATCAATCCTCGGTAACAGGTACCGATTCTTGATGGTGAGTTTGTGGAGCTCTCTGTAATCAATGCACATCTTGAAAGTTCCATCCTTCTTCTTAACAAAAAGAACCGGAGCTCCCAACGGGGAAAAGCTCGGTCGGATGAATCCTTTGTCGAGTGGCTCTTGTAATTAGTTGGAAAACTCCTACATTTCAGATGGTGCAAGTCTGTAAGGAGACTTAGCTACAGGAGTCGCTCCCGGAATCAAGTCAATTCGAAACTGCACCGATCTCTCGGGTGGCAGTCCCGGTAAGTCATCCGGAAACATGTCCGCATAGTCTTTCACAATTGGTACATCTTGAATCTTGATTGTTTTCTTGTTTTTCTCTACCACGTGAGCTAGGAATGCGACACATTGCTTTATGAGGTAGTTGCGAGCCTTCATGCATGATATTATCTTGACACTGCGTTTCGCTTGATCTCCATGAATTTCCAAAATCCCATTGTTCTCCACTGGAATACGTAGTAGCCTTTCGGAACAGATGAACTCTACTCTGTTAAGAGATAGCCAATCCATTCCGACGATGATGTCGAAACTGCCCGGCTCCATCGGTATCAAGTCGATGGAAAATGTGTGATTACCAAGTGTTAGTGGGCAATTCCTAAGTACTGTGTCTACTGTGAGTTGTTTGCCGTTTGCTATCTCAATAGTGTAAGGGGAGTCTAACAATTCCTCAACATAATTAAGATGGCATGCAAAATAGGATGAGATAAAACTCTAATCTGCACCAGTGTCAAATAATATGGATGCGTAGAAGTCAGATAAGAGAAATGTACCCGTGATCACGTTCGGGTCCTGTCAAGCCGCAGCTGCTCCGATCTGAAAGGCTCGTCCTCTTGCTGCTGGAGCCCGTGGTTGAGCTTTCTTGGGACAATAGCTCGAAAAATGACCAGGTTCGCCACAAGTGTAGCATGACCTGTTATCAGCAGCAGCAGTAGTGACTGCATTGTTGATTCTGTTCTGAGCCCTCGGGCTCCTGCATTGGGCTGCCAGATGACCAAACTTCCCACAGTTAGTGCAGTGTCTGCACTAGATGCTTGGTAAATGATGATACTGGCATGTGTTGCACAAAGGTGCAGTGCCAGTGTAGGGCCTTCTGATCTGCAATGGTGGTGGTTGGTTGAGCATCGGTGTCTGAGTGGTCGCAGCGAAGTTCTTGACCACTTTTTGTTTCTTAGCCGGCCTCTTGTCCGGCTTCCTTGAAGTTCCAGCTTTGGCTGAGTCAGCCTCTTTCTTGAGCACCCCAGAGGCAACCATCACATCTGTCATTGTTGATGACAGAGTAACAGCCATTTCCAGGGTGGTTGGATGAGTAGCAACAATAAAACCTTGCATACAAGACGGTAATCCCCCGATATACCGTTCAATTCTCTTTTCCAGTGTTGGCACTATATCAGGTGCCAATGATGCTAGCTCGTGAAATCTTGTGGTGTAGGCCAGATGCCCAGCACCAATCAAAAAAAGATTGGGTAACTCAGTCTCAACCTTTTTAAGTTCATTCCTTGGGCAAAACTCTGCCCGTAGTATGGCTTTGAAGTCGTCCCAAGGTGTAACATCAGTGCCGGAACCGCAACCGGAACAGTGATCTCTACAGTACAGGAACAGTAAAACAGGTATGAATCATACACATTTTAGTAATTTTCATATTCATATCATTTATCATTATCATGGTGAGTTGTCATAAAACAGTTTCAGACACATTTAACAGAAACACAGTTCAGAACGATGGTTCTTGAGTCGAGTAATTACCTGGAAACACAGAACCATTATGTGATTATTTGTTTAGGATTTATTATGTATAAACGTATGTGAGATCTACGGAACAAAACACACGAATATTGTTATGTGAATGCTAAATTGACGGGTTATTCGTATAGATGACGATCTGTACGAATATATCTGAAAGTTTAACGTTCTGAATGATATTCTATAATTAGAAAACAAGATTGGAAAGTATAGTTATCGTCGTGTTCGTACGGGTGACGATTCGAACGAATACGCGCGACGACTGTACATTTCGATTTAAACAGTTAATTTTGTTTTAAATTGCTAATAAATAGGAAGATGTTAGTTAATTTATTAGGAATCACAACCTTGTATAATTAAAAGATTTCTAATTTTATAACCGTATCGTTTCGTCGCGAAAACTACGCGAAACGGCATATTACGCGAAACCGAACGAGACCGATCAACCGGGTGTGGTGAAGCATTTATTATGGCAATTAAATGCCATAATCACATTCACCAACCTCCCTCTCTCTCTCTAAGTCGTCTCCCTCTCTCTCTAAACATTCCAAACTTCTCTCTACAATTGGAAGCTCATTTCAAGCCGGATTCGAGCATAGTTGGTGTCAAGACGTTCACCTCAACACGAAGATTAAGGAAGTACAAAGAAATCAAGCTTTTACCCGTCGATTTTGAGGTAAATCTTCATTTTATTTTCGGTTTTAGTGAGTTTCACGAACCCATTTTTTTGTTTTGGTAGTTTGTTCGGTCTAAACACTTAGAAAACACATGGAGAAACACATATGAGTAACTAGAAGGCTTTAGAAACTAACCTGTAACAGATTCGAGTTGAAATGGGATGAAGATGATACAGGTTCGTGGGCTTCTAGATCGGCCGAACCCTACACGAGCCTTTTTCCCTGCAACGAACCCTGTAGCAGCATGCAGCCGAACCTGTTATCTCTGACCACCCTGCAACGAACCTGCTAGGGTGGCGAATCATTAGCCGAACCTTAAGTGGTCACGAGCCCAGGATAGGAACGAACCTTCGGTTAAGGAATTAGAAAGCAACGAACCCGCACCAACCCTGCCGAACCAGTGCACCTTGCCGAGCCTTTCGAAGTTAAGCGAACCATCGGATGCCATTGAACGAACCTGCATAGGTAGACCAACCGAACCCTTACATGACAAACCTGTTAAGACCGAACCTTGCATGGCCGAACCTTGGCCATGCAACTCACAAACCCTCAACCGAACCTTGTTAAGTCAGCCGAACCCAAGGTCACTTCATCAAGGGTTCGCTGCCTTGGGATGATGCCGAACAACAAACCACCTACAACCTGAGATCTTAGGATGCAAGAGGGTTAGATACGTACATATACATAAGGCAAAGTTGTGTGTGTGCATGGGATACGTGGGTATGCATGGGAATGACATGAGATATTAAATCTTGTGTAACAACTAGTTATAAATGAATATGATAGCATTAAGGACAAATAACAAGGGATTCAAGATCGAGTGATGTACTAGATTATCAACATCTACATTATGAAATGTTCATAATAATTCACTTAGATGAGTAATTATTTACATGAGACCATTTATGAACTTGAATCATGACCAATTAGAAAGCAAGGATGTCCAATTGAAACCAAAGTTTGATATTGGGCCTAAATGGACCCAATGGGGCTTAATAAAGCCCATCATGTATTAAATGATTTAGTAAACTCAAGTTATGAGAAGTTGATAAAATCTCATTTATTTATAACTTATTATATTTTATTAAATGATCTTGACTTAATAATTGAAATAGAATAAGGTTAATTGTAATGTTTTGATTTAAATACTTATTGTGATATAATTGTTTGGGAACTTGTTGAAAAATAGACAATTTCATTGTCTGGATTTTAAACAGAAAACAAAGGAAACTCTGCCGAAATTTTCTAAAATATAAAAAGTAAGCTGTTATAATTAATCATGGGATTAGGATCATAAGAAGGGTAATTAAGATAGAATAGATCTTAGATACACTTAGTACTAAGACACTTAGTTGCGCACACAACAAGACTCAAGGTCTTAGGCACAACGACTACTACGCGTACTTATTATATTCGAATTCTTATAAAATAAATCAGGAACCGAAGATACTTAGCTTACATACGGGAGCGCGCATTTTGTGTTAGATCAAATTACATAGCAGCACAAGTGAGTTCATTGCCCCTTTTCTAACATTTTTGTTTTAAAACGCGGGGCTGAGAAGCATGCGTAAACTGTTTATTTAAATTGTTTACTTGAATGCTTTTAAATTATATGTTTTACATATGTATAAATGTTATCCTAGATCATATCTAGGAAGATTTTATGCAGGTTATTAACTGATTTACTTATGTATATTAAGTGAATAATCAAGTTAAACTAAACTTTTCAACAAGTCAAAACATTTCAAACAAATCAAACTAAACATTTTGACAAATCAAGTGGGTGAGTTCAAGGAATCAAATCAAACATTTTGACAAAACAAGTGGGTGAATTCAAGGGATCAAAACAAACATTTTGACAAAACAAGTGGGTGAATTCAAGGAATCAAATCAAACATTTTGACAAAACAAATGTGGGACATCAAGACATCAATAAAACAATCTTTGCAAAGATAACGTTCAATGTTCTATAAACCAAGTGTTTGTTGAACAATGAATCAAGTGTACAACCGATCAATGAATCTTGTATTCTATGATCAACACATCAAGTACATCTTGTGACAAAATCAGACAATCATTTTTAAGGGAAAATCTGGGAAATATCAGAGATAGCATACGCCAAAAACATTGACGAAACATAAAATCCTGCATTTCAAGAAGTCCTAGCTAGACCGTTTGACTTGTAGGTCGTATGTTTGAGGATATTTACAGTTTCCCTAACTACTAAGTACCTAGATTGACAGACTAGTCTACTCGAGTATGACCATAGGCCCCAATCATAAGGACTTAGATTTTATTAAATGTTTATTTACTTGTTTAATTAAGCATTTATAACTGTTTATACAATTGTGTAGTTGATCATATTGTGTGATGAACTTGTGAAATCAACATGGATTTCAAATGATTGTAATGACAGGGACAACAAGCAGAGGAACTTATGGGATTGTGTTAAGGGTAAAAATGCTTAATTGTCATTAACAGCAGTGTCATATGCATATTAGTATGTGGTGGGATGTTGGCTAGGGCTTGTCCCTTACATATGCCCTATATATAAGCATACCGATGTGGATATTACATGTGGTGTTAATGAGGTTAGGGTCTTTACCAAAGGAGGTTTTCAAATCAGTTTCAAATCATTTACAAATACTAAACTACATGAACTCACCAACCATGTGTTGATTTTATTTTTGCATGACTTCTCAGGTGACGAACAGGTCAACTAGGAAGCTTATGCTTTTGGGCTAGGACTTCATATAGAAGACTTAGTATTTTGGACCTGCATATTTTTGAAGACATCATCATACAATTTATTTTGTTTATCTTGTGTAAATACAAGATAGTTATTTTATGATGTTTACAATAGATTTACATTGTTAAATTATAAACTATACTGATGTAATTTAACTTTGTAATTCTATTTTAATTAGCATTTCTCATTCATATCATGTGCAATGTAAACAATCTGATCACTTCTGATTATCACTCCCGATATCGCGCCCCGGGAACCTTCCGCCCGTCGGGGAAACCCGATCCTACCCCGCCGGCTCGGGGTGTGACAGATTGGTATCAGAGCCATGGTTATAGAGAAATATAGGTCACTTATTTAAATGGTTTGGCCTAGACTATAACCTAGGGACCCTGCATGTAGAGAACATAGGACTTAAGACTTATTTGCATATTGTCTTCTGTATTCGATCATCGCACTAACCGATGACTTTATTGGTTATGATCAGAATGCCTCCACGAAGACAACCTCCCTTGATACAGCTACCACCTCAAGACTTGGCTCCACACTCCTCCACACCGTCTCCGAATGACTCTCCACCACCACCTCCTCCACCTCCTCCTCCCCCTCCTCCATTGATTACTCAAGCATCTGGTTCAGGCACAACACCGACTATGGACCCTGCTACTATCGCTCTGGTGACGTTACTGAGTAGCCAGATGACAAATCAGATGAAAGAAGCAATACCGGAGATGTTCCTTCGTCTTCGTAATGAAATCCTCAACACTGGCAACACATCAGGAGAAGCCAGTGGAAATACTGGAGATTCATCTCATTACTCCTACAAGTCCTTTGTAGGATGTAAACCACCCAGTTTTAGTGGGTCTGAAGGCGCCGTTGGATTAATCCAATGGATTGAGAAGATTGAGGCAACATTGGACCTTTGCAGCTGGCCCGAACACCACAAGGTCCGTTACTCAGCAGGAACATTCAACAAACGGGCTCTGACCTGGTGGAATGGTCAGATCAACGCCTGAGGAAGAGAGGAAGCTATGGCAATGTCATGGGAAGACTTCAAAGCACTGCTGCAAACAGAATTTTGTCCCAAGAATGAGCTGCAGAAGTTGGAGGTTGAACTATCCAACCATGTGATGAAGGGAGCTGATCACATGGGGTACACTACTCGTTACCACGAGTTAGTTGCTTTGGTACCAGATATGGTGCCAACTCTGGAGAAAAGGATAGACCGTTATGTAGGTGGACTTCCCGCCTGCATTCAGGGCATGGTTGTTTCAGCCAACCCTACTACTGTCGAATCCGCAGTGAGACTGTCTGGGAAACTCACTGACCTCATGGTAGCCTCTGGAGTTCTAAAGAAGGAGGCTGAACCCAGCAAGAACAAAGCAGGATCTTCAAAGAAACCCTCCCATCATCAGAAGAAGAAACAAAAGACCATCAAGAACTATGCAGTGGCCACACCTCTGCAACAAATAGCAGCAGCACCACAAAACCCCAACCGCAAACCTTACACTGGCACGTTTCCTCTGTGTGCCAAGTGTCAGTATCATCACCCTGCTGACACTCCCTGCAAGCATTGCACGGGATGCGGACGGAAGGGCCATTGGGTCCAGTACTGCAGGATGACTCCTAATTAAGCAGTCAACAATGCTGCTTTGGCTCTCCCTCCACCAGCTAATCAGAACCATGGTGGATGCTATAACTGTGGCGAACAAGGCCACTTTGCGAAGAATTGCCCAAAGAAGGCTCAACCAGCAGTTCAAGCACCCCGTGGACGAGCCTTTGCTATCGGAGCACCAGCTGCACGCCAGGACCCAAATGTGGTCACTGGTACGTTTCTCTTACATGACTTTAATGCATCTGTCTTATTTGATACTGGTGCGGATCAGAGTTTTATCTCTACCGATTTTGCATGCCAACTAGACTTCATAGAGGAACAGTTAGACTCCCCTTACATTATAGAAGTAGCTAACGGGAAACAGATTACAGTTAGTACAGTTTATAGAGATTGCCCATTGACACTCAATGGTCATACATTTGCCATCGACTTGATACCGATGGAGTTGGGTAGTTTCGACATCATTGTTGGAATGGATTGGCTTTCCTCTAACCGAGTGGAAGTCATCTGTTCTGAGAAGCTGCTTCGAATTCCATTGCCGAGTCATCGTGTATTGGAAGTATAAGGGGATCAAGCAAAACGAAGTGTCAAAATCATTTCTTGCATAAAGGCGCGTAAGTGCCTACAGAAGCAGTGCATGGCGTTCTTGGCTCATGTGGTGGAAAAGGAGAAAGAGAAGAAAAAGATTCAAGATGTACCAGTAGTGAAAGAATATTCTGAAGTATTCCCTGAAGATCTACCTGGTTTGCCACCTGAGCGACCAGTAGAGTTCCGAATTGACTTAATTCCTGGAGCAACTCCTGTTGCTAAATCTCCTTACTGGTTAGCACCTTCAGAGATGCAGGAATTGTCTAATCAGTTACAAGAGTTACTTGACAAGGGTTTCATCAGACCGAGCTACTCACCTTGGGGAGCTCCGGTCTTGTTCGTGAAGAAGAAAGACGGATCGTTCAGAATGTGCATAGATTACAGAGAGCTGAACAAACTAACCATCAAGAATCGGTATCCATTACCGAGGATTGATGATTTGTTTGACCAACTGCAAGGAGCTCAATACTTCTCAAAGATTGACTTACGGTCCGGATATCATCAGCTGAGAGTTCAAGATGAAGACATACCGAAAACGGCCTTCCGAACAAGATACGGGCATTATGAATTTATGGTGATGCCCTTCGGATTGACAAATGCACCAGCGGTTTTCATGGACCTCATGAACCGAGTGTGCAAGCCGTACTTGGATCAGTTTGTCATTGTCTTTATTGATGACATACTGATTTATTCCAAGACTAAGACGGAGCATGAACAACACCTCAAGAAGATCTTGGAGCTGTTGAAGGAAAAGAAACTCTATGCCAAATTCTCCAAGTGTGAATTTTGGCTAAGAGAAGTTCAATTTCTGGGTCATGTAGTTAACAACGAGGGGATTCATGTGGATCCTGCCAAGATTGAAGCGATAAAGAATTGGGACACTCCGAAGACACCGACGGAGATACGGTCTTTTCTGGGATTGGCGGGTTATTACAGAAGGTTTATCTCAAACTTTTCTAAGATAGCCTTGCCTCTCACTAAGCTAACCCAGAAAAGCGAACCGTTTGTCTGGGAGCAGAAACAAGAAGATGCTTTTCAGACCTTGAAACAGAAACTATGTGATGCTTCAATTCTATCTCTCCCAGAGGGCTGTGATGACTTTGTTGTGTACTGTGATGCTTCCCATCAGGGACTCGGTTGTGTGTTAATGCAACGGGACAAAGTCATAGCCTATGCATCAAGACAGTTAAAGATTCATGAGAAGAATTACACTACTCATGATCTTGAACTGGGAGCAGTAATCTTCGCCTTGAAGATTTGGAGACATTACTTATATGGCACCCAGTGTACCATATTCACAGATCACAAAAGTTTACAGCACATCTTTGATCAGAAGGAGCTCAACATGCGACAGCGTCGTTGGGTTGAACTTCTGAATGACTACGATTGTGTGATCAAATACCATCCGGGAAAGGCGAACGTTGTAGCCGATGCCTTGAGCCGGAAGGAACGAGTCAAACCCCTACGTGTTAGAGCAATGGGGATAACCGTGCAGACCAGTTTAAGTGACAAGATTATTCAAGCGCAACAAGAAGCACTTGAACGAGATAATCTGAAGAAAGAACTTGATTGCGGAGCAGAGAAACAGTTTGACACGAAGCCTGATGGTATGATCTACTACAAGGAACGTATATGGATCCCTGCGGTAGATGAATTGAGAAAACTTATCTTCGATGAAGCACACAAGACTAAATACTCTGTTCATCCAGGTGCTGATAAGATGTATCAAGACTTGCGTGGATTTTATTGGTGGACTGGAATGAAGAAGGACATAGCCGAATACGTCGGTCAATGTCTAACGTGTGCGAAGGTTAAGGCGGAACACCAAAGACCGTCCGGTCTATTGGAACAGCCTTAGATTCCGCTCTGGAAGTGGGAACAAATAGCTATGGATTTCATTACCAAGCTACCCTGCACTTCCAGCGGTCATGATACAATTTGGGTGATCATTGATCGTCTAACCAAATCTGCTCATTTCTTGCCCATGCGTGAGAACTTCACCATGGATAAACTGGCAAGATTATACATCAAAGAGATAGTGGTACGCCATGGTGTGCCATTGTCTATTATTTCTGATCGAGATAGCAGATTCACATCAAGGTTCTGGCAATCATTACAGAAATCTCTAGGGACACAGTTGAATCTGAGTACAGCTTACCACCCACAAACGGATGGCCAAAGCGAACGTACTATCCAAACCCTAGAGGACATGTTGAGAACCTGTGTTCTAGACTTCGGTGGGAATTGGGATTCCCATTTGCCACTGATTGAGTTCTCCTATAATAACAGTTACCACAACAGTATCGGATGTGCACCGTTCGAGGCTCTTTATGGCCGGAAATGTCGCTCACCGATCTGTTGGACTGAAATTGGGGACAACCGAATAACGGGGCCAGAACTAATTCAAGAAACCACTGACAAGATAGCTCAGATTCAAAGAAGACTACAAGCAACATGGAGCAGACAAAAGAGCTACGCCGACAAACGGCGCAAGCCGTTGGAATTCCAAATGGGAGACCGTGTAATGTTGAAGGTATCCCCATGGAAAGGCGTTGTACGCTTTGGAAAGAAAGGCAAATTAGCACCGCGATACGTGGGACCGTTCGAGATCATCGAACGTATACGTCCTGTAGCTTATCGACTGAGATTACCAGATGAACTCAGTGGTGTGCATGATGTGTTTCACATCTCAAACTTAAAGAAATGCCTTGTTGACGAGTCTCTCGTCATTCCAATCGAAGATATTCAAGTCGATGAACTGTTGCATTTCATTGAAGAACCTTTAGAGATTATGGATCGCAAGGTTAAACAACTGAGGCGAAGCCGTATTCCTATTGTAAAGGTTCGATGGAATTCAAGACGCGGGCCCGAGTTCACTTGGGAACGTGAAGATCACATGAAGTTAAAGTATCCTCAACTGTTTGAAGAGGAAGCTGTACCCGATAACAACACTTAAATTTCGGGACGAAATTTCTCTAACAAGGGGAGACTGTAACATCAGTGCCGGAACCGCAACCAGAACAGTGATCTCTACAGTACAGGAACAGTAAAACATGTATGAATCATACACATTTTAGTAATTTTCATATTCATATCATTTATCATTATCATGGTGAGTTGTCATAGAACAGTTTCAGACACATTTAACAGAAACACAGTTCAGAACGATGGTTCTTGAGTCGAGTAATTACCTGGCAACACATAACCATTATGTGATTATTTGTTTAGGATTTATTATGTATAAACGTATGTGAGATCTACGGAACAAAACACACGAATATTGTTATGTGAATGCTAAATTGACGGGTTATTCGTATAGATGACGATCTGTACGAATATATCTGAAAGTTTAACGTTCTGAATGATATTCTATAATTAGAAAACAAGATTGGAAAGTATAGTTATCGTCGTGTTCGTACGGGTGACGATTCGAACGAATACGCGCGACGACTGTACATTTCGATTTAAACAGTTAATTTTGTTTTAAATTGCTAATAAATAGGAAGATGTTAGTTAATTTATTAGGAATCACAACCTTGTATAATTAAAAGATTTCTAATTTTATAACCGTATCGTTTCGTCGCGAAAACTACGCGAAACGGCATATTACGCGAAACCGAACGAGACCGATCAACCGGGTGTGGTGAAGCATTTATTATGGCAATTAAATGCCATAATCACATTCACCAACCTCCCTCTCTCTCTCTAAGTCGTCTCCCTCTCTCTCTAAACATTCCAAACTTCTCTCTACAATTGGAAGCTCATTTCAAGCCGGATTCGAGCATAGTTGGTGTCAAGACGTTCACCTCAACACGAAGATTAAGGAAGTACAAAGAAATCAAGCTTTTACCCGTCGATTTTGAGGTAAATCTTCATTTTATTTTCGGTTTTAGTGAGTTTCACGAACCCATTTTTTTGTTTTGGTAGTTTGTTCAGTCTAAACACTTAGAAAACACATGGAGAAACACATATGAGTAACTAGAAGGCTTTAGAAACTAACCTGTAACAGATTCGAGTTGAAATGGGATGAAGATGATACAGGTTCGTGGGCTTCTAGATCGGCCGAACCCTACACGAGCCTTTTTCCCTGCAACGAACCCTGTAGCAGCATGCAGCCGAACCTGTTATCTCTGACCACCCTGCAACGAACCTGCTAGGGTGGCGAATCATTGGCCGAACCTTAAGTGGTCACGAGCTCAGGATAGGAACGAACCTTCGGTTAAGGAACTAGAAAGCAACGAACCCGCACCAACCCTGCCGAACCAGTGCACCTTGCCGAGCCTTTCGAAGTTAAGCGAACCATCGGATGCCATTGAACGAACCTGCATAGGTAGACCAACCGAACCCTTACATGACAAACCTGTTAAGACCGAACCTTGCATGGCCGAACCTTGGCCATGCAACTCACAAACCCTCAACCGAACCTTGTTAAGTCAGCCGAACCCAAGGTCACTTCATCAAGGGTTCGCTGCCTTGGGATGATGCCGAACAACAAACCACCTACAACCTGAGATCTTAGGATGCAAGAGGGTTAGATACGTACATATACATAAGGCAAAGTTGTGTGTGTGCATGGGATACGTGGGTATGCATGGGAATGACATGAGATATTAAATCTTGTGTAACAACTAGTTATAAATGAATATGATAGCATTAAGGACAAATAACAAGGGATTCAAGATCGAGTGATGTACTAGATTATCAACATCTACATTATGAAATGTTCATAATAATTCACTTAGATGAGTAATTATTTACATGAGACCATTTATGAACTTGAATCATGACCAATTAGAAAGCAAGGATGTCCAATTGAAACCAAAGTTTGATATTGGGCCTAAATGGACCCAATGGGGCTTAATAAAGCCCATCATGTATTAAATGATTTAGTAAACTCAAGTTATGAGAAGTTGATAAAATCTCATTTATTTATAACTTATTATATTTTATTAAATGATCTTGACTTAATAATTGAAATAGAATAAGGTTAATTGTAATGTTTTGATTTAAATACTTATTGTGATATAATTGTTTGGGAACTTGTTGAAAAATAGACAATTTCATTGTCTGGATTTTAAACAGAAAACAAAGGAAACTCTGCCGAAATTTTCTAAAATATAAAAAGTAAGCTGTTATAATTAATCATGGGATTGGGATCATAAGAAGGGTAAATAAGATAGAATAGATCTTAGATACACTTAGTACTAAGACACTTAGTTGCACACACAACAAGACTCAAGGTCTTAGGCACAACGACTACTACGCGTACTTATTATATTCGAATTCTTATAAAATAAATCAGGAACCGAAGATACTTAGCTTACATACGGGAGCGCGCATTTTGTGTTAGATCAAATTACATAGCAGCACAAGTGAGTTCATTGCCCCTTTTCTAACATTTTTGTTTTAAAACGCGGGGCTGAGAAGCATGCGTAAACTGTTTATTTAAATTGTTTACTTGAATGCTTTTAAATTATATGTTTTACATATGTATAAATGTTATCCTAGATCATATCTAGGAAGATTTTATGCAGGTTATTAACTGATTTACTTATGTATATTAAGTGAATAATCAAGTTAAACTAAACTTTTCAACAAGTCAAAACATTTCAAACAAATCAAACTAAACATTTTGACAAATCAAGTGGGTGAGTTCAAGGAATCAAATCAAACATTTTGACAAAACAAGTGGGTGAATTCAAGGGATCAAAACAAACATTTTGACAAAACAAGTGGGTGAATTCAAGGAATCAAATCAAACATTTTGACAAAACAAATGTGGGACATCAAGACATCAATAAAACAATCTTTGCAAAGATAACGTTCAATGTTCTTTAAACCAAGTGTTTGTTGAACAATGAATCAAGTGTACAACCGATCAATGAATCTTGTATTCTATGATCAACACATCAAGTACATCTTGTGACAAAATCAGACAATCATTTTTAAGGGAAAATCTAGGAAATATCAGAGATAGCATACGCCAAAAACATTGACGAAACATAAAATCCTGCAATTCAAGAAGTCCTAGCTAGACCGTTTGACTTGTAGGTCGTATGTTTGAGGATATTTACAGTTTCCCTAACTACTAAGTACCTAGATTGACAGACTAGTCTACTCGAGTATGACCATAGGCCCCAATCATAAGGACTTAGATTTTATTAAATGTTTATTTACTTGTTTAATTAAGCATTTATAACTGTTTATACAATTGTGTAGTTGATCATATTGTGTGATGAACTTGTGAAATCAACATGGATTTCAAATGATTGTAATGACAGGGACAACAAGCAGAGGAACTTATGGGATTGTGTTAAGGGTAAAAATGCTTAATTGTCATTAACAGCAGTGTCATATGCATATTAGTATGTGGTGGGATGTTGGCTAGGGCTTGTCCCTTACATATGCCCTATATATAAGCATACCGATGTGGATATTACATGTGGTGTTAATGAGGTTAGGGTCTTTACCAAAGGAGGTTTTCAAATCAGTTTCAAATCATTTTCAAATACTAAACTACATGAACTCACCAACCATGTGTTGATTTTATTTTTGCATGACTTCTCAGGTGACGAACAGGTCAACTAGGAAGCTTATGCTTTTGGGCTAGGACTTCATATAGAAGACTTAGTATTTTGGACCTGCATATTTTTGAAGACATCATCATACAATTTATTTTGTATATCTTGTGTAAATACAAGATAGTTATTTTATGATGTTTACAATAGATTTACATTGTTAAATTATAAACTATACTGATGTAATTTAACTTTGTAATTCTATTTTAATTAGCATTTCTCATTCATATCATGTGCAATGTAAACAATCTGATCACTTCTGATTATCACTCCCGATATCGCGCCCCGGGAACTTTCCGCCCGTCGGGGAAACCCGATCCTACCCCGCCGGCTCGGGGTGTGACACAAGGCATTGACAGAGCCTCATCCGTGCCTCTGGTATGAACTTGAGCGTTCCACTAAGTTAGTGCTCGTTTGTGAAGTGAACCAGCAACATACTTCACCTTATACTGCTCAGGACAGTTGCTAATCTCCAGAGTTGACTCCATCTTTTCGATCCATTGGATCAATCCGACAGCTCCTTCACTGCCACTGAAATTCGGTGGCTTGCATCCCACAAAGTTCTTGTTGGAGTAGTCTTGATGATGCCTGGTATTACCGTTTCCTTCTCCAGATGAGTTGACGAAGTTACTGTTATTGTTGGCAAAGTAGCCAGTGCTATAGTCGCAGGATTCAACTGATGAACAAGCGGTGGCGGAGGTGGAGGTGGTTATGTAGGAGAGTCAGCAGGTGAAGGTGTAGATGAGTGCGATGCTGAATCATGTGGTGGTGGTGGCAGTATAGCTGGTGGTGGTCTTCTTGGCGGCATTCTGATCATAACTGAAGGAAAAATCGGTTAGTGCAGTGATCAGATGCAGAAGACACATGCAAATAGAGTCCTATGTCATATGATTTCTACATGAGGGTCCCTAGTTTATAGTCTAGGCCAAACCGTTAAAGTAATATGACCTATATTTCTCTATAACCATGGCTCTGATACCAATTTGTCACACCCGAGCCGGCGGGCTGGATCGACTTTCCCGCCGGGCGGAAGGTACCCGGGGCGCGATATCGTTTGATAATCGAAATGATCAGATTGTTTACATAGCACATTAGATTTAAATGAGAAATGCTAACATGACAATGATATAGAATTACAAAGTTAAATTACATTGTTCCTCATAATTTAACTAAGTAAATCTACCCAAAAGAATCAATGAGTTTATATCTTGATCTGTACAAGATATACAAAAGATGATTCGATGTTTTGTCATTCAAAATATGATCACACAAAATGTAGCTAGGTCTTCTAAAAGTCCACTACCTATGTTCTTGAATATGGGCGACTAAACCTGTTCGTTACCTGAGAAAAACATGCATTTAAGAAAAGTCAACACTAGGTTGGTGAGTTCATAAATTTTGTAATTGAAAACATTGATTTGTTCACATGCACAATCACAATGTAATTCCTGTCACTTGTATGTTGTTTGATTCACCCATTCTCCCAATGGCCTCTCAATAGTTATATTTATAAGTAGTATCTCATCCTAGTAATTATGCTTATATATAGGACATATGTAGGGGAACCAAGCCCCAGCCAACATCCCACCACATAACTACTAGAACTCCACAGTACTTGCAATACAACTATACATATCCATTCCCATTTCACCTGTTCATCTCATCTGTTAATCACCTATCAAATCATGTGTGGAATAATATAATAATAAGAGTTTAATTATCAAACCGAAGTATTGATAACCCTTTTATGTATTAAGGATATTAGATTTATCAAATCTGATCCATGTAGTATTCTGTTACTTGTGGGGTTAACTGTTAGTCACTTTTAATTATTAAGAGTGTAAGTTAACCAATTGTTCTTTGTTCTCAACTTGAAATGCATAGAGCCTAAAAGGAATCCATTTCAACCTTCACGTAATCAGGTTACAATGGATCCGATTTACCTCTATCTCATTGTATTCCCATAGACCTCAACGGAAGCTATTACCAGTAGTGGAACATGAGAGAAGATCAATTTCTCAACCTACTAGTCAATAGGATCCTGCTAGATTAATTACAATATCCCTGCAGATTAGTATCACCATGTGACGCTTCCCAGACCCTGACTTGAAGTCGCCCTGTTACCGGTCATACGTTACCGGCCAAATGAAATTACGAGTAACATACCGACCTACTCGCCGAAGGTTTGTCAAACCTATGGTACCACTATGCTATCGTCGGTTTAGTCACGTCAAACTAACTGGTCAGCGATTATAAAGGGGCTTACATGATCAATTTGCATAACGGCACATGATTTAAATGATATAATACAACAGTTCAATAGTAATTAATTGTAATTGTGTTCATCTGTGTTATTTGTTCTCATGGTTGTATGTTCTCATTGTTATTAACAAGGTTAAATAAGAACTTGTCTTATTATATTATGTTAATTGTGTATGAATGGTGTTGTTATCATGAAGGTTTATTATCGTGATTACCATTCCTTGTTTTCCATATAGTCACCATGTTGTCATTAAGCCGTGGTAAGAACTAGTCTTACAACCCTTAATCGACTCAGGTGGTGGACAATAGTTGTTCCATGTTATCTTGTAATATGTGTTGAGTTGTAAGCTAAGTGTTATAAGCACTTGTCTTATTACACTTAGTTAACTCTATTGTTGAATGATTTTAAGAAGATGTGTTATCTTCATATCATTCTTGTGTTTTGTCCTTGTCATCATGTTCTCCTGTGATTATTTCAAGGTTTGTTCTTGTATGAATAAATAAGTGTTGTAAGATATAATCTTGCAACTATATTATTCTATTGTGTTGATATTAAAATCCCTAGTATAGAGGATTTACAATTTCCGGTTATCTTTGCTTGAAAACCCTAACGGCTTCCTATTGCTTCTTACTTGAAATGTGGGTGCATGGTGGGTATAATTTATTTGATTAGTCCATGTTTAACCTTAGATGTTATACATTGATTACACCTCATGGTAACTTATTAGATTTTCCCATGCACACACATAGCCATCCGCATGCATACTATCCACGTAGCCCACCCTTGATCTTGCACCCTTTTTCCCAAACAAGCAACCCAATCCGAATCATGCCTGGCCAATTGGGAGCTGCCGAATGAAGGCCTGGCCGAATATGGGTGGCCGCATAAGAGTCTTGGCCAAAAGAAGCTTGGCCGTATGACCTTGACCGAATAGCTTGGCCGACCGAAAGGGTATCTGGACCGAATAAGATCATGCCGAACGAATGGATTTGGCCGGATGTAATCATGCCGAGCGAATGGCTGGGGCCAAATGTAATCATGCCGAGCGAATGGTTTGGGCCGAAGGTGGGCTGCTTCGGCATAGCCTATTTGGCGAGCTGGGCCGAGTCTCATTCGGCTGGTCGAAGGGCAGCAAGGTGGAACACCTATTTTTGAGTTCCATGAACAAGGCATGAAGTTTAACATGTTTCTACCTTATCCTATGTGTTGTGGGTGCGGTTTTCCTAAGGTTTTGGCGAGTTTAACCGACTAAAGTGGTGGATCGGCCAAGGGGTTTGAAAACCCTAAAAATCGAAAAGAAAACTCGTTCTTACCTCAAATAGATCGGTTCAAAGCTTAGATCGGCTGTACTTTCAAGATCTATGTGAGGTAGTGGTCGTTTAGACACCGAAATTACTTGATTTGGTTAAGAAATGAAAAAGATAGAGTTGGGGATTCTAGAGAGAGAATGTAGAGAGAGAGAGAGAGTGACGATAATGGGGTGTTGGCTGGTTGGTGGGGGATATAATGGCATTAAATGCCATAATAAATGGCTTCAATTTACCCGGTTATGTTTGAGTCCGTTCGGTTTCGCTCGGTTTCGCGTAAAACGTCGATTTCATTCCGTTTTCGTAACGAAACGTTACGGTTTTAAAGTTAAGATTTATTAAATTAATTTAGGTGGTAATTCCTAGTAAATTAGCTAGATATATTCAGTTTATTTAAATTTTCAGAAAATGCTTAATAAACTGTTTAAATCGAATCGTATAGTTGTCGCGCGTATTCGTTCGAATCGTCACCCGTATGAATACGACAATAACTACACTTTTCAATATGGTTTTCTAATTATTGGACATCATCCAGAACGTTAACTTTAAGATATATTCATACAGATCGTCACCTATAGGAATAATCCGTCGATTTAGCATTCTCGTAACAACGTCCGTTGTTGTTTTGTTATGTAATTCCTCACATACGTTTATACATAATAGGATCCTAACAAGCATTCATGTGATAGTCTTGCGTTGTTTGATATGTTTCTGGCTGTTAAACCGCGAGTTTGAATCATGTTACTGAAACAATTGCATAATAGTTTTGTGTCAAGCATTACACGATAGTAGCATACAAGTAATACACATAGTTTGTACCTGAGTTACTGTGCAAGTTATTGTGCATATCACTGTACCGGTTACGTTTCCGGCACTGATGTTACATACCGGTTGTGAAAGACTTTGCGGACGTGTTTTCGGATGATCTACCGGGATTGCCACCTGATTGATCGGTGCAATTCTGAATCGATTTGATTCCAAAAGTGGTTCCTATGGCCAAGTCTCCTTATAGACCCTCACCATCAGAAATGCAGGAACTGTCCAATCAATTACAAGGGTTATTGGACAAAGGTTTCATCTGACCGAGTTTCTCACCATGGGGAGCTCCGGTTCTATTTCTTAAGAAAAAGGATGGATCCTTCAGGATGTGCATTGATTACAGAGAGTTCAACAAACTCACCATCAAGAATCGGTACCCGTTACCGAGGATTGATGATCTGTTTGATCAATTATAGGGAGCTCAGTATTTCTCAAAGATAGACCTGCGTTCAGGTTATCACTAGCTCCAAATTCAAGAGGAAGATATACCTAAGACGAACTTTCGTACTTGTTACGTGCACTATGAGTTCATGGTGATGATATTCGGATTGACGAACTCACCGGCAGTGTTCATGAATCTTATGAACCGGGTGTGCAAGCCGTATTTAGACTAGTTCTTTGTTGGCTTCATTGATGATATAATGATTTATTCAAAAAGCGAGAAGTAACATCGACAACACCTCACGACAATCTTGGAACTTCTGAAGAACGAACAAATCTATGCAAAATTCTCCAAGTGTGAATTTTGGCTAAGAGAAGTCAGTTCCTGGGTCACGTGATTAACTGTGATGGAATTCATGTGGATCCTACAAAGATTGAAGCAATAAAGAATTGGGATGTTCCCACAACACCTACAGAAATCAGATCATTTCTGGGTCCGGCAGGTTATTATAGGAGATTCATTTCAAATTTCTCTAAGATAGCCTTGCCACTCACTAAGTTAACCCAGAAAAATGAGCCATTTGTGTGGACCGAAAAACTAGAAGTGGCGTTCCACATACTGAAACAAAGATTGTGCAATGCTCCAATATTAACACCCCCGAAGGCAATGATGATTTTGTAGTATATTGTGATGCTTCCCATCAGGGACTCGGTTGTGTCTTAAGCCAACGAGACAAGGTCATTGCCTACGTGTCGCGACAACTGAAAATACATGAGAAAAACTATACGACGCATGACTTGGAATTGGGAGCTTTTGTCTTTGCTTTAAAGATATGGAGGCATTACCTGTATGGTACAAAATGCACAATCTTCACATATCACAAGAGCTTTCAACATATATTTGATCAAAAGGAGCTTAACATGTGACAAAGACGTTGAGTTGAGCCCCTGAACAATTACGATTGTGTGATCAAACACAATCCGGGCAAAGCTAATGTAGTTGATGACGCTTTGAGCCGGGAGGAAAGAGTCAAACCCTTGCGCATTATAGCAATGGGAATGACTGTGCAAACAAGCCTGAGAGATCAAATTTTACAAGCACAACAAGAAACAGAGGAAAGAAAAAATTTGAGGAACGAGCTCGACTATGGAGCAGAGAAACATTTTGAGACAAAACAAGATCGAGTTATCTATTATCAGGACCGTGTCTGGATCCTGGCAGTAGATGAACTCCGGAAGCTTATTCTTGACGAGGCACACAAATCACGCTATTCTGTTCTTCCTGGTGCGGATAAGATGTACCAAGATCTTAGGTCATTTTATTGGTGGCCAGGTATGAAAAAGGATGTGGCTAATTATGTTGGTAAGTGCCTCATATGTGCCAAAGTCAAAGCTGAACACCAGAAACCATCAGGTTTGCTAGAGCAACCCGCGATACCATAATGGAAGTGGGAACAAATAGCTATGGATTTCATAACCAAGCTACCCCGCACTTCCAGCGGACATGATTCCATATGGATCATCATTGATAGATTGACCAATTCCGCTCACTTTTTGCTGATTCGAGAGAATTACAAGATAGAGAAACTAGCAAGACTTTATGTCAATGAAATAGTAGTGCGGCACATATTATTTCTGACTGGGAACAGTCGATTTACATCGATGTTTTGGCAATCATTGCACCAATCCTTAGGGATAAGTGTGAACCTGAGCACCGCATATCATCCACAAACGGATGGTCAAAGCAAGAGAACAATCCAAAACCTAGAGGATATGTTGAGAACATGCGTCCTTGACTTTAGTGGAAGTTGGAACACTCATTTATCACTCATTGAATTCTCCTACAACAATGGCTACCACAGCAGTATCGGATGTGCTCCGTTCGAAGCACTGTATGGTAGAAAATGTTGGTCGCCAATTTTTTGGAACGAAGTGGGAGACAATAGGATCATTGGGCCTGAACTTATTCGCGAAACTACTGATAAAATTGCTTAGATCCAACAAAGATTACAAGGTACACGTAGTCGCCAAAAGAGTTACGCAGACAAACGGCGAAAGCCTTTCGAATTTCAGGTGGGTGACCGAGTCATGCTAAAAGTGTCCCCATGGAAAGACGTAGTTCGTTTTGGGGCTAAAGGCAAGTTAGCACCGAGGTATGTTGGACCATTCGAGATAACCCAACGGATTGGTCCTAATCTCAAGAAATGCCTTGCTGATGAATCGTTAGTCATAGCACTGGAAGAAATACAAGTTGATGAACAACTACACTTCATTGTGATACCTGTAAAGATTATGGTTCGTGATGTCAAGAGACTGAAACGAAGCCGTATTCCTATCGTGAGGGTTCGTTGGAACACCAAGCGCGGAGCAGAATTTACCTGGGAGTGTGAGGATCACATGAAGACAAAGTATCCTCATCTGTTTACGGAAGAAGTAGTACCCGACAATGATTCTTAAATTTCGGGACGAAATTCCTTTAACAAGGGGAGACTGTGACAACTAGTACTAGATCGTCCGGCAAATCCATACGGTATGTGTACTTTCATTATTTAGTATGTGTAAATACTATGTGTTAAACAGTTGTGATAACAATTCAGTGAAAACAAGTAACAAAAACAACGGTGCCGGAACATATCGGATGTAACATCAGTGCCGGAACCGTACAGAAACAGTGATCTCAAACAGTAACATGAACTGTAATCAGGTACGAACTATATGCTTTTCATTGTATGTCATGTTCAATATCATATGTCATTATCATTTCATGTTATCAAACAGCGAATTCAGAATCATTTCAGAGAAAGAAAACTCAGAGAACATGGTTCATCAGTTAGATAATAATCTGGCAACACAGAACCATCATGCGATTATGTGTTAGCATTTATTATGTATAAACGTATGTGAGGCCTTACAGAACAAAATAATCCGGATGTCGTTATGTGAATGCTAAATCGACGGATTATTCGTATAGGTGACGATCTATACGAATAAATCTGGAAGTTTAACGTTCTGAATGATATCCGATAATTAGAAAACAATATTGAAAAGTATAGCTATCGTCGTGTTCTTATGGGTGACGATTCGAACGAATACGCGCGACGACTGTACGATTCGATTTTAAACCGTAAATCTAATATTTTTGTATATTTAAAATAAACGAAAGATTTTAGTTAATTTACTAGGAATAACCACCTAAAATAATTTTGTAAATCTTATTTTATAAATCAAGTCTTTCGTTATGAAAATTTATGAAGAACCGACAAATTACTCAAAACCGAACGAGACCGAACCTACCGTGTAATTGTGAATCATTTAATATGGTCTTAAAGACCACACCAACCACCACCAACCCATCTTCTTCACAAAATCTCGTCACCCTCTCTCTAGAAAATCTCAACATTCTCTAAGATTTCTTTTCCAAATCTCCACCATATCAAGCATTTTTTGTGTCAAAATGACCATCACATCGCGTAGAACACGAAAGTACAAGGAATTTATGCTTTCCTCCGTGATTTTGAGGTAAATCTCGAGTTTCTTTTCATTTTCACTACTTAGACACAACCGGGTTTAATGTTTAGGTGTTAAACAACTTGTACACCTTAAAAACACTAATTCGCACGTGTATGAGCTTGAAGGAAACCATATTAGGCTTGTAGCAAACTAGGAAATGAAGATGTTGAGGATGTTTGGTCACGGACAGCAGGTTCGGGAGGGTCTAGGACTGGGTGATTGTTGCAGGTTCGTGAGAACTGGTCAGGAACGAACCTGGACTTAGCCGAACTGTTGGCCGAACCATGACCACCGAACCTTTGATCAACGAACCAAACACTTGGCCGAACCCCTCAAACCCTACGAACCTACATGTATCGCTGCAAACTTACTTCCTCGAACGAACCTAGAATGCCACGAACCCTAGACCAACGAATCCATGGATGGCGAACCCTAATGAGCCGAACCTTAGACCATTTAAATTCAGGATAGCAGCGAACCTAAGATCCTTGTCTATCTAGCCGAACCTTGAATCATTAAAACCTTAAGAAGTAGCGAACCCAGGGACAAACCTTAGGTCGTTGAACCTTAGTGAGCCGAACCTACCATCTTCCTCCATAGGTTCGCTGATCCTAGTCACATTGCACTTGGTTATCAACAAAATATGGGGATTCTAGGGTTGTGGAGTGCATGGGAGTTTATGTACACGTACGTACATAAAATAAATCACGTGTGTGCATGGGAATAATGTAGAGTATTTGATCTCATGCAAACCAACTTTGGAGAAAACTAGGGTTTTCCCTTCTAATAATTATGGAGTCATTCAACCAACAATGAATTAAACTACATGAGTTATTTCCATCTATTAAATTAGCATAACAATTGGGGAAGATCATTATGAAATCTCGTGGATTAAAAGAAGAGTTTAAAAGTTGGATTGTTAAATTAATCATTTACATCTACACTTTAAGAAATTCATAAGGGATATGTGACTAACTTAGATAATTTAATTGAATTATCTATGTTAAGTTATGCAAAGATCTTGATCGCAAATCGTTGAAAATCCGAAGTCTAATAATGGGCCAAGGTGGGCCCAATGGGCCTAACTTAAGCCCATCATATGTTAAAGGACATTTTAATTAAAGTTAATGACATGTTAAAATAAGAAAATGTTTTGTGAACTTTATTAAAATTTAAAATAAATGATTTTGAATGAATATTTAGCTTAAAATGAATTAAATTAGATATGTGTTAATTAAAGAACTTGTTATGATTAACTGTTGGGATACGGGGTACAAATGGGTATTTAACTTAGACTAGTTAGATGAAATCTTAGAATCACATTAACAATATAGGACACTTAGTTTCGCACCGAGACCAAACCCTAGTTACGACGACTAATACGTATACTTATCGTATTCGAATTCTTTTAAAAACAACTCAGGAACTGAAGATACTTAGTCTACAAACAACGAGCGTGCATTTTGTGGTAAATCATTTGCACAGCAACACTAGTGAGTTCATTGCCCCTTTTCTAAACATTTTTGTTTTCAAACGCGGGGCTGAGAAGCATGCGTAAATTATTTCCGTAAGATTTTATTTACTTAAATGCTTTTACTTAACATATATTTAGATGTATAATTGTTATCCTAGATTATGTTTAGGTATACAATATACTGGAATTCAAAGCAAGTTGTTTATTCATTATGAGTAGATAACTGTTTCAAACTAAAGAACTATTTCAAAGATCTATTTTCAAAGAACTAAAGATCTAAAGCAAAGAACTATTTTCAAAGGTCTACTTACAAAAAAAAATAAAGATCTATTTTCAAAGAACTAACGGTTTACTAAAAAGAACTATTTTTGGTGATGTGTTGTCAAAGAACTAATGATCTATTTCAAAGAACTATGTACAAAGAACTATTTTCAAGGGACTGACTGGGAAATATCAAAGATAGCATGTGCCATTCTCAGGTTTGAAAGATGTCCTAGCTAGACTGATCGAATATGAGACGCATGCTTGATGATATTTACAGTATTCCCTAACCGTTTTGAGGAACATCTGGGAAATACTCAAAGATAACATGTGCCAATGAACTAAAGAACTATACGAACTTTGAACGGTCTAAAGAACTATAAAAGCATATATATCAAAAGATGTCCTAGCTAGACTGATTGATTATAGGTCGCATGTTTGATGAGGTTTACAGATCTCCTTTACTACTAAGAACCTTGATTGCTAGACTAGTCTACTCGAGTTGACCAAGGCCCAATCATTAGGTCTTAGATTTTATTAAATGTTTATTTATTTATTTAATTAAGCATTCATTTAATTGTTTCTACAAATTTTGTGGTTGATCATAATTGTGTGATGAACTTAAGGAATCAATAGAGATTCCAAAATTTTGTATTTACAGGAACAAAGAACTGAAGAACTAGTGAGTTAATGATGGGGGGTAAAATGCTTAATTATCATTAACAACAATGCCATATGTGATTTAGTATGTGGTGGGATGTTGGCTGGGCGGGCGGTGAGTTCGACCCTACATATGCCCTACATATAAGTATACCGAATTGGATATTGCAGGTGATGTTAAAGAGATTAAGGTTGTTACCCGAGAGTTTAACAAATGTTTTGGTGTGTATGTAGAACTATGGTGGAATTTAAATGAATGGTAGGTAAAAATGCTTAATTATCATTAACAACAATGTCATATCCGGTTTAGTATGTGGTGGGATGGCGTTGGGCGGGTTGTAGGCTCGACCCTTTCGTATGCCCTATATATAAGCATACCGAACTGGATATTACAGGTGAAGTTAATGAGGTTAGGATTTTTACCGAAAAAGGGTTACAAAGCTATTTTTCAAATACTAAACTATATGAACTCACCAGCCATGTGTTGACTTCATCTTTTTGCATGACTTCTCCGGTGACGAACAAGTAAATTAAGAAGTTATTGCTTTTGAGCTAGGATTTCAGTTAGAGGACCTAGCATTTTGGACCTGTATATTTTAGAACATCAATTATAGATTATTTTGTATATATTGTGCAGATACAATATAGAAGAATTATGATGTTGATCGTAGATTTAACTTTGTAATTCTATTCTTACTTAGCATTTCTCATTTATATCATGTGCAATGTAAACAATCTGATCACCACGATTATCACTCACGATATCGCGCCCCGGGAACCTTCCGCTCGGCGGGGAAACCGATCCAACCCGCCGGCTCGGGTTGTGACATCGGGTGTGATCTGATGTCCAGAAATAATAGGAATCAGATAACGGACAATTTCATGAGAAAACATTGTGAAATCATTCATAACAATGCGTAAACAGTTAAGTCAAGTTGAGTCCGTCAGTGAGAATGTTCAATACAAAATGACAATTCGGTATCGTTTACGGATAATAAACTGACAGTGTGTTTGCGTGGGTGATGATTCACACAAACATATCTGTGGGTTTAACATTTTGAACGATATCTGAATAGTAGAAAACAAAATCAGAAAGTAAAGCCATCATTGTGTTCGTTCGGGTGACGATTCAAACGAATACGCGCGAAGGTGATACTATCTGACGAAAGGTTAAAAAGAATAAAATAAAACTATTTTTTATTTAAAGTAAGAAAAATATGCGTTACGTTTCGTAAACGTAACGTTAACGTAGAATCGAATGAAGTAAACGAACCCGAAACGAAACCAGGTATAAAAACCTAAAACTCTTTCATTTTCTCATTTAGTTCACTCAACTACACCCGCTCTCTCTCTAAAACCCGTCTTCCCCCTCTCTCACTGAAAACCCCGCAAGATTCATGCCTAAAATCCCCAATTCTTTGCCAAATCGTGCAATCTTGGTATCAAATCAAAGCTCTCGACAATTCTCACACGAAAGTACAGAGGATCGGACATGAAATCGACGGAAAACAAGGTAAAATCGAGCTATAAGGTTCGGTTTTTAGCGTTTTCTCCAAACTCAACAAAAACCGCGGATTTAACCGGTTTTAAATACCCCCTTTTTGACCCATACACCTTCTAAACGAGTTTTCGCACATATACCCACTCAAAATGACCATTTATTCAACTAAAACTTGAAATTGCCGCCTGCCATGGCTGAAATCCGTTTCGGGCGAATGGCTCGTAAGAATGAGCCACTCATTTGTATGAAGGTCATAAGAAGGAGCCATTCATTCGTATGAATACTCATTTGCATGACTCATTCGTATGAATGCACATTCGAGTGAGTCATTCTTGTGAATGGTCATTAGCATGAGTCATTCGTATGAATACTCATTCGCATGACTCATTCATATGAATACTCATTAGCATGACTCATTTGTATGAAAACTCATTCGTATGAATACTCATTAGCGTGAGTCATCTGTGTAAATGGTTATTAGCATGACTCATTCGTCTGAATGGCCATGAGCATGAGTCATTCTTATGAATATCACAAGAATGAGTCATTTTCAGTACACGAGCTCAGTTAACAACTCATATTTTAAAAAGAACAATCAAACAAGGGATCATAGCTCAAATAACTTTTAATCAAACACAGGACTGTGAATACAACATTAGTACGACAACTGTGAGAGCGTGCATATCTTGAGTCTTAGTCAACCACTACAGCAACAAGGTGAGTTCATATGCCCCTTTACTAATCTTTTGATTTCAAATGCGGGGCTGAGAAACATGGTAACTCTTTTACTTAAAAGTTTTAGTACATTATTTCAATTATCATGTATTCCAGATAATAAAGGTTTCATCCTTATTATCATATCTATGTGTATGCTTGTGTGTGAGATGACAAATATTAAATATCAAGGAGGAGATCATGATGACATAACTTCATGATATCATCAAATCATTGAAATTACATAGTGTATTATGACTTGATCTTATAACATTATGTTTATAACATGAGATAACAATGAGATAACATTGAGACATCTACGAGAGATAAAAAGAAAGACACTCATGATAAGATAATTTCATGATGATATCATTCACCACATATACTAACGTTGTGTAATAAGACAACTTCTTATAACACATTGTTAAAGACATTGAGATAACATAATTATAGAACTGAGTGGAGTGTAGATTTGATAGTGTAGCGGCTTTAAGTAACATTAACCATGAAACTGGTAAATGAATCTACATCTATTCAATGGGTTTACTGTCACCTCCAATTTGGAGTGAGAAACAGTAAACTCATTCAAGTGAGAACACATGACAATAAGAACACATGACATTAATTTGATTACTATTAAGCCTGATTGTATTATATCACTATATTCATGTGTCCATGTATTCAAGTTCAGTCATAAGTCCCTTTTTATATCGTTTTCCATTGATTTAGTAGAGGCTAAACAGACGATAGCGTAGTTGTAACATCAGTGCCGGAACCGTCACCGGAACAGTGATGTTAAACAGTGACCTGAACAGTAAACAGGTACGAATCATATACATTTCAGAACATTTCATATTCATATCAGTTGTCATTATCATTTGGGTTATCAAACAACAAGTTCAGAAACCATTAACAGAAAGAATGTTCAGAAATAGGGTTCTTGAGTCTGATAATTATCTGACAACATAGAACCATCATGTGATTATTTTGTTAGGATTTATTATGTATAAACGTAGGTGAGGCTTTATAGAACAAAACAGAACGGATGTTGTTATGTGAATGCTAAACTGACGAGTTATTCGTATAGGTGACGATCTGTACGAATAAATCCAAAGATTTAACTTTTTGAATAATATCCAATAATTAGAAAACAATATTGAAAAGTATAGTTATCGCCGTGTTCGTACGGGTGACGATTCGAACGAATACGCGCGACGACCTTACGATTCGATTTAAACGGTTAATTAAATAATTCTGAAAAGTTTAAAATAAATAGAAGATATTATTTAATTTATTAGGAATCACAACTTAGAATCACTTTATAAATTCTATTTAATAAACTGTGTCGTTTCATCGCGAAAACCTCGCGAACCGGCATTTTACGCGAAACCGATCGAGACCGAACATCGGGTATCGGTGATACATTAAATGAGAACACTTAATGCATCACCAACCATCACCAACTCAATTTTTACTTTCTCTCTCGTCACTCTCTCTCGTCACTCTCTCTCTCTCTCTAAGAACACAACCTTCTCTCTACAATTCGGTGGTGATTTCTCAGTGAATTCGAGCATAGTTGGTGTCTAAACGTTCCTCTTGTTACGTAGATTACAGAAGTACAGTTTATTCGAGCTTCCATCCACGAAAGATTGAGGTAAATGACCACTTTATTTTCGTTTTTAGGGTATGTCACGACCCCTTTAGGTTTGTTGATGTTTTAACCGGCCTAGACACTCATAAACACTAGATGAGCTCATGTAATCAATTAGAAAGAGCTAGGAACTTGTGTTGTAACAGATTTGGATCGAGAAAAGAGTTGGAAGTAAAGGTTCATGAATATGAGCTGTTAACAGGTTCGTTTCTTTCGGCCGAACCTTCCAGGGATAGAGCCGAACCATGGGGTGGCGAACCCTGAGGACCTGACAACCTGCCAGCCGAACCCTAGCTCACTGCCAGCCGAACCTGTGGCCATAAACCTAACTGCGAACCACTTGAGCCGAACCTATTAGCTCCACGAACCTAGGTGATGATAACCGAACCAATGGACGAACCCTGCATGGCCGAACCTTGGCCATGCGAACCCTAATAGGCACGAACCTTCAGCTGCCACCGAACCTTAGATGGCCAACAATCAGCCGAACCTTTGGTTACAAACGAACCCTCTTAGGCACCGAAACTTAGGACCTCTTTGGAGTTACTGAACCCCTTGTGAGTCCGCCGAACCTTCTAACAAAGGGGATAGGTTCGCTGCTATGAGGGAATATCAAACCTAGTGTTATCCAAAATCCTTAAATTCTAACGTGCATGAGAACATATATGTGTACGTGCATGGGGATATAGATGGGAGGACATGAGAAAATTCACTAAGATGATTCTAATGATACAAGGATATTTAGTTAATCATGGATTTGTTATTTTATGACAACAATGATGTTCCCTATAGCACATAAACAATATAGTATAAGCTCATTAGGCTCAAGACAAGAGCATGAATAACAAGGGTCATCTTGAACACTTACAATTTAACCTAAGTGTTACTCTCTATATAATTAGTTTATAACACTTGGGAATTATAATGGGCATTGCAAAGGAAGTGATAGAAAGCCCATGGGAATCAAAACACAAGTTTTGAAATCAAATTTAAATCAAAGGTTGTCATTTGGGACTAAGTGGGCCCAAGGGGCTTAGTAAGGCCCATCACATGCTACTTGTTAAATTAATCTAAAATAATAAAATTTTTAATAAAATTAAATGATTTCTAAGATTTCTAACCTAAATGGAGTTCTATTTTATATGTTTTAGGAACTTGATATGATTAAATGCTTGGGAAATTGTTTATAAATAGACAAAACAATTGTCTAGATTTGGACAGAAAACAAAGGAGACTCTGCCCAAATTTTTGTAAAATTTAATGACAAGTGTTGTAACTAATCATGGGAATTGGGTTATAAATGGGTATTTAGGTTAGATTAGTTAGATTAAATCATAGAAGCAATTAGTAACTTAGGACACTTAGTTACACACACCGAGACAAAGGCTTATATACGACGACCACTACGCGTACTTATTATATTCAAACTCTTATAAAATAACTTAGGAACCGAAGAAACCTAAGCTACAAACAAGAGTGCGCATTTTGTGATAGATCAGTTACATAGCAACACAGGTGAGTTCATTGCCCCTTTTCTAACATTTTGTTTTAAAACGCGGGGCTGAGAAGCATGCGTAAACTGTTTGTTTAAATTGTTTACTTAAATGCTTTTATTTAACATATGTTTTTTTATATGTAAATTGTTAACCTAGAATCATGTCTAGGTGAATTTTATGCAGGTTTTACTAAATTCATCTACTTATAATTTAAGCGGATAATTGGGTTAAACTAAACATTTCAACTAATCAAACGAAACATTTTGACGAAACAAGTGTGTCATTTCAACGAATCAAAACAAGACATTTTGACGAATCAAGTGGGTGATTTCAACGAATCAAACAAAAAATTTTGATGAATCAAGTGGGTGATTTCAATGAATCAAACAAAACATTTTGACAAATCAAGTGTGTGAGTTCAACGAATCAAACGAAACTATTTTGACAAAACAAGTGGGAAGTTCAACGAATCAAACGAAACTATCTTTGCAAAGTTAATATTCGATGTTCAACAAATCAAGTGTTTGATGAACAACGAATCAAGAGTACATTTGATCAACGAATCTAGTATTCCATGATCAACGAATCAAGTACATCTTGTGGCAGAATCAGACGAATCAATAAATCATTTTCAAGGGAAAATCTGGGAAATATCAGAGATAACATATGCCAACACAACGAATCAAGAACTAAACAACAAATCCTACATTTCAAGAAGTCCTAGCTAGACTGTTTGATTTGTAGGTCATATGTTTGATGATATTTACAGAATTCCCTAACTACTAAGAACCTTGATTGACAGACTAGTCTACTCGAGTTGACCAAGGCCCAATTATTAGGACTTAGATTTTATTAAATGTTTATTTATTTATTTAATTAAGCATTTATAATTGTTCTACAAATACTGTGGTTGATAATTATTGTGATGAACTTGAGGAATCAACAGAGATTCCAAATTATTGTATTTACAGGAACAAAGAACTGATGAACAAGCAAGTTATTGGTAGGGGTAAAACACTTAGTTATCATTAACACCAATGTCCTATGTGGATTAGTATGTGGTGGGATGGCGTCTGGGCGGGTTTGTAGGCTCGACTCAGGGGTATGCCCTATACATAAGCATACCGATCTGGATGATACATGAGATGTTAATGAGATTAAGGTTGTTACCCGAGGGTTTAACAAAGGTTTTGAGTGTACTTTTGAACTATCGTAAATGGAAGTGTGTGTTAGGTAAAAATGCCTAATTATCATTAACAACAATGTCATATGCGTATTAGTATGTGGTGGGATGGCGTCTGGGCGAGTTTGTAGGCTCGACTCAGGGGTATGCCCTATACATAAGCATACCGATGTGGATATTACATGCGATGTTAATGAGGTTAGGGTCTTTACCGAAAGAGGTTTACAAATCATTTTCAATTACTCAACAATATGAACTCACCAACCATGTGTTGACTTTATTTTTGCATGACTTCTCTGGTGACGAACAGGTCAACTAGGAAGCTTATGCTTTTGGACTAGGACTTCCGATAGAAGACTTAGTATTTTTGGACCTGCATATTTTTGGAACATCATTACACAATTATTTTGTATATCTTGTGCAGTTACAAGATAGATATCATATGATGTTTTATGGTAGATTTACATTGTTAAATTATGAACGATATGGATGCAATTTAACTTTGTAATTCTATTTTATTTTAGAAAGTTTCTCATTTATGTATCATGCGCAATGTAACAATCTTATCATTCTGATTATCACTCACGATATCGCGCCCCGAGAACCTTCCGCACGACAAGGAATCCGATCCTACCCCGCCGGCTCGAGGTGTGACAGATTGGTATCAGAGCCATGGTTATAGAGAAATATAGGTCACTTATTTAAATGGTTTGGCCTAGACTATAACCTAGGGACCCTGCATATAGAGAAAACAGGACTTATGAATATCTTGCATACTGTCTTCTGTATTTGATCATTGCACTAACCAATAACTTTATTGGTTATGATCAGAATGCCGCCGAGAAGACAGCCTCCCTTGTTACCTCTACCACCACAAGACTCGACTCCACACTCCTCCACACCGTCCTCAAATGATTCACCACCACCACCTCCTCCTCCTCCTCTGATCACTCAACCATCTAGCTCGAGCACAACACCGATGATTGATCCTGCCACTATCGCCATGATGACTTTTCTGAGTAACCAGATGACCAATCAATTGAAGGAAGCAATACCGGAGATGTTCCTTCGTCTCCGGAACGAAATCAACAACACTGGCAACTCATCAGGGGAAGCCAGTGGAAATACTGGAGGTTCATCCCATTACTCCTACAAGTCATTTGTAGGATGTAAGCCACCCAGCTTTAGCGGGTCTGAGGGAGCCGTTGGATTAATCCAATGGATTGAAAAGATTGAAGCTACTCTGGATCTCTGTAGTTGTCCAGAGCACCACAAAGTCCGCTATTCAGCTGGAACATTCAACAAGCGGGCTTTGACTTGGTGGAATGGTCAAGTCAATTCTAGAGGAAGAGAAGAAGCTATGGCCATGCCATGGGAAGATTTCAAGACACTGCTGAGAACAGAGTTCTGCCCCAAGAACGAGTTGCAGAAACTGGAGGTTGAACTGTCTAACCATGTGATGAAAGGAGGTGATCACATGGGGTACACTACTCGTTACCACGAGTTAGTTGCTTTGGTGCCAGACATGGTACCTACTTTGGAGAAGAGGATAGACAAATATGTAGGCGGACTTCCCGTCTGCATTCAGGGCATGGTTCTTACAGCCAACCTTACCGCTGTTGAGTCTGCAGTGAGATTGTTTGGAAAACTCACTGATCTTATGGTAGCCTCTGGAGTGTTAAAGAAAGAGGCAGACACCGGTAAGAACAAGGCAGAACCATCAAAGAAACCCCACCACCATCAGAAGAAGAAGAAGCAGAAGACCATCAAGAACTACACGATGGCCACACCACTTCAACAAGTAGCAGCAACACCACAAAACCCTAACAAGAGGCCCTACACTGGCACGTTTCCTCTGTGTGCCAAGTGTCAATATCATCATAATGCTGACACTCCCTGCAAGCATTGCATGGGATGTGGGCGAAAGGGCCATTGGGTCCAACATTGCAGGATGACACCTAACCAAGCAGTCAACAATGCTGTTTTGGCTCTCCCTTCACCAGCCAACCAGAACAATGGTGGATGCTTCAGTTGTGGCGAACAAGGCCACTTTGCAAAGAACTGCCCAAAGAAGGCACAACAGGCAGTGCAAGCTCCTCGTGGAAGAGCTTTTGTTATTGGAGCACCAGCCGCACGCCAGGACCCAAATGTGGTCGCTGGTACGTTTCTCTTACATGACTTTTATGCATATGTTCTATTTGATACTGGTGCGGATTAGAGTTTTATCTCTACCGATTTTGCATGCCAATTAGATTATATAGAGGAACAGTTAGATTCCCCTTACATCATAGAAGTAGCTAACGGGAAACAGATCATAGTTAGTACAGTTTATAGGAATTGCCATTGACCCTTAACGGTCATACATTCACCATTGATTTGATACCGATGGAGTTGGGTAGTTTCGAAATCATCGTGGGAATGGATTGGCTTTCTTCTAATCGAGTGGAAGTCATCTGTTCTGAAAAGCTGCTTCGAATTCCATTGCCGAGTGATCGCGTATTGGAAGTAAAAGGGGATCAAGCAAAACGAAGTATCAAAATCATCTCTTGCATAAAGGCGCGTAAGTGTCTACAGAAGTGGTGCGTGGCGTTCTTGGCTCATGTGGTGGAAAAGGAGAAGGACAAGAAAAAGATTCAAGATGTACCTGTGGTGAAAGAATATCCTGAAGTGTTTCCTGAAGATCTACCTGGTTTGCCACCTGCGCGAACGGTAGAGTTTCGTATTGACTTAATTCCTGGAGCAACTCCTGTTGCTAAATCTCCTTATAGGTTAGCACTTTCAGAGATGCAGGAATTGTCTAATCAGTTACAGGAGCTACTTGATAAAGGTTTCATTAGACCGAGCTACTCACCTTGGGGAGCTCCGGTCTTGTTTGTGAAGAAGAAAGATGGATGGTTCAGAATGTGCATAGATTACCGTGAGCTGAACAAACTAACTATCAAGAATCGGTATCCATTACCGAGGATTGATGATTTATTTGACCAACTGCAAGGAGCTCAGTACTTCTCAAAGATTGACTTCCGGTCTGGATATCATCAGCTTAGAGTTCAAGACGAAGACATACCGAAAACGGCCTTCCGAACCAGATACGGGCATTACGAATTCATGGTGATGCCTTTCGGATTAACATATGCACCAGCGGTTTTCATGGATCTCATGAACCGAGTGTGCAAGCCGTATCTAGATCAGTTTGTCATTGTTTTTATTGATGACATCCTGATTTATTCTAAGAGCAAAGCAGATCATGAACAACACCTTAGAAAGATCTTGGAGCTGTTGAAGAAAGACCAAGTCTATGCTAAATTCTCTAAATGTGAATTTTGGCTTAGAGAAGTTCAATTTCTGGGTCATGTGGTTAACAGCGAGGGAATACACGTAGATCCTGCCAAGATCGAGGCGATAAAGAACTGGGATACTCCGAAGACACTGACGGAGATACGGTCTTTTCTGGGATTGGCGGGTTATTATAGAAGGTTCATCTCGAACTTTTCTAAGATAGCTCTGCCTCTTACTAAGCTAACCCAGAAAAGTGAACCGTTTGTTTGGGAGCAGAAACAAGAAGATGCTTTTCAGACCTTGAAACATAAATTATGTGGTGCTCGAATTCTATCTCTCCCAGAAGGCTGTGACGACTTTGTTGTGTACTGTGATGCTTCCCATCAGGGACTTGCTTGCGTGTTAATGCAACGGGACAAAGTCATAGCCTATGCATCAAGACAGTTAAAAGTTCATGAGAAGAATTACACTACTCATGATCTTGAACTGGGAGCTGTAATATTCGCGTTGAAGATTTGGAGGCATTACTTATATGGCACTAAATGTACCATATTTAATGATCACAAGAGCCTGCAGCATATTTTTGATCAGAAGGAGCTCAACATGCGATATCGTCGTTGGGTTGAACTCCTGAATGATGACGATTGTGTGATCAAGTACCATCCGGGAAAGGCGAACGTTGTAGCGGATGCCTTGAGCCGGAAGGAACGGGTCAAACCCCTACGTGTTAGAGCAATGGGGATAACTGTGCAGACCAGTTTAAGTGACAAGATTATTCAAGCACAACAAGAAGCACTTGACCGAGGTAATCTGAAGAAGGAACTTGACTGTGGGGCAGAGAAACACCTTGAGACTAAGCCTGATGGAACGATCTACTACCAGGATCGTATGTGGATCCTGGCGGTAGACGAATTGAGAAAGCTTATCTTCGACGAAGCACACAAAACCAAATACTCTGTTCATCCCGGTGCTGATAAGATGTACCAAGACTTGCGTGGATTTTATTGGTGGCCGGGAATGAAGAAAGACATAGCCGAATACGTCGGTCGATGTCTAACGTGTGCGAAGGTAAAGGCGGAGCATCAGAGAACATCTGGTCTACTGGAACAGCCAGAGATTCAGCTCTGGAAGTGAGAACAAATAGCTATGGATTTTATTACCAAGCTACCCCGCACTTCCAGTGGTCATGATACGATATGGGTGATCATTGATCGTTTAACAAAATCTGCTCATTTCTTGCCAATACGTGAGACTTTCACGATGGATAAACTGGCAAGATTGTACATTAACGAGATAGTGGTACGCCACGGTGTGCCATTGTCTATAATCTCTGATCGAGACAGCAGATTTACATCAAGGTTCTGGCAATCATTGCAGAAATCTCTAGGGACACAGTTAAATCTGAGTACAGCTTACCACCCACAAACGGATGGTCAAAGCGAACGTACGATTCAGACCCTGGAGGACATGTTAAGAACCTGTGAGTTGGATTTCGGTGGGAACCGGAACTCTCATTTGCCACTGATAGAATTCTCCTACAATAACAGCTATCAAAGCAATATCGGATGTGCACCATTCGAGGCTTTCTATGGCCGGAAATGTCGGTCACCGATCTGTTGGACCGAAGTGGGAGATAATTGTATAACTGGGCCAGAGCTTATTCAAGAAACCACTGATAAGATTGCCCAGATTCAGAGAAGACTACAAGCTACAAGGAGCAGACAAAAGAGCTAAAAAGAGCTACGCTGACAAACGGCGCAAGCCGTTGGAATTCCAAGTGGGAGACCGAGTCATGTTGAAGGTATCCCCATGGAAGGGTGTAGTACGTTTTGGGAATAAAGGCAAGTTAGCACCATGGTATGTAGGGCCGTTCGAGATCATCGAACGTGTTTGTCCTGTTGCGTATCGACTGAGATTACCAGATGAAGTCAGTGGTGTGCATGACGTGTTTCACATCTCAAACCTAAAGAAATACCTTGCTGACGAATCACTCGTCATTCCAATCGAAGAAATTCAAGTGGATGAACAATTACGCTTCATTGAAGAACCTTTGGAAATCATGGACCGCAAAGTTAAGCAACTAAGGCGGAGCCGCATTCCGATTGTAAAAGTTCGATGGAACTCAAGATGCGGACCCGAGTTTACTTCGGAATGTGAAGATCACATGAGGTCAAAGTATCCCCAACTGTTTGAAGAGGAAGCCGTACCTGATAACAATGCTTAAATTTCGGGACGAAATTTCTCTAACAAGGGGAGACTGTAACATCAGTGCCGGAACCGTCACCGGAATAGTGATCTTAAACAGTGACCTGAACAGTAAACAGGTACGAATCATATACATTTCAGTACATTTCATATTCATATCAGTTGTCATTATCATTTGGGTTATCAAACAACAAGTTCACAAACCATTAACAGAAACAAAGTTCAGAAATAGGGTTCTTGAGTCAGATAATTATCTGACAACAATAAACCATCATGTGATTATTTGTTAGGATTTATTATGTATAAACGTAGGTGAGGCTTTATTGAACAAAACAGAGCGGATGTTGTTATGTGAATGCTAAACTGACGAGTTATTCGTATAGGTGACGATCTGTACGAATAAATCCGATGGTTTAACGTTCTGAATAATATCCAATAATTAGAAAACAATATTGAAAAGTATAGTTATCGCCGTGTTCGTACGGGTGACGATTCGAACGAATATGCCCGACGACCTTACGATTCGATTTAAACGGTTAATTAAATAATTCTGAAAAGTTTAAAATAAATAGAAGATATTATTTAATTTATTGGGAATAACAACTTAGAATCACTTTATAAATTCTATTTTATAAACTGTGTCGTTTCATCGCGAAAACCTCGCAAACCGGCATTTTACGCGAAACTGATTGAACCGAACAAAGGGGATATGTTCGCTGCTATGAGGGAATATCAAACCTAGTGTTATCCAAAAATCCTTAAATTCTAACGTGCATGGGAACATATATGTGTACGTGCATGGGGATATAGATGGGAGGACATGAGAAAATTCACTAAGATGATTCTAATGATACAAGGATATTTAGTTAATCATGGATTTGTTATTTTATGACAACAATGATGTTCCCTATAGCACATAAACAATATAGTATAAGCTCATGAGGCTCAAGACAAGAGCATGAATAACAAGGGTCATCTTGAACACTAACAATTTAACCTAAGTGTTACTCTCTATATAATTAGTTTAGAACACCTGGGAATTATAATGGGCATTGCAAAGGAAGTGATAGAAAGTCCATGGGAATCAAAACACAAGTTTTGAAATCAAATTTAAATCAAAGGTTGTCATTTGGGACTAAGTGGGCCCAAGGGGCTTAGTAAGGCCCATCACATGCTACTTGTTAAATTAATCTAAAATAATAAATTTTTTAATAAAATGAAATGATTTCTAAGATTTGTAACCTAAATGGAGTTCTATTTTATATGTTTTAGGAACTTGATATGATTAAATGCTTGGGAAATTGTTTATAAATAGACAATACAATTGTCTGGATTTGGACAGAAAACAAAGGAGACTCTGCCCAAATTTTTGTAAAATTTAATGACAAGTGTTGTAACTAATCATGGGAATTGGGTTATAAATGGGTATTTAGGCTAGATTAGTTAGATTAAATCATAGAAGCAACTAGTAACTTAGGACACTTAGTTACACACACCGAGACAAAGACTTATATACGACGACCATTACGCGTACTTATTATATTAAAACTCTTTTAAAATAACTCAGGAACCGAAGAAACCTAAGCTACAAACAAGAGTGCGCATTTTGTGATAGATCAGTTACATAGCAACAAAGGTGAGTTCATTGCCCCTTTTCTAACATTTTGTTTTAAAACGCGGGGCTGAGAAGGATGCGAAAACTGTTTGTTTAAATTGTTTACTTAAATGCATTTATTTAACATATGTTTTTTTTATATGTAAATTGTTAACCTAGAATCATGTCTAGGTGAATTTTATGCAGGTTTTACTAAATTCATCTACTTATAATTTAAGTGGATAATTGGGTTAAACTAAACATTTCAACTAATCAAACAAAACATTTTGACGAAACAAGTGTGTCATTTCAACGAATCAAAACAAGACATTTTGACGAATCAAGTGGGTGATTTCAACGAATCAAACAAAACATTTTGACGAATCAAGTGGGTGATTTCAACGAATCAAACAAAACATTTTGACAAATCAAGTGTGTGAGTTCAATGAATCAAACGAAACTATTTTGACAAAACAAGTGGGGAAGTTCAACGAATCAAACGAAACTATCTTTGCAATGTTAATATTCGATGTTCAACAAATCAAGTGTTTGATGAACAACGAATCAAGAGTACATTTGATCAACGAATCTAGTATTCCATGATCAACGAATCAAGTACATCTTGTGACAGAATCAGACGAATCCGTAAATCATTTTCAAGGGAAAATCTGGGAAATATCAGAGATAACATATGCCAACACAACGAATCAAGAACGAAACAAGAAATCTTACATTTCAAGAAGTCCTAGCTAGACCGTTTGATTTGTAGGTCATATGTTTGATGATATTTACAGAATTCCCTAACTACTAAGAACCTTGATTGACAGACTAGTCTACTCTAGTTGACCAAGGCCCAATCATTAGGACTTAGATTTTATTAAATGTTTATTTATTTATTTAATTAAGCATTTATAACTGTTCTACAAATACTGTGGTTGATCATTATTATGATGAACTTGAGGAATCAACGTAGATTCCAAATTATTGTATTTACAGGAACAAAGAACTGATGAACAAGCAAGTTATTGGTAGGGGTAAAACGCTTAATTATCATTCACACCAATGTCCTATGTGGATTAGTATGTGGTGGGATGGCGTCTGGGGGGGTTTGTAGGCTCGACTCAGGGGTATGCCCTATACATAAGCATACCGATCTGGATGATACATGTGATGTTAATGAGATTAAGGTTGTTACCCAAGGGTTTAACAAAGGTTTTGAGTGTACTTTTTAACTATTGTAAATGGAAGTGTGTGTTAGGTAAAAATGCCTAATTATCATTAACAACAATGTCATATGCGTATTAGTATGTGGTGGGATGGCGTCTGGACGAGTTTGTAGGCTCGACTCAGGGGTATGCCCTATACATAAGCATACCAATGTGGATATTACATGTGATGTTAATGAGGTTAGGGTCTTTACCGAAAGAGGTTTACAAATCATTTTCAATTACTCAACAATATGAACTCACCAACCATGTGTTGACTTTATTTTTGCATGACTTCTCAGGTGACGAATAGGTCAACTAGGAAGCTTATGCTTTTGGACTAGGACTTCCGATAGAAGACTTAGTATTTTTGGGCCTGCATATTTTTGGAACATCATTACACAATTATTTTGTATATCTTGAGCAGTTACAAGATAGATATCATATGATGTTTTATGGTAGATTTATATTGTTAAATTATGAACGATATGGATGTAATTTAACTTTGTAATTCTATTTTATTTTAGAAAGTTTCTCATTTATATATCATGTGCAATGTAACAATCTGATCATTCTGATTATCACTCACGATATCACGCCCCGAGAACCTTCCGCCCGATGGGGAATCCGATCCTACCCCGCCGGCTCTGGGTGTGACAGTAGTTGTACCATAGGTTTGACAAACCTCCGGCGAGTGTGGTCAGTACGTTATGCGTAACAATAAGACTTTTGGCCGTTAACGTTTGACCGGTGACAGCGCTGCATCAGTCAGGTTGGTAAATGACCACATGGGAGATATTAATCTTCAGACACTAATTGTAATTGTACCCTTCGTTTCTGTTGACTGGTAGACTGAGGAATTGATTTTCAGTCATGTCATATTACTGGGACAGATTCATTATGAAGGCATGAATTCTATGAGACTACAAATGTGTAGGGGTAAATTGTTGGCATTGTGGTCTGATTACATGAGGACCACAATGGGTCCCATTTATGCTCTATACATCAAGATGCAAATACCACAAACGGGTTAACTGTCACTTCTAATCGTAGAAGCGAATTACAATAACTCTATAGTTGAGAGAACATTAAAAATGATAAGATTTAATAAAATCTATATCTTTCAAACATCAAGGGTTATCATAACTTCGATCATGGAAATATATACCCTCCAATAATCTATTATCCTATACTTATATCACCGGGGGACGAATTCATATCACTTGGAAATTTCAGGTTGGATATCAATCGAGATCGAATTCATGTGAGTTGGAAATGGGTATCCATAGTTGCAATATAGATGGCACTGAGTCCAGTTAAGTGTGTGGTGGGCCGTCGGCTTCATTTGTGATACGCATTCCCTATATATAAGCACGCTTAATTTGAACGAGATACTATCTGTAGGTGGAACTATAGAGAGGACGTTGTTGTGAGATAAGACAAAACAAATTCAATAAGAGTTGTGTGTGACACTATGACTTGTGAATGACAAATTACAAATTGTTTTAATTATTTAAACTTATGAACTCACCAACCTAGTGTTGATTTGTTTTAAATGCATGTTTTCTCAGGTGACGAACAAGTTTAGTCACCAGAGGCTGGATGCATTAGATAGTGGACTTTTATAGTGGACCTAGCTACATTTTGTGTGTATATCTTTTGGGATGACATATTGGTGAATCATCTTTTGTAAATCTTGTGCAGATACAAGATAGAAACTCAATGATTCTTCTTGGGTAGATTTACTTAGTTAAATTATGAACATGACAATGTAATTTAACTTTGTAATTAGATATCGATGCCATTATGCAATATTCATTATATATATCATGTGCCATGTAAACAATCTGATCATTTCGATTATCACAACGATATCGCGCCCCAAGAACCTTCTGCCCGATGGGAAAGTCGATCCAGCCCGCCGGCTCGGGGTGTGAGAGATATCAAGTTATAATCGTAATAATCAGATTGTTTTTGTAGCACATGTCGTTAAATGAGAAATACTAAATTTAACGAGAATTAGAAAGCTAAATTACATCGAGTCATGTTCTATAATTTAACATTGTAAATCTACCAAAAGAATCATAAGCTAATCTATCTTGTATCTACACAAGATATACAAAAGTGATTCACATGATGTATTCAAAATATACGCACACAAAAGTAGCTAGGTCGACTACCAAGGCACACTAGCTATATTTATGAATCCTGGTGATTAAATCTGTTCGTCACCTGAGAAAGCATGCAAGTAAATCAAGTCAACACTTGGTTGGTAAGTTCATATGTTTTGAAATATATAAATATTTAACAAATGTTATCTCAAGTCATACCTCCCTTATTGTCCTCATCTTAGACCTCAATACCGATAGAGTCCCATTCAGTCAAGTAATGCTTATGTATAGGGCATACGTACCAACAAGTGGAGCCGCCAACCCACCACACACTTGACTAAATACAACTCTATCTTTATTGAAAACTAGGAATACCACTTTACATACACATATTTTTTTCCATTAGACATAATCACCATTATTTATTTATATATATATAAATATTGATTTTAACAGTGTATACTATCATAACCAAAGTCTTGGAAAACACCTGATGTTGGAAAAATGTATATGTTTTGTACACTTTCCCATCCATCCCTTGTATTCTCATTCGTTGAGTTTACTGTTATCCACTTATATATTAGAAATGACATTCAACTCGTTTAAGATATATAGATGTAATTGATGAATTGATTTCAATTGCACAACAATGTGGTTAACACTAAGTCAAACCACATTGTTTCCATCCTACACCCATTCATTTAGGAATCTCAGTTTCACTAGACTTCACAACAATCTCTCAATAAGGAAACACATAATTGACCTATGGTCATCACAAAGTTTGTTAGTCTACAAACTAGATGTGGTAGAATTAATAGTAGTTTCTGTCTCATTAACATCACCCATGTGGCCGTTTACCAAACCTGACTTGTGCCGCCCTGTTACCGGTCATACGATACAGGCCAATATAGTCTCCTAGAATACGCATAACATACCGATCTCATCGCCGAAACTTTGTCAAACTTATGGTACCACTACATTACTGTCGGTCCTGGACTCTGCCACTTAATGGTAAACGAACTAAAAAGAAGGGCTTAACGCATTGGAATTCTCATGGCACATGATCACAGTGAAGTAATACCGACAGTTTTACTAGTAATCAAAAATAGGCATATGTCATTATGTCATAGGTATTTAAACATTGTCATTTCAATCCCATAGATATTTCACTTTATAGATATCTCATTCTCCTTGTTATTCAAAACTCATTTAGTTTAAGCATAAGAGCGTAGTCATACAAATTTTGATATTTCACAATCATAGCTATAAGTATTTTAGAAATCTCATAGTCATAAACATACTTAGAAATAAATGAAATAAATGTAATAGCATAGGCATAACCTATATTACCACCTCATTATAGATATAAGGCGAAACCTTTAAAAGGGTTTAGCATGCTTCTGAGCCCCGCATTTATAAATCAAAATGATTAGAAAATGGGCAAATGAACTCACCTTGATGTTGTGTTGTTTGACTGATAACCAAATGCACACGCTCGTTGTTGTGTTGTGTAGTTTATATTCAAAGCCCTGTGTTTTATTAGGTTGAGGTTCACAAGTTATAAGTGTGGGTTTATGCTATAAAAAAACCTTAATAAATAGTTTAAGTTGTTATAACCCTTGGTTGACTACATTGACTTTAACCATATTTTGCAATAGAATTATCCTTATTGTTACTTATGTAGGTTAAAGTTAAGCCTTATAGTTAAGGTAGGTTACAACATTTTAAGCTCAAATTGTTATTAATAATGTAACCAAATATTTGCTCTTCAAAAATCTATGTTATTGCATTTTTAAACCAACTAACAAGTTTACCTGACCTTGATTATTACTAGTTTACTCTATTGTTAAAGTGTTTTATAAAAACCATAAATAGATTGTGAAAAAATGTTACATTTAAGTTTCTTAGAACCGATTAGATCCTACCCGATCCTAATCCAATTCTTTTCGTTTATTTCATTTGTTTTTGGGTCCTTAGAATTGTTCATCCTTAGTCTTGTTGTAGCAAAATACTCTTGATGTGTATATATAGTGTCGATGGGCTTAGAATTGGTTAACACATGGGAAAACCCTAATGACCCATTGCTGACACTATCAATTTTAACCCAAACTCATGACCTTATGTTCGATCAATATCAATTGATTTTTAGTTCAAATTACTTGGATTAGGTCAAGGTAAAAGTATCGATGATCTTAGGATAGTATCGATGAAGCTAAGTTCGGCCAAGTCCTGGAAAACCCAACATAGCTCCTGTCGATACTAACAGTATCGGTACCTGTTAGTATCGACCCTAGCAGTCCCCATGATGCCTAGTACATATGGCCCCTTATACGATTTTACTTGGACTTGGTCGAACTTTGTAGTATCGACGAAGACTTGTTCGGTTTGGATCATCAAGACTACTAGATTCGAAGGAAGGTGTTGCTGCCCCCCCATGCCGTCGATACTTTTAGTATTGATCAGTTCTTATGTCGATACTAATGTTCTTCAACACCTGCAACTTTTCCAGCCTTCCCAACACACATTCTTGATCAATCCAAGTTGTTTAGAGCTCTTACAAAACTATCTTTCGATGGTTTAAAGGTTTGAAAACCGGTTTTGAGTTTATGTGTCTCGGTTTGAACTAAGGCCACCAAAACCGAAAGTTAAAGCTTCGATCTACCTTGTTATAGGTCCTTTGAGCTAGATTTCTTTAGTGATTCAGCTTCAAGTGTGGAGAAACATTTTGGTAGGTAGATCTTTGTAAATGGTCAAGATTTAGGGGATATTGAGTTAGGATTTTTTGAGAGATGTTTTAGAGAGAGAAAGAGACATAAATAAGAGAGAGTGAGGGCTTTTATTGTCCGGTTTGTTTCCTGTGAGTTCCGGTTCGTTTGGTTTCGTCTTAATGCGTCGTTTTCGATACGCCTTTCAAAATATACATTTTATAAAAATTGTTTTGTTTAAATCTTTTTAAATGGTAATTCCTAATAAATATTTCAAAATTTTTTTATTATTTTTATGATTTCGAAAACATTTATTTAAATGGTTTCGTCAGATCGTATTGCCTTCGCGCGTATTCGTACAGATCGTCACCCGCACGAACATGACGATGGATTTACTTTTTGATTTGGTTTTCTAGTTATAAGATATCATTCGGAATCACTAAACCCACAGATGTGTTCATGCGAATCCTCACTCACACAAATATACCATCAATTTAATATTCGTAAATGCTATCAGATTTTGTAGGTCCAGTTCTCGATCAAGACTTGAGATTTATGGCTTCAATCCACACCGAATGACTCCAACGAGTGCTGAATCTAAGTTAGAATCACAAGAGGAAGTAGAAAAACGAAAACTTTATATATTTTCGTGAACTTACAAGAACAACGCCTCAATTCGTCTAGAGAGCATTGCCACGGGAATCCAACCCTAGAACAGTAAAAAATGCATCTATTTATAGTACAATAGGAGTACTCTAACCTCTTTACACGAAAATGGTTCGAGCGCTCGAAAATCATAAGCACACGAAAAACGAAGTACACAAAAATACATAAATCTGGTCTTCATCTGGTCACAAGTTGACTTTGTTAGTCTTTGTCTCTGAAATGGGCTCTACAAGCTCCCACTAGACTGATGAAGTCATCCAATAAGAAGTGTGACTGAGTGAGGACCTGCACCAGCATATAGCGTGAGCTCCATGGCAAAGGCAACAACCCGTGTGAAGGGTTTTGCTTCCTTGTCCCAATCTCCATTAACCTTGATCGGAGTATCATGAAGTTTCTGCATGGCTTCCTTTCCGAGCTTTAGCAGGTCTATGGGATCAAAAATCATGTCTATGCCATTGATGTCACCCTTTGTTCTCAGAAGAATAGCTGCGTGAGTCTTCTCGTCAAAGTACCAAAAGTCGAAATTCTGTAGCGAGTTGTCGGGCACTCTAGTGGAAACTGGGACTACCTTCTCTGTAGCTGGTGGAGGTTACATGTAGTAGACCCATGGTTCTTTCTTCACCGGATCCAGTATGCATGTCGAGACAAAATACTTCCCTTTGGAAGTCTTCACGGTAGGGAAATCCTTGTCGCACTGGTCCTTGATTAACTTGGTGAAGAGTTCGGCCTGGCTGTCCTTGGATGGGTTGAAGAACATGGCATTGTTGATGCTTCAGATGTCAAACTTAGGCATCGAACAAAAGTCTTGTGGCCGTTTGAAGTATTCTAGCTTTCCATTCCTCCTTTTCACGAGATACAACTATTTATCTTTGTCATACATCCAGGAAGTGACTTCAGATCTTTCGTTGCGCATAGAAAACATGTCACGAGCTCCGGAGGTCCAAGTAACGTCATTATGTTTAGCTGGCACTTCACCCATCCAGGACTGTTGTACCTTAGGGGGAGCTGGAGTCCAATCACTCTGTTTGTTGAACCAACTATCAATCATTTTGCCTAGTGATTCGACATCATGTCCTTATGCGTTGATGTATTTGTGAGCATACAAATAGTCGACATAGGGATCTGTGGAGACGTTTCCAAGTATAATGTTTTCAGGTTCTTCTTATGCGAATGCTCCCATAGAAGACTCGGCAATCTCTTCCCTCTCCTGTGTACAAACTGCATCAAATACTGAGTCCATTGTAACATCAGTAAAAAGGTCTCCCAAACCTGCATCCTTTAATTCCTCTACAAGACCATCAAATGCGAAATAATCAGGAAGACTCTCGAATAGATCTTCATATAAGTCCGTAGGCTTCTCTGATGAAGATGGATTGCCTGAGTAATCACCGACCTGATCATCGTTGGCGGGCTTATTATCCTTTTGGCCTTAGGAGATCATGCCTTGGCCCATATCCCCTCCATCATCATCATCATCATCATCATCATCATCATCTTTGTCATATTTCTTGTCATTCCTTTTATCATCATCATCATTGTCATCATCTTTCTTCTCTTTGTCCTCATGAGCATCATCTTCTTTTTCTTTATCTTCTGCAGGTTTGATTCATTTAAGAACATAAATCTCCTTTACACAGTTCTGCATTTTCTATCCTCAGAAGCTAGATAAATTCATGATGCTTGTTGATGATATCACAAACCCTGAGCATCCCATCTTGCATGTTCTTGATAACGATGTCTTTAGTGCTGAGTCTTGATCAAGGGTTAACACTCTCTCCTGAAGACATTCCAAATCAACAGGCACCTAGTTAGGCATGTAAGGCAATGGAGTTTCCAGTGGTGCCTTGCCTTTGTCCTTCGGAGTTTTGGGTGGTGATGGTGGTGGTTCAGAAAAACTGATAGGATTTGGGAAATGTGGTGGTGAGATATGCAGTGGAGGAGGAAAGGATTATTTGGCTTGGGTGGCTGTATGTGGTGGAGTGGTGGTTTGGGTGGATGTATGAGGTGGAATGGTGGTTTGGGTGGATGCAGTTGGTTTAGGCTTTGATGGTGGTGGTCAAGGCTTAGGTTGTGTGGGTTAAGGCTTAGGTTGTTATGGTGGTGGTGATGGATGTGCTTGAGGTGACTGAGAATGTGAAGTGGTGATGGCCGCCTTTTTCTGCAGCCTTGAGTCTCTTGCCCGTTTGGACATCATCTTCAGTCTCTTCTTCTTGGGAGAGGACTTGGGATATGGGACATAGTCTGTATCGTGTATCTCTTCCCATTCTACCCTAAAGAGTGGCGGAATAATAGGCTCAGACTCTATGATTATCTCTTCTTCGCCTGATGATGATGATGAATCAGATGATATATCTTCTGCAGCTTTGCTGGCTTCAGCATTTGTTCCTGCAGGAGGATGATCATGCTCGTCTACAAGAAAGGCTGTTGGTATACCTTGTTCCTTAGCCTCCTCTCCCAGACCTGCAGACAATCTTCCAAACTTTTCCAGAGGCCGAGTACCAACATACTGCTTCTTTCCCTTTTTGTTCCTGGCCATATAGGAGAAAATGTCTTCTTTCATCCTTTTGATTCCCAGAGTTCCGACTGTTGGGATGAGATTCTGATGATGTCTGTTGATGATGATCTGGATGAGTCTGGGGAATGCTAAAAATCTCTCCTTCCTTTTTCCCCTTGATATTGGCATGCATGTCTCGAAAAATCATCTTTGATTACTTGAACTCAAGTCACAACGCAATCGCCACCAGACAAGAATTGAGAGTCTGGTTTAGAACATCATAACCTCCCTTGCGTCCCGAGAGGCATTAAGTGACTAGATGAGCTAAGTATCTCCAGTACGGATGAAGAAGATGCTTCTCTGTGGGAGGGTAAAGACCCTCATGCCTCATCCTGAATATTGTCCTATGAATCAGCTCCTGATCAAGCTCAGTAGGATCTGTGTCCTTGTTACCAAACTGAAGGCATTCCCTGATGATTTGCTCTATGATGATCATAGGTTGTCCTTGAACCTTCCCAATCAAACTCAGGTTCCCGTTGGTATCGGTTCTCTCTGTGATGGAGTTCCAAACGTCATGAATAAGAGAAGAGATGATAAGTGGATGCTCCATAATTGCATAGTTGACCGGTGAGAGAATCAGTCCGTCAACAATACTCTTGAACATAGCGTGCTTCTCCAGAGGATCACCCAGATAAGCAGACATGTTGTGATCAGGGACAAACCGTAACTCAGCCATCTGAAACAAAAGTGAGCCAATTTAGTTAAAAATTAAATAAATTAAAAGTTAAAGTCAAAAGAAAAAATCAAAGTCAAGAGTCAAAGGGGTCAAAGGTCAAGTCGAATTTGAAAGTCAAAGTTAACTTGGTCAAATGATCAAGTCAACTCTGAAAGTCAAACTCATGTTTCAGTTCACAAAAAACCCAAGTGTTCGAAATCCATGTAGTTCACGAAATTAAAAGAGTACACAAAGGTAGGTCTGTTCTTGAAACTTTGTTTTTGAAAACGAGTACACGAAGTCTGATTCTCGAAACAGCGTACACGAAATATTGTTCTCGAAAAGATTTATTCGAAATTCAAATTTTGAGTACAGAAAACCCTCCATATCTACTGCAATTTTGCTCCTTAGAACACCAAATTGTACTTGAAATGCTCGGAATTGGGAGGCGACCAACATATCAAAAGATCGATTTCCAGTTTTGAGTATTTCGAGGTGATTTGACCAAGATTCCCTCAGTTAATGAACAAGAGTACTTTAGAAATCATAGTTATAAGCATTTTAGAAATCTTATAGTCATAAACATAATTAGAAATAAATGAAATAAAACTATTAACATAGGCACAACCTACATTACCACCTCATTATAGATATAAGGCAAAACCTTTAAAAGGGTTTAGCATGCTCTCAGCACCGCATATATAAATCAAAAAGATTAGAAAAGGGGCAAATGAACTCACCTTGATGTTATGTTGTTTGACAGATAACCAAAATACACGCGCTCGTTGTTGTGTTGTGACGTTTGTATTCAAAGCCCTGTGTTTGATTAGGTTGAGGTTCACAAGTTGTAAGTGTGGGTTTATGTTATAAACAACCCTAATAGATCGTTTAACTTGATATAAACCTTGGTTGATTAATATGAACACTTAGTGACAATATGACACTTAGTGAAGATATGAACCCTCATTGATGATGTGGACACTAGTGATGGTATAGACCTTTAGTGAACTTAGACATTAGGGGAGCTTAAATGTCAGGTGAACTTAGACAATAGGTGAACTTAGAAAATAGGTGAACATAGATGTCTGGTGAACTTAGACATTAAGCAAACCTAGTTGTCAAAGAGAACTAAATACAATTCACTCATAATTATCCTTCATAGGATAAGGCTGTGAAGTAGAATGTTTGGGAAACATATGATATACCCTAAATTCTAACTAGGGCATAATCGTGGTGCATTGCAATGGTGGTGGGATGACAGATGATGCGACAGCGTTCAAGTCTACGTATGCCCTATATATAAACTAGTTGCACTGCATCGGAAGTTTGTTAGTGTTAGTATAGGGTGAAAAGTGTTTGAAATTAAGGAATATTTAACTAGTTATAGATATGACCTAGGTAGGATTCTTTAGTATAACATTAGGAATTATTGCCTTATTATGAGTTTGAAAACAGATAGGAGACACGTATAGTTCCATATATGTAATCCAAACTATTAAAAATGAACTCATTTGACCTTAGTTTGTAGAACTTACGTTGTAAACTGTTGTAACATGTTTTAAACCATCCTCAGAACCATGCCGCCGCGCCGTCACAATGAAGATAATACAAACAACGATGGTAATGCTACCAACAACAATGCCAACATCGGCATGCAAGAGTTAGAAAATCTCAGCACTGGGTTGGTGACTCAACTGAATCAGGCCAACCAGACTCTCAACCATAACAGGGGTGGTGCAAACCCACCTGTTTGCACTTTCAAACATTTTAACTCCTGTAACCCAAAAAAATTTACGGGTGCTGAAGGAGCCACTTGTCTGTTGTAGTGGTTTGAGAGTATTGAAAACACCTTCATTAATAGTGACTACCCTGAGAACTTAAAGGTGCGCTATGCCACCAGTGTTTTCTAAGAGAGAGCACTAACTTGGTGGAATGGCGAGAAGCGAACTAGGGGAGTGGATGCAGCCCTAGCACTGACCTGGACTGAAGTTAAAACTCTGATGACTACAGAGTTTTGTCCTCGCAATGAGATGATGAAACTAGAAGCTGAGTTCTGGGAACTCAAGCTAGACAATGGTGAGAATTTTATCTACAATTCTCGCTTCCATGAGTTAAGCTCATTAATACCTCATCTTGTGACACCACTAGAGAGAGCAATAGAGAAATACATAGGCAGTTTACCTATGCAGGATCAAGACACAGTCGTGGGTAGAAATCCTACCACTCTGGAAGCTACAATCTGCCTATCTGCTACACTGACGGATAATCATGTGAAGGATGGTACACTCACACGGAAGGGAACAAAGAAGAATGAAATGAAGATGGCTGCCAAGAAGACTTCAACTGTAGTCAAGACTGAACCAGTTAGTTCATCTAAAAGCATCATTCGAAAGAGAAAGACAAGAAGTTTTGCTGTGACTACTTCGGTTGCTTAGGCTACTCAACAGTCATCCAACAAATCCAACACTAGAAATTTTGTTGGAACAATTCCACAATGTAATGTCTGCAGATACCATCATGTCCCTAACTCACGATGTCGCGTTTGCAACAACTGCGGTAAGTATGGATAGTTTGCCATCACATGTAGAAGTGCACGGCAAGCACAAAGGATGCAACCATCACTGCTTGCATTACCTGCACCGCATGCACAACCATTTCACGCTATAGCTTTTCATCTTGCGCCTGCACACGCAAGAGCCTGTTATGAGTGCGGTGGTGTTGGTCATTTCAGAAACCAGTGCCCTGGACTGACTGGGAATAACCAAAGGGTGGCAAGAGGCAGAGCTTTTCAACTGAATGCTCCAGTAGCTCAAGTCAACCAGGATGTTGTTAACGGTACTTTTCTGATTAATAACCCTTATTCATATATCTTATTTGATTTTGGTGCTGATATGAGTTTTGTTTCATCTTATTTTGAACATATACTTATCAGAGCATGTAATAAACTAGACAAACCATTTAACGTAGAGGTGGCTGACGGTATCACTATTGATATTGACACTATTATTATTAGGTGTACTGTGAACATAAATGATCATGTTTTCCCAATTGATCTTATACCTATGCATCTTGGTAGCTTTGATGTTATCATAGGCATGGATTGGTTAGCCGCCCACAAAGCAGAAATAGTTTGTCATGAATAATACATTCGTATTCCCTTACCTTCGGGTGAAACTTTAAGAGTATTTGGGGAAACCCCTAGTAAAGGTCTTAGGCTGATGTCATGTACCAACGCCCATAAGTACCTTAGGAAGAAATGCATAGAGTTCTTAGCACAAGTGGTGGAGAAAAAGGAGCAGAACAAGAGCATACAAGATGGTCCAATGATAAGAGATTTTCCTGAAGTATTCTCAGACGATTTGCCGGGAATTCCACCAGAGCGTCAAAGCTCCTTACAGACTTGATCCTTCAGAGCTGCAAGAAATGGCGAGCCAATTACAAGAATTGTCGGATAAGGGATTCATTCGCCCGAGCCATTCACGATGGGGTGCACCGGTCCTATTTGTCAAAAAGAAGGACGGGTCATTTGGAATGTGCATTGATTATCACGAATCGAATAAACTGACCGATAAGAATCGATAACTGTTGCCACACATCGATGATCTCTTCGATCAACTTCATGGCTCGGCATGGTTTTCGAAGATTGACCTTCGGTCTAGGTATCATCAGCTTCGTGTTCATGTGGATGATATTCCCAAGACAGCTTTAGAACAAGATATGGCCATTATGAATTTCTGGTAATGCCTTTCGGCCTTACCAATGCACTTGCGGTTTTCATGGACCTCATGAACTGAGTCTGTAGGCCATATTTTTATAAGTTATTATTTATGTTCATTGACAATATATTGATATACTCCAAGAGCATAGAAGAACACGAGGAATACCTTAAGTCGACTTTGAAGATCTTAAGAAAAGAGCAACTATATGCCAAATTGTCCAAATATGAATTTTGTCTTAAGGAAGTTCAATTCTTGGGACACATAGTCAATGAAAACGGTGTTCATGTGGATCCTTCAAAGATTGAAGCTGTGAAGAATTGGAGTACACCGAAGACACCAACGGAGATTCGTTCATTCCTTGGACTTTCCAATTATTATTGGTGGTTTATTTCGAGCTTCTCCCGAATTGTTGTTCCCCTCACTTCGTTGACTCAAAAGGATAGGCGTTATGAGTGGGGACCGAAGCAAGAAGAGGCATTTCAGACCTTGAAGCAAAAACTTTGTGATGCTCCTGTCTTGACATTGCCTGTTGGAAATGATGATTTTGTGTTTTACTGTAATGCATCTAACCAAGGTCTCGGTTGTCTTCTCATGCAACGGGGAAAGGTTGTGGCATATACATCAAGATAGTTGAAAATCCATGAGAAGAACTACACTAAACACGACCTGGAACTTGGTGCAGTCGTGTTTGGTTTGAAAATATGGAGACATTATCTTTATGGCACAAAGTGTGTAATCTTTATAGATCACAAGAGTTTGCAGTATATTCATAATCAGAAGGAACTTAATATGAGAAAAAGGAGATGGGTTGAACTGTAAAATGATTATGACTGTGAAATTCTCTACCATCTTGGAAAATCGAATGTAGTAGGAGATGCGCTTAGTCACAAGATTCACGTTCAAATCCATAGTGTCCGAGTGCACACTAATCTCCATAATGATATTCTGGTAGCCCCACAAAACTCATTGGCGCAAGGTAGCCTACATGATGAGATGTCTTGTGAACAATTGGAAACTAAGGATGACGGTTTGAAGTATCATTTGAATCGGTTGTAGATACCAAAAACAGAGATGATCTTATGATGATGATTATGAATGAATCACATAAGTCTTGTTACTTAATCCATCCAGCTGCTGACAAGATGTACCAAGACCTCAGAGTCTTGTACTGGTGGCCTGGAATGAAGAAGGATATAGCTGAGTATGTACCCAATGCCTTAACTGCGCAAAAGTCAAGGCTGAACACCAGCGACCTTCAGGATTGTTAGTACAACCAGAAATACCCATGTGGATGTGGGAGAATATCTCTATGGATTTTAGTACCAAACTTCCACGAACCGCAAGTGGTCATGATAACATATGGGTGATAATAGATCGGTTAACCAAGTTGGCTTATTTCTTACCGATACGCGAGACGTACCCTGTGCGGAAATTAGCTAGTATCTATGTAGATGAGATTGTTAGCCAACATGGAATTCCCTTAAGCATAATATCGGATCGTGATCCTCATTTCATGGCACGATTTTGGGAATCACTTCATGAAGCTTTTGGAACATGAATGGATCTCAGCACCGCTTATCATCCTCAAATGGATGGACAGACGGAGTGAACGATCCAAACACTTGAAGATATGTTAAGAGCTTGTGTCATCGATTTCGGTGGCAACTGGGATAGCCATTTACCATTAGTCAAGTTCTCGTATAACAAAAGATATCATGCGAGCATTGGTATGGCACCGTTCAAAGCTCTTTATGGTAGAAAGTGTTTGTCACCTATCTGTTGGACCGAGATCGGCGAATCGCAGTCGACAAAAGAGCTACGCTGATAAATGTCGTAAGCCTTTAGAGTTTCAAGTTGATGATATGGTATTACTTAAGGTTTCACCGTGGAAGGGTGTTGTACGTTTCGGGAAGAAAGGTAAGCTTGCTCCACGTTATGTTGGTCCTTTTAAGATTCTTGAACGAATCCGGAAGGTTGCCTACAAACTGGAATGTCCTACTGAACTTAATAATGTCACCCTTTCATGTGTCAAATTTGAAGAAATTCTTAGCTTATTAGGATCTTCAAGATCTGCTCTATGATATAAGCATCGACGATACAATGCACTTCGTTGAAAAACCAGTACAGATTATAGACCGTGATGTTAAGAAACTCAAGCGCAACCGTATCACAATTGTCAAAGTACGATGGGAGTCGAAGAGTGGTCTAGAGTTCACCTGGGAATGAGAAGATTAGATGAAGGTTAAGTATCCACATTTATTCACTACAGTTACTCCAAGTTGAATTTCGGGACGAAAATCCCTCAACTAGGGGAGACTGTAACATCACTGTATTTCAGGTATTGTCATTACATATATATTTGTATTGATAGAACCTGTTATGATAATTTGATATTTTGGAGGTCAATGACGATATTATTATTAGTATGCATTGATAAGAACATATAATTTATGAGCATAAACCATTAGCAAGTTTAGTTTGAAATACAACTAGACTGAACCACAATGTTTATTACAGTTGAATGAATTTGATATGATTTTGTTTGATTGGGATTGGTAGTTGCGTAGGATTCTATCACCAAATATAGGCAAGGGTATAGTCATGGTTTATCGAAGAGGTGGTGGGCTGGCGGCTGGATAAGCTGCGACTCATTCCTACGTATGCCCTATACATAAGCTTTCTTCGGTTTATCATGAGTATGTCAGTGTAGAGGATTTGGTGAGGAGAATCTGAGGTTTCGTTTTGAGTTGTTGAAGGTTTATGGTTTGGTCACTAAATATAGTCAAGGACACATGGTCATGTGATGAGCTAGTTTAACACATCCGTTTTTGAACATAATCGAGACAATTTTCGTATTTATAATCTAGATTTTGAGTCGTTTTCGTTCCTTTTTACATCTTCTTATTTTTGAACATGTTTATGTCCCGGGGGAGCGGAAATGAAGGAAAACGGGCATCGGAATCCAGTGCGGTTAATCGAGCGAAGAAAACGAAGAAATTAACCCTAGGCGGTACGCCCCAGGCCACACCTTGATCCCAGGCAGTGCGCTTGGGAACATTCTCTGATTCCTAACATTCCACGTGCACCGCCTGGTCAGAGTCCACAGCCGCAGGCGATGCGCCTGCAGGCCTCAGCCGCCCGACTAACTTGTCCCGCATGCACCGCCTCGTCTCATGCAGCCCAGCTAGGCGATTTGCCCCACACCTATTTTAGCTCCAAAATCCTAATTTCTGGTTTTCTACAAATGGGACGCGATCACAGCTGTTTTGAGGACTCTTCTGGAACCAAGAACCCTAATTCCGCCCCCTGGAGCTGCGGGAGCTTAACCCTTGGAGTTTGGGGCTTGGAATGAGGTTTTGAAGTGAAGATTCAAGGAAGAGCTTGAGTAATTGTTTTCTTTCTTTAGTTTATCTTATACTCAGTAGTATAGAATGATATCAGGCCTTGTTTATTGCTGTTTTACTTCTGTTATGACTGTTGTTGGCTAGATCCGTGGTGTTACCTAGGTTTGGGATGATAAAGTTGTGAGCTTTGTGATGTTTGGACTTGATTTATGATATTGGATGGTATATGCTATGTAATTATTTGTAAAGATTGAATCTTTGATGATATTTGCATATGTTGAATGATGATATTTGATGATTGATAGATCTATGTGTATCTAGGAACGTGTTTCCATCATTAGATGCATGTTAGGCCTACTACTTGGTGTTTTAGGTTAGTTTGTAGATTGGTGATCACATTCCATAGGATTTGATATCATTAAGTGTTGTAATTGTCACACCCCCAATTTTCAACTAACGGATTCATACCGTTTGGGACGTGACAAACCAGGATCTCAGATCATTAGACATAACGAAGACCTCTATATGAATTTCAAAACATACTTTGGTCTATAATTGTAATATCAAAGTTCTACGTTGCGGAAGCGTTTTTAAAGCATAAACAACCATAACGGTTTGAAGACTGTAAATTACAATGCAAAGTTTTCAATTGTTCAAATCCAAATAACAGAAATGTAAAACATGCATGCGACTCAATCTCCTAGTCCATGCTTGCTTGATTGTACAATCTTAGCGTCCTGAGAAAACATGTAAATCAAGTCAACACAAAGGTTGGTGCATTACACAGGTTTAAGCATTCACAAATGTTCGAAATAGCAGTTTGAATATAATGTTTGCAGATAACATAATCACACATGCATAGTCATGATAGCTAGTCATTTATACTATTTACATAAGTGGTCGACACCGAAGCTGACTGTTGCATGCTAACGCATGTTTTGCCTTGCCACTATTGTCTAGCATAAACAATAGTAATGTGTGTTTGGTCAGTCAAACACTTGCGTAGATCCCATCTACCAAGTGAGGTTTGTCAAACCTAATAGATCTATTTCCAACTACCACGCTTTGCACTACGGCAAACTAAACGGTTCGAAATGTAAGGACTTGTAATGCTATGTTTGCACTCAATGTAAACAGCTAACTCATGCAAGTGATATGTATCTAAAAGTGTTTGTTGCACATGTTTTCTCCCCCAAAACAGTTAAAATAAGAAAGGGGCGGTGTACGCACCTTTGAGTGTAGCAGAATGATCAATACACGTGAAATTGTGTAGATAAACTTCTACGAAAGATATGTGATTTAAACAGTTCATTTTGTTACTCGGAATGTCGTTTAAAGTATTAAATCACATACGTGTCAATACACGTATGTTAGAATGTTAGAAACGTGTGTTTGTACGTAAGTGTGTCTTTGAAATCGTTTAATTAAATCAAATAAACATATATTTAATTATAATAACATGTTCGTATTTATACACGATTATATTTTTCGGGTAATAATATAAGTTTTATTATTTTAGATTGTCCGTATTCGCGATACGGTTCCAACGCAACTCGAACGAGTCGAATCGGACTTGAAACGAAGGAGTTACGGGCTAAAATAAAAAATGGTTTGAAATTACAAAAACTGGCAGCCCTAAGGCTCGAACCCAGGACCTTCCACACGCACACACCAAGCCCCAACCAGTTCATCTATTTCTGATTTCATTATTGGATCATGGTTTTTAATTATCTTAAGCCCAAATCAGCCCAATTCCTTGTTATTCATAACCGAAGCAATGAACTCCTTATTGGGCCCCACTTCGACCACGTTCGAACATGAAACCTTAGGGCTTTGTTCCCACAGGTTAAATCGAGTTAAGAAATGCTTTTAATTTGACTAATAATCAACAAACCGTTCCAATTTGAGATAACCATAGTTTCGAACGTGTATACCCCAAATCCCTATTCGAAATTGTTTAAATTCATGGATTTTAAGCAGCAAATTCATAGGGCTTTCCTTAACCTAGGTATTTCGAAACTATCTAAATAAATCAATTTGATTTTTATGATCGTTTTCATCAAAAACCCTAAATCTTTTTAACCGAAAAGTCCTAGAACTCGAAATCCTTAAACTCATCGTTGTTACGTGAAATTGATATGGGGTTATCATCCAAAAATGAATTTCGAAATTCTCTGAAAGATTTAATTCACATATCAAGTTCTATAAATTCAAAATCCCTATTACGTTTGAACTCAAGAACCCTAGAATTCAAAATCCATTAATTCGATGCTAAAACTCGAAATTGATTTAGGACTAACCTTAATCGAAATCTGAAGCTACAAGTAGCATTTAATTAGATTTTTAACATCATTTTCATAAAAACCCCCAATTCGTTTTTGATTAGAAACCCTAGAAATAGAAATCATAATGTTTGTTGTTGTTTGATGAAATTGATAAAGTATTTTCATTAAACAGAGAATTCTGAAACTCTCTGTTACCTTTGATTTGATTCTTTAGTTCGTTTGAACAAAGACCCCCAATTCGTTCTTCGTGATGAACCCTAGAATTAGAGTTCATATAATTCGATGTTTTCAGCAAAAATTACCATGGGGTTACTCTATATCGGCAGGTTTAGGTTGTATATGAATAGATTTTTACCTCTTTTGATGATGATTCGATGTAGTTCGATTAGAAGATGAAATTCGGCTAAGCTCCACTCGAACTCTTCTGTTCACAACTCTTTAGACCGAATTGTTGAGTGTAGAAGAACCTAATAGTGCCGACTGATGAGTATGAATGCCCAATTCGGAATGTTAAAGTCGAATCATAGGTATACTATAATTGCCATTGACGGTTTCGACTTTTAGTATTATTTCCGGTTTAATTCGACCACAATGCTCGTAATAAACTCAGAATTGATGATGGTAATCATCAATGCGACTGTTATAACTGATTTAATTCGACTAAAACTTGTGTTAGGATCAAATTTTGATTTTTACCTTGATTATAATCGAATTTTGACTTGTAAAAGTCAAAATTGTTGTTTTATTGTCCTTAACAAGTTTAATCTTTGCATTTTAAGCATATTAGAACGGATTTTGTTTAATTCAAATCCTTTTAATTTGATATTCTATGATTTCGTGATATTTTCGATAATTTTTGGTTAACGGAGTTAACCGCGAATTGCCGGATTGTCACAGTAATTCTCATATGTGACCAAACCTAGAAATCCGGGAGGTGATAAGTTAGATGGTTGGTCTATTTCAGTTGGGAAATTTGAATTAAACGACCCGGGAGGGCATTGTCTTAGATTTCCTTAGTGTTTGTGTCAATCCATGTCAAAGTAGTAAACTTTACAGCTCTCTAGTGTCCTAGGATACACGCGGATGGAGAAATCCGGGAGGTGATCCACCCGTTTGAGTGCAATTGGATATCGGGAAAATCTGGAAGGTGACTTGTTGGAAAATAAGGACTGATGAGCAAAACCACTTATGCCAGACAAATAAACAAACCGCGGATTGACCAACCGTGGATGCTTATCTTCCGATTGAAGAACTGCTTCAGCATCAGAAGATCAACAATGGAAGATTCGCCAAAAAGAACTACCGCTGAACTTCTCTACTTCGGAAGGCACTAGCTGACCATGATACCTTCGGAAGACAACCATTGCATCGGAAGACATCAAATGATCCAGAAGACAATCTCCTATTCTGAAATAACTGATTATTTAATCAGCTTCCGATGAACATCTTCAGAAAGAATAACCACTGAGCATCAGCACAACCACTTCAACCTCGGAAGACCTGAAGACTCCTTAAGACTCTTGTTTCCGTTGTTGTTGACTTTGTATTTGTACTAGTCTGATGATTCAGTGTCTATTACAATGTCAGCTATTTGTCTTACTATTTCTTGTCTTGTATCTCAGAATGTTGGGTATTTAAGTCCCAACATTCTTAGAGTAAAATGAATTACTTCCCCCAAAATTCCTTTTGCTTTCATACTGCTCTTCTGTCTTTATAAGCAAGAAACTACTCAACCAAAATAACCTTGTGCAAAACTTTAGAGGGAGCTAATACCAAATCTTTGACTAAGTGTCGAAAGCCTTTGTTCCTGGTAAAACAGCCTCTCCTCTGGTTTCTGTTTTCAAGAATTGGTATCAGAGCCTTGTCTTTAGTCTTGGTTCAACCATCAAGACTAAAACTCAAAGCTCTCATCAATTTCTTGTTGTTTAGTTTTCTGTGTTTTGTCTCTTCTGTCTTTCTACTTTTACATCTGCAGGAGTTTGGTTTTTGAACTAAATTGTGTTAAAAAATTATTTAACAAACTACCTTGAGAACTCATCACTCTTTGATTTATTCATATCCGTTTGTGAACCCATGGCAGAAAAATTCACCTTAGACCCCCATAACACCGGCTCTGCCATGAAGCCACCAATCTTGGTAAGGCATCAATACCACATATGGTAGAGAAGGATGTTACATTTCTTGTCCAAAAATCATACCGGAGGTTGGAAGTCTGTGATGTTAGGACCCCATAAACCAATGGTCCTGGACACAGAGACTGGAGACCATGTCCCAAAGGATCCTTGGAATTACACCGAAGAAGACTACCAGAAGTTAGAGCTTGATGCCATGGCACATGCTCAACTGGCTATGGCCCTCCCGAATGAAATATATTCTTGTATTCTTCACCAAGAGTCTGCTAAAGACTTGTGGGAGACTCTAAAAGAGCAATTCGGTGGTACCGACGATGTTGTAGCTAATACAAGGGAGATATTAGCTCAACAGTATGAGACATTCGGCCAACTAAAGAATGAGTCACTGACTCAGCATTTTGAACAGTTAACTTCTCTCTTAAGTGAACTAAAATTAGCTGGTCAAGTGTACCCCCTATCTCTGTTCTCAATAATTTCTTGTGATATCTTCCTGATAAACGGGAAACTTATTCCATAGTCATGAGATCTTCTACAGACTTCGGCAAACTCTCACTTACCCAACTCCAGGGAATGCAAAAATGCTCCCAACTCTAACTCTTTACCGTATGTGACTTTCCCAAACACACTCACATACTCCTACAGAACCTTTTTGTTTTTCTTCTTCTTCTTCTTCACATTTCAAAGGCACAACAACTCTCAGGAGTCAGCACACATTGTACAGAACTCTCCTTCTACCAATGTACAATTTGTACAAGTTGCCAATGGTAGTGTGTACTAGCTCACTCTTGCCCCTCTTCAGATTGTTGCACCAACTTCTTCACAAATAAATACACCAGGCCCTGCTATCCAATCCTCTTCTTCTAGTCAACCGGCTCTTTTCACCGAAAAGTCCTAGAACTCGAAATCCTTTAACTCATCGTTGTTACGTGAAATTGAGTTCATATAATTCGTTCTTCGTGATGAACCCTAGAATTAGAGTTCATATAATTCGATGTTTTCAGCAAAAATTACCATGGGGTTACTCTATATCGGCAGGTTTAGGTTGTATATGAATAGATTTTTACCTCTTTTGATGATGATTCGAAGTAGTTCGATTAGAAGATGAAATTCGGCTAAGCTCCACTCGAACTCTTCTGTTAACAACTCTTTAGACCGAATTGTTGAGTGTAGAAGAACCTAATAGTGCCGACTGATGAGTATGAATGCCCAATTCATAATGTTAAAGTCGAATCATAGGTATACTATAATTGCCATTGACGGTTTCGACTTTTAGTATTATTTCCGGTTTAATTCGACCACAATGCTCGTAATAAACTCTGAATTGATGATGGTAATCATCAATACGATTGTTATAACTGATTTAATTCGACTAAAACTTGTGTTAGGATCAAATTTTGATTTTTACCTTGATTATAATCGAATTTTGACTTGTAAAAGTCAAAATTGTTGTTTTATTGTCCTTAACAAGTTTAATCTTTGCATTTTAAGCATATTAGAACGGATTTTGTTTAATTCAAATCCTTTTAATTTGATATTCTATGATTTCGTGATATTTTCGATAATTTTTGGTTAACGGAGTTAACCGCGAATTGCCGTATTGTCGCATCATCCCCTTGTTGAAGGAATTTTCGTCTCGAAAATTGTTAGATGTTAAAAGTAGTTAGGACACTACTTGTGAGTTCAAATTGTATGTGTTAGTGTGGGGTCTGATCATTCTGTGTGTTTGTGTGTACTCACACACAAAACCCAATGTTTGCAACATCACAACTAAATGTGATCGTTCTATGTAACTGTTTTTGTGTACACTACTAGTTAGTACACCTAACTTGTATGTTTGTGTTTAATCATACTGTGCTATGTAACCTTGCACATAGTGAGTGTTCGCAACGGTTTGCACTATGTATCCTCGCACATAGCAAATGTTTGCACTATGTATCCTCGCACATAGCAAATGTTTGAAACTAATCATGTATATACTACCATAACCTGTAACATATGGAATGTAGCACATAAAATGTAATGTAACAACTTTTTGTAACAAAACCAATTATATAAAGTGTTTGTGTTTACCGTTTGAAATTTGAAGTGTTGATGTATGAAGCATCACATCATCCCCTTGTTGAAGGAAATTTCGTCCCGAAATTTAACGTGCGCTCTCAGTGCTTGCAGTTACTGTTTTGAACAGATGAGGATACTTCTTCATCATTTGGTCTTCCCGTTCCCATGTGAATTCAGGACCACGTCTTGAATTCCAACGGACTTTGACTATCGGAATCTTGCTTTGTTTGAGTTGTTTGACCTCTCGGTCCATGATTTCAGCTGGTTCTTCAATAAATCGTAACTGTTCATCCACTTGTATTTCTTCCAATGGTACAATCAATGTCTCATCGGAAAGACATTTCTTTAAGTTCGATACGTGAAAGACATCATGAACTCCACTGAGTTCATCCGGTAATTTAAGTTGATACGCAACCGGACCAATCCTTTTCAGGATCTCAAAAGGTCCTACGTAACGTGGACTAAGCTTCCCGCGCTTGCCGAATCGTATCACACCCTTCCAAGGTGATACCTTTAGAAGAACTCGGTCTCCTACTTGAAATTCCAACGGCTTACGACGTTTATCAGCGTAACTCTTCTGTCGATCCCGGGCCGCTGCCATACGGTTCCGGATTTGAACTATCTTCTCTGTCGTTTCATGCACTAGTTCTGGACCAGTAATCTGACTGTCACCAATATCAGCCCAGCAAACTGGTGAACGACATTTACGACCATACAAAGCTTCAAACGGTGCCGCCTGAATGCTTGTATGATAACTGTTGTTGTAAGAGAATTCCACTAACGGTAAGTGGTTTTCCCAACTATCACCAAAGTCAATTACACAAGCTCGTAACATATCCTCGAGCGTTTGAATCGTACGTTCACTCTGACCGTCGGTCTGTGGATGATATGCGGTACTCATATCCAAACGAGTTCCCAATGACTTATGAAGTGATTTCCAAAAGTTGGAAGTAAATCGGGCATCCCGATCTGATATGATGGAAATTGGCACGCCATGTCGTGCTACCACTTCCTTGATGTAAATACGAGTCAGTTTCTCCATCTTGTCGGTTTCCTTGATTGCTAAGAAATGTACAGATTTCGTTAATCGATCGATAATTACCCATATCGTATCACAACCACTCGGTGTACGGGGTAACTTAGTAATGAAGTCCATCGAAATTTGTTCCCATTTCCACATTGGTATTTCTGGTTGTTGCAGCAAGCCAGATGGTTTCTGATATTCCACTTTGACTTTCGAACAAGTCAAACACTTGCTAACGTATCTAGCAATGTTAGCTTTCATGTGAGGCCACCAATACAGTGCCTTCAAGTCATGATACATCTTGTCTGATCCCGGATGGACTGAATATCTAGACTTGTGTGCTTCATCCATCACGAGTTCCCTTAATCCACCATGCAATGGTATCCAAAGCCGATTAATGAAATAACGAATTCCATCAGGCTTAACATCCAATTGTTCCTCCATTCCTCGTAAGGATTCCTGTACCAAGTTTTCCTTTTCTAAAGCTTCAAGCTGAGCACTGCGTACCTTGTCAGGTAAGTCAGTATGTATTGTCATCATAAGTGCGCGAACCCGTCTTGTTCCTGTTGTGTCTTTTCTGCTTAGAGCGTCAGCTACCACATTAGCTTTTCCCGGGTGATACCTAATCGCGCATTCGTAGTCGTTCAACAACTCAACCCACCGTCGCTGTCTCATATTAAGCTCCTTCTGATCAAAGATATGTTGCAAACTCTTATGATCAGTGTAAATGGTACACTTAGTTCCATATTGGTAATGTCTCCAAATCTTCAAAGCAAAAACCACTGCTCCTAACTCCAAGTCATGTGTAGTGTAATTCTTTTCATGTGGTCGTAGTTGCCTTGAAGCATAAGCAATCACTTTATCCCGCTGCATCAACACACATCCCAAACCCTGTGCAGATGCATCACAATACACCACAAAGTCTTCCGTCCCTTCCGGTAAGGACAGAATCGATGCACTGCAGAGTTTCTGTTTCAATAATTGGAATGCAGCTTCCTATTTATCCGTCCAGTTATACTTCGTTCCTTTGTGCGTAAGAGCTGTAAGTGGTTGAGCGATCTTTGAGAATCCCTCAATGAATCGTCGGTAATAACCCGCCAAACCAAGGAATTGTCGTACCTCGGTAGGGGTCTTTGGTGCTTCCCAATTCTTAATCGCTTCAATCTTTGCTGGATCAACATGTATACCCTTTTCATTGACTATATGACCCAGGAATTGAACTTCTCGCATCCAAAAGTCACATTTCGAGAATTTCGCGTACAGTTGTTCTTGTTTCAGTAACTCCAACAGCAATCGAAGATGTTCAGCGTGTTCCTCCTCAGTTTGAGAATAGATGAGAATGTCATCAATGAAAACAATGACAAACTTATCAAGGTAAGGTTTACAAACACGATTCATGAGATCCATGAATACAGCTGGAGCGTTTGTCAACCCAAATGGCATGACCAAGAATTCGTAATGGCCATAGCGCGTTCGAAATGCTGTCTTTGGAATATCTTCTTCTTGAACTCTGAGTTGATGATAACCCGATCTGAGATCAATCTTCGAGTAGTAACTCGAACCTTGCAACTGATCGAACAGATCGTCAATTCTAGGTAACGGATACCGGTTTTTGATGGTAACCTTATTAAGTTCCCGGTAATCGATACACATACGGAAAGTCCCGTCCTTTTTCTTGACAAATAAGACTGGAGTTCCCCACAGCGAAAAACTAGGTCGCATAAAACCCTTATCCAACAACTCTTGCAGTTGTGTAGATAACTCTTGCATCTCAGATGGTGCAAGTCGATAAGGCGCCCTAGCTATCGGTGCTGCATCCGGTGTAAGGTCGATTCGGAATTCCACCTTTCTGATAGGCGGTAATCCCGGCAAGTCTTCTGGAAATACTTCGGGAAATTCACAAACTACTGGGATGTCTTCAATCTTCTTCTCAGCTACCGGCTTCTAAGTTATAAGTTCTATAACTGCTATATGACCTTTACCCAGACATTTGTGTGCTTTCATACAAGATATGAGACGCAGTGGCGTACTGGTCTTTTCGCCTTGTACATATAATGTCTCTCCATGCGAAATAGGTATACGAACGATCTTTTCATGGCATACTATTTCAGCCTGGTGTTTGGACAACCAGTCCATGCCAATTACTACATCAAAACTGCCTAAAGTGATAGGCATAAGATCAATTTCTAATGTTTGACCCATCAAATCAAGGATACATCCTTTAAAGATTTGTTCAACTACAATTAACTTGCCATAGGCTAATTCTACAGTGTATGGGTTTTCTAAGGCAGTGGGACTAACATTTAGCAACTTAGAAAATGAACAAATACAAAATTCCGGTCTGCACCAGTGTCAAATAGCATAGAGGCATAGTGATTATTTAAAAGGAACATACCCGTGACAATGTTGGGATCCTCCCGTGCCTGACGTCCTCCAATCACAAACGCCCTGCCCCGAGCACCATTGTTGTTGTTATTGTTGTTATTGGTGCCGGTGCCGGTGCCGTTGCCGTTGCCGTTGCCATTTGCGTCATTAGTCCCGCCTTTCTTTAATTGTGGGCAATCCTTTTTGAAGTGTCCCAGCTTACCACACTCAAATCAGCCCTTCTGTGCATTGTTAAGGTTGTTATTCTGATTGTTGGAACTGTTCTGCAGCTCTCCGCGGCAATCTTTAGCTGCATGCCCAACTTTTCCACACCTTTGACACTTAAACTTATCACACTGATTCCCAGCATGATGAAATCCACACCTGTTGCACTTTGGGTGTTTACCAATATACCCCCCTGACGATGATGACTGCTGACCACTGTTCGAGTTGTGATAAGACTTATTTGAATCCTGCTTCCGATTCTGCTGAAAAGGATGTTGGTTGAAGTTCTTGGAGTTACTGCTTTCCCACTTCCTCTTGTGGTCTCCTACCTTAGTAGCTGATGTTCGTTTAGGCAGAGTTCCCTGTAACACTGCCTGATCAGTCAGTTGGTGCGCTAAACGAACAACTTGTTGAATTGTTGTGGGATTTGCAGAAGTGACCAATCCCTGGATCTGAGGCACCAATCCTCCTATGTACCTCTCTATCCACTTACTGACTGGAGTGGCCATGTGGGGTAGAAGTCTGGCCAGCTCATGTGACCGAGTCGTGTACTCCTCGATGTTGACCCCTCCATCTTGAGGTGCCAATACTCCTCCTCCAGTTTATGCATTTCACTACAAGGACAGTACTCCTCCTGCAATAAGGTCTTGAAACCATTCCAAGTTAGGGCATTGGCCTCGCCCAATCCCAATGTTTCAACATTCGAGTTCCACCAAGTCAATGCCGGACCTTCCAAAGTTCCAGTAGCATACTTAACCTTATTCTCCTCAGGACAGTTACACATCTCAAAAACTGATTCGGCTTTTTCAATCCATCGTAGGAGTCCAATGGCTCCCTCCGATCCTTTGAAGTTATGTGGCTTACAGTCCAAGAACATCTTGAACGTGCACGCCTGTGGGTTCACCAATCCCCCTGCTGGACCCTGTGGCCCTGTAGTGTGTGTCTGAACGTAGTTCGCGATTGCCTCCGCGACCCTGTTATTGATCAGCTCATTGATCTCAGCAACTGTCATCTGTACCTTTTCACCGGGCATTATCTTCCTAGTTAAAAGAAATTTTAGAGTGTTATCAAAGTCCAATGTGAAACGAATAAACAATACAACAAACATCAAACATGTAATGTAGAAATCAACACAACTGTTGGCAATAAGTAATAGTTTTCAATAGATAATAATCTGGTTTGAGTACAATACTTTCAAAATCAAAACATAAGTTTTCCAAACATCTAATGTAGGGACACAACCCGCCCCTAATAAGTTCAACTAGATCAGTCCTCTGGGTCATCAATAGTGGATTCAGGATCAGAATCAACAGTTGGTGCTAGTTCCTCCCCTTACTCCTCTTCATCCTCTTCTTCATTCTCCGAGGCCACCAAGTCTTCCAAGGCTTCAAGTCTGCCTTCCAGAATCTCAGCTCGGTTCTCAGAATCTTGAAGAAGATCAGTCAACTGGATGATCTCATTTCGCATCCCATTAACCAAGTTGTAAAGGTTATCGTATCTTTCATTCGCATCCCAGAGTTCCCGAACATTGTACTCAATTCTATCATTTGCCCAGTACAAGTTCTGACGTAGTTGGGCAATCTCCTCTGAATCAGTCCGTTGCCTCTTAGGCTCAGGAACATCCAATGCAGGTGGTGGATGAGTAGAAGGTCCCTCAGCAGGAATCTCTTGAGTATCCTCAGCTGGTTCCTCCTTAGGCTCCTCCTCCGGATCCTCATCCGGATCCTCCTCAGGGTATGAATCATCCCTCTCAGATGGTGGAGGAGATGGGATAGGTGGTGCTGGTGATGATGGTGGTACTGGAGCTACCGGCTCCTCATCCTCCGAATCAATAATGTGTATGTATGGTGCTGATGATGAAGATGCCATGTCTGTTACATAATACCATATGTAAGTGCAATGTCATGGAATGTGTACGCAAGTCTATTACATAATGCCATATGTAATTTCTAAGTGATATGTGTAAGTATGCGTGTCTAATGTCTAACAGTTATAGTCTAAGTCTACAAATGCAAACCTAGTTCGCTATAACCAATGTCTCTGATCCCAATCTGTCACACCCCCAATTTTCAACTAACGGAATCATACCGTTTGGGACGTGACAAACCAGGATCTCAGATCATTAGACATAACGAAGACCTCTATATGAATTTCAAAACATACTTTGGTCTGTAATTGTAATATCAAAGTTCTACGTTGCGGAAGCGTTTTTAAAACATAAACAACCATAACGGTTTGAAGACTGTAAATTACAATGCAAAGTTTTCAATTGTTCAAATCCAAATAACAGAAATGTAAAACATGCATGCGACTCAATCTCCTAGTCCATGCTTGCTTGATTGTACAACCTTAGCGTCCTGAGAAAACATGTAAATCAAGTCAACACAAAGGTTGGTGCATTACACAGGTTTAAGCATTCAAAAATGTTCGAAACATCAGTTTGAATATAATGTTTGCAGATAACATAATCACACATGCATAGTCATGATAGCTAGTCATTTATACTATTTACATAAGTGGTCAACACCGAAGCTGACTGTTGCATGCTAACGCATGTTTTGCCTTGCCACTATTGTCGAGCATAAACAATAGTAATGTGTGTTTGGTCAGTCAAACACTTGCGTAGATCCCATCTACCAAGTGAGGTTTTTCAAACCTAATAGATCTATTTCCAACTACCACGCTTTGCACTACGGCAAACTAAACGGTTCGAAATGTAAGGACTTGTAATGCTATGTTTGCACTCAATGTAAACAGCTAACTCATGCAAGTGATATGTATCTAAAAGTGTTTGATGCACATGTTTTCTCCCCCAAAACAGTTAAAATAAGAAAGGGGCCGTGTACGCACCTTTGAGTGTAGCAGAATGATCAATACACGTGAAATTGTGTAGATAAACTTCTACGAAAGATATGTGATTTAAACAGTTCATTGTGTTACTCGGAATGTCGTTTAAAGTATTAAATCACATACGTGTCAGTACACGTATGTTAGAATGTTAGAAACGTGTGTTTGTACGTAAGTGTGTCTTTGAAATCGTTTAATTAAATCAAATAAACATATATTTAATTATAATAACATGTTCGTATTTATACACGATTATATTTTTCGGGTAATAATATAAGTTTTATTATTTTAGATTGTCCGTATTCGCGATACGGTTCCAACGCAACTCGAACGAGTCGAATCGGACTTGAAACGAAGGAGTTACAGGCTAAAATCAAAAATGGTTTGAAATTACAAAAACTGGCAGCCCTAAGGCTCGAACCCGGGACCTTCCACACGCACACACCAAGCCCCAACCAGTTAATCTATTTCTGATTTCATTATTGGATCATGGTTTTTAATTATCTTAAGCCCAAATCAGCCCAATTCCTTGATTATTCATAACCGAAGCAATGAACTCCTTATTGGGCGCCAATTCGACCACCTTCGAACATGAAACCTTAGGGCTTTGTTCCCACAGGTTAAATCGAGTTAAGAAATGCTTTTAATTTGACTGATAATCAACAAACCGTTCCAATTTGAGATAACCATAGTTTCGAACGTGTATACCCCAAATCCCTATTCGAAATTGTTTAAATTCATGGATTTTAAGCAGCAAATTCATAGGGCTTTCCTTAACCTAGGTATTTCGAAACTATCTAAATAAATCAATTTGATTTTTATGATCGTTTTCATCAAAAACCCTAAATCTTTTTAACCGAAAAGTCCTAGAACTCGAAATCCTTTAACTCATCGTTGTTACGTGAAATTGATATGGGGTTATCATCCAAAAATGAATTTCGAAATTCTCTGAAAGATTTAATTCACATATCAGGTTCTATAAATTCAAAATCCCTATTACGTTTGAACTCAAGAACCCTAGAATTCAAAATCCATTAATTCGATGCTAAAACTCGAAATTGATTTAGGACTAACCTTAATCGAAATCTTCTGAAGCTACAGGTAGCATTTAATTTGATTTTTAACATCATTTTCATAAAAACCCCCAATTCGTTTTTGATTAGAAACCCTAAAAATAGAAATCATAATGTTTGTTGTTGTTTGATGAAATTGATAAAGTATTTTCATTAAACAGAGAGTTCCGAAACTCTCTGTTACCTTTGATTTGATTCTTTAGTTCGTTTGAACAAAGACCCCCAATTCGTTCTTCGTGATGAACCCTAGAATTAGAGTTCATTTAATTCGATGTTTTCAGCAAAAATTACCGTGGGGTTACTCTATATCGGCAGGTTTAGGTTGTATATGAATAGATTTTTACCTCTTTTGATGATGATTCGATGTAGTTCGATTAGAAGATGAAATTCGGCTAAGCTCCACTCGAAGTCTTCTGTTCGCAACTCTTTAGACTGAATTGTTGAGTGTAGAAGAACCTAATAGTGCCGACTGATGAGTATGAATGCCCAATTCGGAATGTTAAAGTCGAATCATAGGTATACTATAATTGCCATTGACGGTTTCGACTTTTAGTATTATTTCCGGTTTAATTCGACCACAATGCTCGTAATAAACTCTGAATTGATGATGGTAATCATCAATGCGACTGTTATAACTGATTTAATTCGACTAAAACTTGTGTTAGGATCAAATTTTGATTTTTACCTTGATTATAATCGAATTTTGACTTGTAAAAGTCAAAATTGTTGTTTTATTGTCCTTAACAAGTTTAATCTTTGCATTTTAATCATATTAGAACGGATTTTGTTTAATTCAAATCCTTTTAATTTGATATTCTATGATTTCGTGATATTTTCGATAATTTTTGGTTAACGAAGTTAACCGCGAATTGCCGGATTGTCACAGTAATTCTCATATGTGACCAAACCTAGAAATCCGGGAGGTGATAAGTTAGATGGTTGGTCTATTTCAGTTGGGAAATTTGAATTAAACGACCCGGGAGGGCATTGTCTTAGATTTCCTTAGTGTTTGTGTCAATCCATGTCAAAGTAGTAAACTTTACAGCTCTCTAGTGTCCTAGGATACACGCGGATGGAGAAATCTGGGAGGTGATCCACCCGTTTGAGTGCAATTGGATATCGGGAAAATCTGGAAGGCGACTTGTTGGAAAATAAGGACTGATGAGCAAAACCACTTATGCCAGACAAATAAACAAACCTCGGATTGACCAACCGCGGATGCTTATCTTCCGATTGAAGAACTGCTTCAGCATCAGAAGATCAACAATGGAAGATTTGCCAAAAAGAACTACCGCTGAACTTCTCTACTTCGGAAGGCACTAGCTGACCATGATACCTTCGAAAGACAACCATTGCATCGGAAGACATCAAATGATCCAGAAGACAATCTCCTATTCTGAAATAACTGATTATTTAATCAGCTTCCGATGAACATCTTCAGAAAGAATAACCACTGAGCATCAGCACAACCACTTCAACCTCGGAAGACCTGAAGACTCCTTAAGACTCTTGTTTCCGTTGTTGTTGACTTTGTATTTGTACTAGTCTGATGATTCAGTGTCTATTACAATGTCAGCTATTTGTCTTACTATTTCTTGTCTTGTATCTCAGAATGTTGGGTATTTAAGTCCCAACATTCTTAGAGTAAAATGAATTACTTCCCCCAAAATTCCTTTTGCTTTCATACTGCTCTTCTGTATTTATAAGCAAGAAACTACTCAACCAAAATAACCTTGTGCAAAACTTTAGAGGGAGCTAATACCAAATCTTTGACTAAGTGTCGAAAGCCTTTGTTCCTGGTAAAACAGCCTCTCCTCTGGTTTCTGTTTTCAAGAATTGGTATCAGAGCCTTGTCTTTAGTCTTGGTTCAACCATCAAGACTAAAACTCAAAGCTCTCATCAATTTCTTGTTGTTTAGTTTTCTGTGTTTTGTCTCTTCTGTCTTTCTACTTTTACATCTGCAGGAGTTTGGTTTTTGAACTAAATTGTGTTAAAAAATTATTTAACAAACTACCCTGAGAACTCATCACTCTTTGATTTATTCATATCCGTTTGTGAACCCATGGCAGAAAAATTCACCTTAGACCCCCATAACACCGGCTCTGCCATGAAGCCACCAATCTTGGTAAGGCATCAATACCACATATGGTAGAGAAGGATGTTACATTTCTTGTCCAAAAATCATACCGGAGGTTGGAAGTCTGTGATGTTAGGACCCCATAAACCAATGGTCCTGGACACAGAGACTGGAGACCATGTCCCAAAGGATCCTTGGAATTACACCGAAGAAGACTACCAGAAGTTAGAGCTTGATGCCAAGGCACATGCTCAACTGGCTATGGCCCTCCCGAATGAAATATATTCTTGTATTCTTCACCAAGAGTCTGCTAAAGACTTGTGGGAGACTCTAAAAGAGCAATTCGGTGGTACCGACGATGTTGTGGCTAATACAAGGGAGATATTAGCTCAACAGTATGAGACATTCGGCCAACTAAAGAATGAGTCACTGACTCAGCATTTTGAACAGTTAACTTCTCTCTTAAGTGAACTAAAATTAGCTGGTCAAGTGTACCCCCTATCTCTGTTCTCAATAATTTCTTGTGATATCTTCCTGATAAACGGGAAACTTATTCCATAGTCATGAGATCTTCTCCAGACTTCGGCAAACTCTCACTTACCCAACTCCAGGGAATGCAAAAATGCTCCCAACTCTAACTCTTTACCGTATGTGACTTTCCCAAACACACTCACATACTCCTACAGAACCTTTTTGTTTTTCTTCTTCTTCTTCTTCACATTTCAAAAGGCACAACAACTCTCAGGAGTCAGCACACATTGTACAGAACTCTCCTTCTACCAATGTACAATTTGTACTAGTTGCCAATGGTAGTGTGTACTAGCTCACTCTTGCCCCTCTTCAGATTGTTGCACCAACTTCTTCACAAATAAATACACCAGGCCCTGCTATCCAATCCACTTCTTCTAGTCAACCGGCTCTTTTCACCTAAGAGTACGTAGACTGGAGCATCTTGCCTGAAGATGTAGGCTATGCTCTCATCAATTCTGAACCAACAGAATTTGCTCTCATGGCTGTTGGTGAAGATCCTACTCCTTCTGATCAACCTGAAGCAGACACTTCTGATGCACATGTATCTTCTTCTACTCTTGAAAAACTTTGCACCGATGCATACCTTGAGGCTTTTGCAAAAATAAAGAAAGCCAACATGTTGCATCAACAACAAAATCAGGAGTTGGAGCAAATGCTAGCTAATAAAAATTCTAAAGTAGAAAAATTAATAAAAAATAAAGACAGCCAAATTTCTATCTTAAAAACTGAAAAATCTAACCTACAAGCTCTATTCGATTTGCAAAATGAAAATTATGCAGCTTGTAGAGATGAACTGTGTCAAACCAAAGTCAGCTGTGACAAGTGGGTTGAGTCCTTTTAAGGATTCAGAATGCTTCTTAGTAAGCAAGTTCACAGTAAGGCTAAGTTCAGAATCAGGTACAATCACACTAGTCCTCTAAAGGACTATGCCCCGATTGACAATGAAATAAATGAAACTGATTCTGAACATATCTCCCCTACCTTTCTCCCAGATGAAATTCCAGCCATAAAAATCACACCCCCAAGAGTGTATCAACCTAGACAGTTTCCTACGTTTGTTTATCCCACAATAAAATCTTCCTAACAAACTGAGATTGCTCCAACCATGAGCTCTACTCGAAGTTCGGAAGGTACAACTCTCCTTGAAACCTTTGATAACCCTGTGGCCCGTCTTGATATCATATTCCCTCCTTCTCATCCTCACCCGCCTTATCCAATAATGATGGCAAATAAGCCTTTCATCCCTAACTATTCTTCACTATCTCCTGCTTGTCTAAATGTTTCATGTACAATCACACTACTGAAAACTGCTGGACAAAAACACCTTTGGAGTAAGCTAGAGATAAACTGAATTCTGAAAAATTGAAAGCTGAACAGGCTTCTTCATCTGAAGGGAATATCCCCAATAAGATGAAAAAGTCCAAAAAAGCTAATAGATCATCAGCTAACAGTGCAATAAGATCTAACACTCATTCACCTCAATTTGCTTTTCCCGGACCATCCATTCTTGGTACACCACCTTCTTATCCCGTGGTGACTTCTGCTTCCTATTCTCCTGCTGCTGTGAACCCTTCTTCTGTGGATTCACAAATCAACATCTTGCATCAAAATCAGCAACAACTAATACAAATGATGCAGAAGTTGATGAATAACACGCATCAAAACAAATAAACATCTAAAATGTTCTCCTCTTTCTTCTAAAAATAAACAATGACCCGTATCTAACCTATTGCATTTGATCTTCATGTGCAGGGACCTTCTTCAAACCAAAATCATCTATGGTATGTGGACAGTGGAGGATCTAGGAACATGACATTATGCAGATCCATTTTAAATAACTTCATTCCGAAGAATGGAGGATCTATTTCCTTTGGAATTAATGCAAAGGGTTGGATAGTAGGGTCTGGTTCTGTAGTGAGTGGAAACTGCACTTCAAAGATTTAAGCTTAGTTAAAAACCTCAAGTTTAATCTCTTGAGTGTTTCTCAACTAGTGGACAAGAACTTTAGATCATTTTTCACCAAAGACAGTTGCTAAATTCTTTCTCCTAAAATAAATTTGAAAATAAAGATCTTAGTTGATCAACATACTCTGCAAACGGCAAAAACAAGTGGAAATGTCTATGTTGTAGACATTACTACTGGTTCTCAAACATCTTCTCCTACATGGTTGATAGCCTAAGAATCCTCTTCTGAAACTGCTCTTTGGCACAGAAGATTCAGTCACCTTAACCACCAAACTCTTCATAAGCTTTCTACCCTTTCTTTAGTAAGAGGATTGCCTTCCAAAGAATTTCACTTTGAAGGTCAGTGTGAATCTTTCTTAAATGAATAGCAACATAAAACATCACATAAGTCTATTTAGGAATACAAATCAACTAACTGTCTTAATCTGCTTCATATGGATCTGTTTGGTCCAGTGAGGGTAGCCAGCTTGGCAAGAAAGAGATATTGTTTAGTAGGTGTGGATGATTACTCAAGATTTTGCTGGACCTTCTTCCTCTTCAGCAAAGACGAGACTTCTGATAAAATAATTGCCCTTATTACTCAACTTGAAAGACAATTTGGTCTTCCTATCAAGACAATAAGGAGTGATAATGGCACAGAATTCAAGAATCAGGTTCTTGATAAGTTCTGCATCTCTAAAGGAATCCTCAGACAATATAGTGTTCCTAGAACTCCTGCTCAAAATGGAGTTGTGGAAAGAAAGAATAGGACACTTATTGAAGCTGCAAGAACTATGCTTGCAGACTCTGGATTACCTTTATCTTTCTAGTAATCACTGCTTGCTATGTCTTAAACAGATTTTACATTGTGAAGAGACATAACAAGACTGCCTATGAAGTCCATCATAACATAAAGCCTCTCATCTCTTTCTTCAAAGTTTTTGGATGTCCTTGTTTCATCTTGAATACAAAAGACTCTTTATCCAAGTTTGCTGCTAAAGTTGACTCTGGATATTTTGTTGGATACTCTCAGACCTCTAAGGCTTACCGAGCTTTCAATCTCAGGACCAAAATTGTTGAGGAAACTAGTGATGTTAAATTCAATGAATCTGCATCAACTTCCTCTTTCCATCTGCTCCTGATGATCTATTTGATCTTGAAAGCTTTACCTCACTTTTCCTACCCCTTCTTCTGCTCCTTCTTCAGAATCGTGTCAAACCTTTGAAGATCTATCCTCTCTTGAGAAATGTTCAGTATCTCAATTCCTTACCTCTATTCATTCTTATCAAATAAATCCTCAAGACCAAGATGAAAAAATATCTACTCCCTTATCCCCAGCTTTGGATAACGTACCTGTAGATATTCCTAAACATGTTCATGCTTCCCCACCAGAAAACTCTCCTGGCCCCACTGAAAATTCATCTTCTTCCGATGTTGCCTCTACAAATAACTGTTTGGACATCATTCCCTTCTACAGAAATCATCCTCTAGAGCAAATCTTAGGTGATTTAAATAAAGGTGTTCAAACTAGGAGCCATATTTCAAACTTCTGCCTTCATGCAGCCTTCTTGTCCCAAATTGAGCCCTACAAATATCAGGAAGCTCTTAAAGATAATAATTGGGTAGAGGCTATGCAAGATGGACTATTGCAGTTCAAAAGCCAAATGTTTTTACTCTCTGCCCCTTTCCAGCAGGAAAATACCCTATCGGAACTAGATGGGTATTCAGAAATAAAATGGATGACAGAGACATCGTGATAAAAAATAAAGCCAGATTGGTAGTACAAGGGTATTGCCAAGAGGAAGGCATCGATTATGATGAAACATTTGCTCTCGTGGCCAGACTAGAAGCCATCAGACTCTTCTTAGCATTTGCTATATCCCATAACATAAAGGTATATCAAATGGACACAAAAAGTGCATTTCTGTATGGGACTATAAAGGAGGAAGTCTATGTCTGTCAACCTCCAGGGTTTGATGATATTCATCATCCTGACTGGGTGTACAGACTAGACAAAGCACTTTATGGTCTGAAGCAGGCACCGAGAGAATGGTATGAGACTCTTTCTCAATTTCTTCTTTCTAATAAATTTTCTCGGGGAACCATTGATAAGACCTTGTTCATCAAGAGGGTAGACAAGGAACTTTTGCTGCTCCAAATCAATGTCAATGACATCATTTTTGGATCAACAAAACCTTCCTTGTGTGAACAATTTTCTAAATTAATGTCTTCTAAGTTTGAAATGTGTTCCTTAAGTGAACTCAAAACATTTTTAGGACTCCAAGTCTAACAAAACCCAACGGGACTTTCATTCATCAATCTAAATATGTAAAGGATCTTCTAAATAAATTTGATATAAATAATTGCAAAATAATTTCTACCCCCATGGCAACAAATCAAGGAATAAGTCCGGATGAAAATGGTGAACTTGTAGATCAAACCCTCTACAGGTGCGTGATTGGATCTTTGATGTATCTTACTGCATCAAGGCCAGACATCATGTATCGATTCAGTTCTGAATAATTAGGAATCCTATCTCGTTTCGAACACAAGCGGTACATTCCAAAAGAACCGGTATTCGCACATCTTTACCCTTGGCCGACATTATTATTACTGATCATTAAAAAAATCAGTCAAAAGGGGAGTGTCAAATTTTTTTATGTTAAAAAATTCATTTATTTCAATTATTTTGAACGAACAAGAAGAAAACAAAGAAAACAGAGGATCTGTTGAATTTCAGTTTCTTCGTAGGAACGCCCACGAATTTGATCAATTACTCTTCGTGCTTTTTTTGACATGAAATGGATATATCCATATATCGCAACATCTGTCTGTGCAAGATACCAGCCTGCCCCCAAACACTCCCATTTATCATTTGTGAAGAGGATACTCAGATATCTTAGGGGCACTGCTGCGTTAGGTATTTGGTATCCTGCTAATAAAACTTGTAAGCTTGTTGGTTTTTCAGACAATGATTATGCTGGATGCTAGCTCACCAGAAAGTCTACTTCGGAAGGGTGTCGGTTCTTTGCTAATTGCTTAGTGTCATGACAAAGAAAAAAGAAAACGTCGGTGTCAAATTCAACTGATGAAGCCGAGTACATTGCAGCAGCCCATTGCACTGCCTAAATCCTTTGGTTACAATACCAATTGTTGGATTTTGGAATAACTGAACTAAAAACACCTCTCATAATAGATAGCGAAGCTGCCTAAAACATAATAAAGAATCCTGTCTACCATTCCAAAACTAAACACATAGAAATAAGGCATCACTTTATTAGTGACTGTTTTAAAAAAGGACTAATTGTCCCATAACATGTCTCTACAAGTGACCAAATAGAAGACATATTTACCAAACCCTTTGACTCTTCAACCTTTTCTAAGTTTGTGGCCAAATTGGGTATGATAAATATGAGCTAATAAACGTGGTTAAGAATATGTTTCTTAAACCTTTCAATAAATATATAAAACGATAATTTTCAAAAATTATTCTAACAATGGATATTTGATAAATCACTGATAAAGCGACCCTGGTCTCTCTCAATGTTTATCGCAAAACACGGATAGGATCAGTGGTTATTCTAGCCACTGCTTCATATCTATTCATGGTTAAACCCTTCTGTTGTTACACTTTAAACCTTCCGTGGTTTCTTCCCTTCTGAGGTCTCTATTCCTTCCGAGACTTTTAACCTCATCACTTATCCATGGTTACTTTTCTTCCGAGGATAAGATTCTTCGGAAGTTAAAAATCTCTTCCGTGGTTAACTTCTTTTCTCTATAGTTAACAAATTCTTGAGACTTACGCCTGATTTGACCGTCACTAATCACTCTGCAAGATTAGACTCCCTACAATTAATTGAATTGACCTTCATTAATTGTTCTCACGGCTCGATAATATCTTCTCATTTTACCTTTCTACCCTTCTCCTCTCCAATGACCACTGATCTTATTTATCTTAGTGCTTATCTTCTTCAGTACTTTAATAATCACTTAACGAAGTTTCTTGATCTTCTTTTGATCAAGATAACCCTTCGTTCAAATTCAAATCTTCTGAATGCTGGTTATGGCGAAGGACAACTGCTTGTCAGTCATGTCGCATGGCACGACGCACTTACACTGATTCCGTCTGAGCTTGATGCTCATGATGATGGTGTAACAGAATCGGAACAGGCTTCATTCCTTACAAAGCTTTGTTTGTACATCAGGGTATGCATGAACGTACTCATTTGTCGTTTTTCTTTGCCTCTCTCTTGCTCACAGGTTTGTCCAATGGGTAAAAACTCTAAGGTAAAACATTTGGTAAGTTATAAGTAGTTGAGGTTTTTATCTTTGAAACCGCCCTTGTGTGCCAATGGTTAAACTTCTTCATCTTTTTCTCTCTAAATTTTAGGCAAAGATTTGTAATCACACTTTGCGCTCATAACTGCTCGGTGTTCATCATCGCAAAAATGGCGTCTGAAGCTCTGAAAATCAAACCGATTCATAACCTCGGAGCCTACCTTGTTAAATCTTCTAAGTACCCTCACTACGACGAAGCAATCGACATTCTAGTAAACTCTTTCGTTCATACTGCTCTCATCCTAAATCCTCCTATCTCGGAGGATGCTCTAAACCAGTTTTGGGCAAACTCAACCTTGGTGACAAAGGATGACTCTGTTGAAAGCATCGCTTCGGTGGTCGCTGGTCAACAAGTCACCCACACCCCCTTCAAAATAAGTGTTGCCCTAAATCTTAACGACACTGAGGCACCCACCACTATCTCCTCAAAACTTCTCCATAATGCTTTTGTTCAGTGTGATTATCAGGGTGACCTGAAAAACAGGGCCTTGTACATAGCTTTCTTCTATCCTAAGTACAAAGTACAAGTTCCTGTATCACATGATTTTACAGTGTCTTTCTCAAAAGATGACCAGTTGGGGAGAAATGTCGTATGACATTCAATATGTCATGTATGCTGTTTTGTCCAATGAAAAGGTCAGTTTGTCACAAATAATTTTTGAACATCTATTAAATCACCAGAAGAGCTCCAAATTTCTATTGTGTCCTAGATTTGTGATGGCTTGCCTTTTTCCTGATCTTAATAGTGTTTGTCATATTGCTCCTCTTTCTACTATCAAGAGCATTGACAAACAAGTGTTCACTAGATTGAACACTAATGCAAGACACATGGATGACACTAAGGAAACACCCATCATTGGTGAACCCATATCCACCTCTTCTTCCACACCTGTACAGGTACTAGCCAGAAGAAAAACTTCTACCGAAGCGTCTAAACCTAAAAAGCCCAAAAGGACTGTTCAGGAAGATGACATCCCTTAACATGTCTCTATCCCTACTGGACAGACAGATACGTCTGTTCCATCCTCACTCCATCCTCATAGATGAATCAAGTATCTCCACCCCATCTAGCTCCTCATCAATCCTCTCAACAGGATAATGTTGTACTCCAATGGGATCCCTCTCTAACCACTGAAGTGTCACTTGACGCTCAGATGGCAGTCCAATCTCCTATGGACATCTCCATTTCTTCTCCACAAAATGCGCCTCACTCTCCTACCTATGTTCTCCCTGAGATTGATTCTGTATTTGATTAAGTTGGTTCTCCTCCACCTTCACCTATAGAGGAACAACCACATCAAACCTTTGCTCAACCTCTCCAATATCCTACCCATGGAGAATAGCATGAGATTAGGATGTCTAGTCCATCTAGACATCTTGATCATATATCTGGAGCATCCATCTCACATGAGAATCCAATGGGCTCTCCTCTGAATGGATCAAGCAATAATACTCCCGGTATGGTAACAACCCATGAACTTCTTGAAACTTAGGCTAGAAATCCCCGGAACCAAGAAAAAGGGGTCCGCGACATTCCTGAGATGGACTCAGGTCATGATAAACCTGACTCACTAGTCAAGGATTCAGATGATATCCGTAAAAGGATGGACGAATCACATCTTATAATAAAGGAATTGACGGATTCTATTGCTCATATTCAGGTTGATGTAACTAAACTCACTGAGTTAGTCACAACAGTCTTGAATAACCAAGTCTTGCAAACTAAATCCATCCCAATGCAGGCACCTACACTTGAAGGTACCCCAAACAATCCACCTACTTCAACTGCATCCACCTTCTCAACCCATGCTTTTCAAGAAGTGTTAAACCCATTTCTTACTGCCCATCTCTCCACCCTGCTTAAAAACTTTACCCAAGATTTCCTCACCACTCAAAAGATCCAACTGGATCTACTGAAAATTTCAGTAGATTCCAAAATCTCCTCCTTACAACATGAGGTTTCTAACCTTACTCGTTTTCTAGAGTCTCTTAAAGGGGTTGCTCCTCCTTCTCCCTGGTTCAAGGAACATACTGATGAAGCCAAAAACAGGGAGAATGAACGGCTCTTGTCTGCTGCCCAAGTTGCCAAGAGTGCAGAAGATAAAACTTACCAAAGGAGGATGAAGGAAATAAGATTGAAAAATCAGGAGGCACTCCTCAAAGCAGCACTGGATCAGCAGTTTAAGACTAAAGTGGCTAAGGCTAGCTCTGAGCAGAAGCAAAGGGAAGCTGAAGCTCAAATAAACACTAGAAAATATGGAGTATCCAGGAAACCCAAAGCCTCCAAATCAGCTTCCATTGAGCCAATAAAGCCCACAATCGTGGCCCCATCTTGTTTTGCCTCAACTACTCAGGACATACCAAATCCAACTGGTTCTGTCGAATCTGAGCATAACCCCATCTTTCCTAAACAGATCTCCCCCACCATATCTATCCCTTCTTCACCCATACACACAAATAAAGAAAACTCACCTACCCTTTCTCCAAATTCTGCTTCTCAAATCCTCCTAGAACTATCCTCACATACCTCCCTTCCTACAACTCTCAATGCCTCAAAAATTGGCCAAAAACTAGCACCAATAATCACTCTGTCTTTTTCAAGAAGACAAAGAAAAAAAAACCCCCAATAACAAACCTCAGAAACCTTTAACTCCTGCTCAAGAACCTAGATCAGACTTAAATGATGATCAGCCCATTGCCTCTCTTATGTCAAGAAAGAGAAGGCTCATACTGCCTGATGATGATGAGTCTAAGCTGCCCAAAACCACCACAGCCCCCCACCAATAAAGTCAGCAGATGCTCAGAAATCACATACTTCTCCAATAAAGGAATCCTATTCACCTGTATGGACATTCCCTTCCGATGAGGACCAAAGTATAAAGAAACAGAGAAGGAATATAAGATCCCAGCCAGTCTAGAAGCCACTGGTCTCTCAGGAGTTGAGCTGGCAAAGACCTATCAGGAACAAATTGCCATGTTGGATCAGCAGCAAGATAAAGCCTATCAGGCTGAGAGGGAGCAGTTGATCAAGTTTCTGCTAGATGAAGGGAAGTACAAAGTTGAAAACTTCAACAACTGGGATATTACTAGCCTCAGAAATGAAGCTGAGGTTTCATCCAAAAGAGTAAAGGCTGAAGTCAAGAAGAAAAGACCATTGAGAAGAGAAGAAGAATAACACACATCCTCATTCAAAATCAATGGGGGCCAAAGAACACAATAACAAGGTGGAGAGATGATGTTTTGTTTGATGAATGGTCAAAGTTCAAAAGATAGAACAGTGATCATCTTGAGCTTTGGAAATAAGTCACTTCACCCTCTCCTACAATAGTGACTCAGCTCAAGGATGCCAACCCAAGCAGAATGCTTGATCATTTGCTAAACGCACCTATAAGAATCCTTGGTGTTGGGTCTGCAGAATCTCCATCTGCTGTCAAATTCAGACCCTGGGTTGATGTTGATAAGAAAATTCTTCCTGATCTTCTGAGGAACTATGAGCCTCATCAGCATGCTGTAGTAAAGAAGGTACTTAATTCTAATGATCAAGTGAAAAGAAGAGAAATAATACACTGGCTGCCTGGAGCTCGTCTTCCTTTGGGTCTACCTTCTAAATCCCAGCCTCCTTAGATCAAAAACTCTAGAGCTAGAATAAAGAGATGGTTCTATGACTCTATCTCTAAGAGCATGACCATTGAAAGATACAATGGTACAAGAACTTTCTTCTCAAATTGGGATGAAATTCTTACCCTACCAAATAATGATCTGAAGGAAATGCAGCACATGACTCTGGATATTGCTGATACAGAGTATGAAGTTATGAACTATGTTCGAGCTCTCAGAATTAAAATTGGTCTGGCTTTAAAGAAAAAACAAATGGTTTTGGCTTCATCAGTCAACAGGGAGATTGTTGGAAAATAAGGACTGATGAGCAAAACCACTAATGCCAGACAAATAAATAAACCGCGGATTAACCAACTGTGGATGCTTCAGTTCTGATTGAAGAACTGCTTCAGCATCGGAATATCAACAGCGGAAGATTCGCCAAAAAGAACTAGCGCTGAATTTCTCTTCTTCGGAAGACACTAGCTGACCATGATACTTTCGGAAGACAACCATTGCATGGCAAGACATCGAATGATTCGGAAGACAATCTCCTATTCCGAAATAACTTATTATTTAATCAGCTTCCAATGAACATCTTCCGAAAGAATAACCACTGAGCATCAGCACAACTACTTCAACCTCGGAAGACCTGAAGAATCCTAAAGAATCTTGTTTCTGTTGTTGTTGACTTTGTATTTGTACTAGTCTAATGATTTAGTGCCTGTAACAGTGTCAACTATTTGTCTTATTTTTTCTTGTCTTGTGTCTTAGAATGTTTGGTATTTAAATCCCAACATTCTATGAGTACAATGAATTACTTGTCCCAAAGTTGTTTGTGCTTTCTTTCTGCTCTACTCTCTTTCTAAGCAAGAAACTAACTAAACAACCAAAATAACCTTGTGCAAAACTTTAGAGGAAGCTAATACCAAAGCATTGACTAAGTGTCTAAAGCCTTTGTTCCTGGTAAAACAGCCTCTCCTCAGGTTTTTGTTTTCAACATGACTTGGTAGACTAGTGCATACATAACATTCTTAGGATTTCCATTGGTGTCACCTAGTATCTGATCTGGGTCCCGTTAGGTCATTCTAAGTTTGTTTCTTAAGATCCTAGTCTCATCCTTCACAACTCAGTCCAAGTCATCACTTATCACACTTTTGATTCCCAGCCTTGGTATACTAGTTTTCCTTAATGGAGTTAGATTCCATGTTACAGTCCGGGTGTTAGTTGCAGTTTTAGTCAGTCTTTCTAGTGTTTAGTTGCTAGTTTAGTTGGTTAATTAGTTAAAGTCTAAATTAGGTTTTCAGAAGTTGCACCAAACCCCTCTTTTACTTTATTTTGTTCACAGTCTAGGTTAGTTTTTTCAAACTAGTGTCCTTAGGGTTCGATATCCAGTCTTCCACAAGCTTTACTGTCGTTGATAGGTACACTTGCCTACATAGCGGTCTAATTTAGGATTTCCGATTTTAACTAGGCGTTTAGGTCAAGTCAAGGTCTAGGATTAGTTATAGTGTCTTTAGCTTAGGTTAGACAGCGGCTGAGTTTTGGCTCATCGAAGGGGTGGTGGACTAGTAGCTGAGTTTTGGCTCTACGTATGCCTATATATAAACTACCTTCGATGATTTGGGATTGTGTCAGTAATGAGGTTCAGATTGAACACTTGTGTAAGTCATTCTTTTTTTCAACACCATTTACACACAATTTTCAAAATCAATGTAAATGGAAAGAGTTTTCATCAAACTTCTTTTTCAAAATTTATAATTTCTAAAACTAAGGTGAACTCCCCAACCTAGTGTTGACATATTTTCCATGTTCTCAGGTGAAGAACAGGTGAACGGATGATGACTTTAGAGTAAGAAAGATAAGATCCCCAAGAGGAACCTATAACTCCAGCATGGAATCTGCCAGACCTTATCAGCTACAAGATTCAAGTCCACATTACAGATGTCCAAGTCAAGTTGTTATAGAATTAAATAATAAAACAGTTGTAACTGAATTTTATTCACTCAATGTACTTTAGTATTTCTCATATTATCATGTGCAATGTAACAATCTGATCACGCCTCGGGACTATTCCGCCTGAAGGGTCTCTGATCCGGCCCGTCGTCTCGGGGTGTGACAGATTGTTATTAGAGCCATGGTTATAGAGAATTAGGTCATTTACGTAAACGGTTTGGCCTAGACTATAACCTAGGGACCTCATGTAGAGAAAATTAGGATACGAACAAATTGCATATGTTACTTGTGTTTGGTCAAAGGTACTAATCATTTCCACTTCGGGGGTAACCATAATGCCTCCAAGGAACAACCACGCGTCAACCCGGATACCACCGCACTAGCTACTCTCATCGCGGAGCAACTCATCGCTGCCATCTCCGACATCGTGAATCAAATCAACCGCGGCCCTTGCGACCCAGAAGACGCATCCATCGTGCTGAAGACCGAAGCCGAATCAGCTACCAGGTAATCAATGGTCGAATCCAACTACCCTCTCCCCAAGAGGCGTAGAACCGACTACACTGACCAAGCAGGTCCTAGCCACCGAGGTGAACCTCACAGATCATACGCAGGAGCCTTTTCCTTATGCACCAAATGTCAGTATTACCACCCTGACGCCAGGAGGTGCAACCAGTGTTCCAAATGTGGGATGCTGGGTCATTGGGCCCAACATTGCAACTCATCAGTGGGCCCAAAACAAAAGAGGTACGCCGACACATCTCCTATGTGTGCCAGCTACAATCACCATCATGTCGCAAGCAAAACGTGTAAACACTGTACAAAATGCAGGATGATGGGTCATTAAAGCCAGAGCTGCCAGACTCCAACTGCTCAACGCTCAAGTGATGTTGCAACGACCTGGCTTCCATCAAGCAACTTAAAGCGCTTCTACACATGTGGTGAACCTGGTCACGTAGCTAAGAATTGCCCCAGGAGAGTGTGAATCACCACAGATGACTGCAGCAAAGCACGGGCCGCGCCCACACACACGAAACGCTGTCAGCGAGGCGCAAACACATGTACAATCTCCTACATCCTCCGTAGACGTAGTGTGTATAATTTAAATGTATGAATTACAATATGTCCTCCCATTCCTAGTCTTTAATGACACGAAACTCTAAGATATAAACGAGTGAAACACGTACTAGATTTTGGATTATGACTAGAGGAAGGAGTGAGAAGGCAACCTCAGTCACCATTAGGTAAGGAACTTCCGAAACCCAGATCTGAACGAACTAACCTAGACAAGGGCTAGTACTTTTGAAAGAGCAACAGTTATTCAACGAATCAAGAGAACTCAGATGAGCCCGATATCCCTTCAATTGAGTTCTTAAGCCCTGAGAATTACAAGTACTTTCGAGGGAGAATCGAGACTTTACTCGATGGACATTGGCCATGATAACCTCGACAAAGGAAATGCCAAGAGCTAGTATCCAAAACTAGGACTATCAAACTGATTAAATGAGAGACTTTTAACCACTTCAGTCTAAATCTTGAATAGTCATTTCCTACAACCCCATAGATCGTAGGATACCTGGACACCTTCGCACAACATGAGACCTTACCCTTAATCTTTGGATTTCAAAGCCTAGCAGAGCGTCGCCTCCATGCAACCACGATCATTTCTCTACCACAATACTCTATGACCCACCGGTTAGTCATAGATCGAAGAAGGTGGAAAGAAACTATCTCCAAGTTGTCCTAACACTAGTGAGAAGAGATAGTAATGATCTCACTCCAAAACACAAGGACTTTCGTCTTTTTGAGGAGGTAGTGCTAATTTTACAGCGCGTAAAGGTAAAAGGCATAGACCTCCACGCGCCTGACTAGTGAAGTCATGGTGGAGGCGGAACTACACAGCACCGGCAGATTGAAACAAGGTGTCCCTTGTGATTTTCCTGCGAGCGTTCACTCAAAGAATGGCAGTGTAGTTAACTCTACTTACATCGCTTAGGTCAACATGATCACAGTTGAACCGGAGCGAAAGGTGAAACCAACAACCTTCATTAGGAAGAACCATAAGTGGCAACAGGAGCTGAAGCCTAGCATCGGGCTTACATGTTCAGGAACGCTAAAACTCCGGAGAGAATATATTCTAGCATGCAGTATCAATAACTACAAAGAACTAGGAAGGATTTGATCCTAATGATGAATGTGAAGAGACGACTACTGATTGTCTCAATTCAATAAATTAAGATCGCACATGGTGAAAGAACAAACAAAGATGTCATGAAATGATATCCTTCACCTCCCAAATGAGTGTCAATGTCAGCAACTCAACATTGGAGAGCACGACACCTTTCCTAACCGAACTCACAATAGGAAATCAACGTAAATTTCGCATAGTGGGATTGAATCAGCCTCTGCATGCGGCGTCCGACTCAACCACTCACGGAGAACATTGTGATCGACTCAAAGAGAGCATGCTCGACGAATTCGATGGGATTGGAAGTGAAATAATGTGGGACAGTTTTGAGAGAACTGTGCTGCTAGATTATGCAATGTCATAACTGACCTAGCTGCACCTGATCGCTAGAAAGGGGATGAGAAATGTTGAATACCAAGGTGCATAATTTTCAAAACACAGTCGAGAATGATCCATAATTTGTTCTGCCATAGCAAATTACAGAACCAAACCTCAGCACGGCCACATGTACAAGGTGAGGAGACATCCACACAACTTCAACCGGTAGTCGTGAACCCATGATTCAAGAAAAAGTACCACACATGTATACTCCAGAAAACAATGCAAGAATCGTACAATTCAAAGGATACAATTCAATACACAGCATTGCTAGAAGTGAGTTAGGTGAGGAAGCAAACGTTTATGGAAGCGCAAAGTAGAAAACACAACCTCAAGTGAGAAGTCTAAACGAGATGGACTGACTCACTAAGCAAACCCCAAAATCTATACGAACAAAATTCGTAAACCTATCCCAACTAAGAAGCATCAAGAGCAACCGATTGAAGTTATACATCTGCTTTTATCCGAACTACAACCATCAACTCGACAATAAATAACACAGAGATACAGATGGTATCGTAACGTCATTTGTGCATCAATCGACTGTGTAAAACCGAGTTGACCAAATTACGTCATCGGATCGTGAGACCCCGCGTATACCTTACCGAACCGCAAACCGACACTACGGTCGACAACTCTTAGGACTCGAACGAACTACATACAAATGTATGTTAGACAATGACCACATTTTTCCAATATACGTCTCAGCAGTGCATGGAAACGTGAAAGCTCGAATTTCATGCATGTTGACCCCCAGAACATTCAAAGAGGAAACGAGGGCCTGATAACACATTTCAAATTTTGGGACGAAATTCCTTCAACATGGGGAGACTGTGACAACCGGTATACGAGCTGCCATGAGTCTGAAATCCAAGGGTGTACACCACCACAGTGTAGGAGATTTTATTACGAGAGTGATGATAACAATAACAAACAACAATCAAAATACACGAGTTGTTCCTAAGACAGCTAGGAAAATCCACTGGATCACACAAACATGAACCAGAAGAAAAGACAAACACCTTGTGAGGGAAAACAATGAACAAAATCTGAATGGATGACATTTGGAGTCTCAATCTAGCAAGATGTCGGCATGGATGACGATCCATGTGGATATGTTGTTAGATTCGAAACCCTAAATGATATCCTTTAAGTACGAAACAATGTCAGCTGTTAAGTGCAACGCAACATTGGTATGGGTGACGGTTCATACAGATGTCAGCATGAGTCTTTTAACACTGATATCAAATAATAACAATTTTAATAAAAATTCACTAAAATAATTTAATAAACAATTAAAATTTTAAAACACCTAACCGTTCGTACGAATGGAAAATCATTCGTACGAACCGGTTTAATTCGTGAAGCTTTATAGCCACATTTCGTTCGGCCGAATGGGAGCCATTCGTATGAATAATTCATTCGTGCGACATCACATCAATAAAAGAAACACTTCGGTTTTTCAAACCCATTTTTCACCCAACTCTCTCAAACGAACCCCTCTTTCGCCCCTCTCAATTTTCGGCCATTTCCACACGAAATCAGACCATTTCATGGTCCAAATCGTGTGTATTTCAACCCTAGCACCTCCATTTCAAGATCTAAACCCTTTTCATCCCATTTTGGTCAAATACGAGCTCCATAGTATGTATTAGCACCGATCCTTTGCACCAAAACACTCCAAAACGTTTTACTATCAATTTCGACCATAAAAACACCAAAAAAACCACCGATTTTAAAAATGGCTTTCTTCGTGATATCGCAGGAGAATGAGCCGTACGAAGGGCTCATTCATGTGAAGGAGAAGCCTCGTTCGTTGAAGGAAAGTCACACGAACGAGCTGCCAAACGAATGAGCAATCACACGAATGGCATGTACTTATTTGTGTGGGATGACCACACGAATGAGAACATATTCGCACGAATGGAGCACAAGAATGAGAGTATGCATTCACATCATTCCATTCATTTGAATGAGGGCCATTTGTACGAACCGACCATTCGTGCCAAGAACAACCCAAAAATGGCTAAGTGTTGAAAGTCCAATCTTACCTACTACATATTGATATAACGAACCTTAGACCCGATTTTAAATCCAATCAAGCTAAAATCAATGAAAACACATTTTCCAAAATCACATCAAGAAACAGAGCACATAATCACAAACCCCTTTGTTTTCAATTTTATACCTTGCAAATCATTTGGGGCTGAGAACATGAACCCTCTTATTCGAGTGATCAACGAATAAGAATTATTTTCAAATAATTTTCAATAAAAGATCAACTCTCAACCTCTTATTCGAATGTTATACGAATAAGTGCATTTTCAATTATTTTACTAAGCGTTCATCGCTTCTATGCAAACTTTTCCAACTCAACACAACAAACTAGTTTCGAGAGTTCAAACACAAATCATCGAGGAAATGTACGTTGATCACAATAGTTCGAGGCTTTGTGCCCAACCAAGAAGGGAACGAACACAATCCGGAGAATTGTGTAATGCACAATCGAAAACTATCATTTTCATGGGAATCCCCCATCAAACAAACCATATATTTTGATGGTATCTGTCTAGGGTATCTCACTAGAGCATGTGTCCACACAAAAACACATTAAGAATTCATTGAGGAATTCTCAAGTAAGTCCCTTTAGAGTCTTTTACCATTAGATGAAGCGGGTCAACCGACGGTAACGTAGATGGTACCATAGGTCTAACCAACCTCCAGCGTTGAGGCTGGTACGTTACATGCATACACACGTGAAACAACAACTCGGATTAGTTCCAGGGGAACTAATCAACAAGGGCATATCAATTAGGTTTGGTAAACGATCACATGGGTGATATTATAGACATACCACATAACCATTAACATGAGTTTTTAAACCAAACATATGTTCAATACCTGGTCTTGAACGGTTTTCAAACGAGTACACGCCAAAAAATGTTAAATAACAAGAAAGAAGTGTAAATTGTGTGATTTTGAAACAAACCAATACATGTCTCGTACATCAGGAGACAGGGCATACACTTCTTTCCCAAAACACTTCTTTTACATCCGTCATGTCGTGTCGAATAGAGGTACAAAAGTGACGAGGTCTAATTTATGTTAAGGACATCTTCATGGATCATCGAAGGGGTGGTGGGCTGGCGGCTGAGTTTTGGCTCTACGTATGCCCTATATAAACACCCTTCGATGATTTGGGATGGTGTTAGTAATGAGGTTCAAATCGAACACTTGTGTAAGTCATTTGTGTTTTCAACACCATTTACACGTGATTTTAAATATCAGTGCAAATGGAAAGAGTTTTCATCAAACTTATTTTTCAAAATTTAATATTTCTAAAACTAACGTGAACTCACAGATTTTCCATGTTCTCAAATGAAAAACAGGTGAATGCATGATGACTTTAGAGAGAGAAAGATAGGATCCCCTAGAGGAACCTATAACTCATGCACGGAATCTCCTAAGTCACATCGACTACAAGATTCAAGACTTTCATTTGTGCAAGCAAATCCTCGTGGGACACATGGTCCACATTCCAGATGCCCAAGTCAAGTTGTATTAGAATTAAATTATAAAACAGTTGTAATTTTATTTTATTCATTCAATGTACTTTAGTATTTCTCATATTATCATGTTCAATGTAACAATCTGATCACTCAGATTACAATCACGCTTTAGTACTATTCCGCCCGACGGGTCTCCGATCTGGCCCGCTGGCCCAGGGTGTGATAGAAACCCAATAGGGCATGAGCTTTACACATTCATCCCAATCTCCCTGAATAGATACGTAGTGCCCAAGTTAAGGCATTTAAAGAAGAAAACCTAGTGGCTGAATCCCTAAAGGGAATGGAGAAACAACTTGAAGTAAAAGTAGATGGCTTACATTATTTCATGGAACGCGTCTGGGTTCTACACCATGAAAACTTACGAGACCTTATGATGGACGAGGCTCATAAGTCCCGGCATTCCATTCACCCTGGATTTGATAAGATGTATCATGAACTAAAATTCCTCTATTGGTGGCCAAACATGAAATCAGATATCGCCACATACGTGAGCAAATGCTTGACTTGCGCCAAAGTCAAGGTTGAGTAAAAGAAGCCATCTAGATTACTCACACAACCAGAGATTCGCATGTGGAAGTGGGAACAAATCTCCATGGACTTCATTACCAAATTACCCCGTACTCCTAGTAGATGTGACACGATCTAGGTAATTGTGGATCGACTGACCAAGTCAGCACATTTACTTGCGATCAAGGAAATTGACAAAATGGAAAATCTAGCCAGAATCTATGTTAAGGACGTAGTCTCGCGTCATGGAGCACCAATCTCCATCATCTCTGATCGATGCGCTAGATTCACTTCGAACTTCTGGAGATCACTGCAAAAGTCGCTTGACACGCGGTTGGATATGAGTACAGCATACCACCCACAAACTGATGGCCAGAGCCAACGCACTATACAAACTCTCGAAGACATGCTACAAGCGTGCCTAGTAGACTTCGGCAACAGCTGGGAAACTCACCTACCGTTGGTAGAGTTCTCCTACAACAACAACTATCATACGAGCATCAAAGCAGCGCCTTTGAGGCACTTTATGGTAGGAAATGTCGATCACCCATCTGCTGGGCGGAAGTTGGCGACAGTCAGCTCACAGGCCCGGAACTCGTACATGAAACGACGGAGAAAATAGTGCAAATCATAAACCGTATTGCAGCAACTCGCGATCGTCAAAAGAGCTATGCCGACAAATGCCGAAGCGTCTAGAATTTCAGGTAAGGGTTAGAGTCCTTCTGAAAGTTTCGCCATGGAAAGGCGTTATTCGTTTTGGGTGATGTGTTGCAAAACACATCTGTTTTTCTATTTGTTTTTAATTGTTTTTGTACAGTTTTATTTAACTTTAGAGTCGATTGATGCTGGTTCTTCACATTTCTACAAATTTATGCTCGCAGGTAATAAACATATCAATTTTTAGCAAAAGATCAAGAAAACGAGCTCCCGGTTGGACGAAGACGGATCTGAGAATAAAGAAAGAAAAATCTGGATTTCTAAACCCTTCGCGTATCGCGAAGGCTATCTGAAACCCTGTCGCGTTACGCGACAGGTGGAAATTACAAAACTGCCCCTTTTAATGATTGCGGGTTGACCCGACTAATTTGTCGGGTAGCGAGACCCATCGCGTAGCGCGAAGGGTTTGGAAGAAGCTGTCGCGGTACGCGACGCGGGGAAAAATTCAGAAAATCGAGATCTTTCAATAAAAACGGCTGGGAAGGTATTTTTAGGGCATCTTCGAATAGGAGAGACGGCAGGGGCAACCAAGGAGGTGATTTGGAGATTTAGGAGGCTAAGGATTGAGGAATCAAGGCTGAGGGTCGAAGACATCGGGTGTTCTTCATTCGGTTACTTGGTTTCTTTGTTCTCTTTTGAATTCTATGGTTTTCATTTACATTAATAAGATTATGGATTGTTTTCATATGATGTTTATTGGCTAAACTCTTAGAACTATCTAGGTTAGATGATTATACATGAATGACTTGGTTTATTTTGGTGTTGGAACATTATGATGTGATGGATTTATGATTTAAAGACTTGGTTTGGAATATTGGATGTGTATGTGTGTCTTTGATTGTTAAATGATTGATATTGTGTTCCTCATGTGTCTTGGCGATTGTCTGTCGCAAAATAGGTGCTTGCTAGAATCAATTACTGTGTGTTTTTGATTAATGGATGAGTTGCTTTGGCCGAGTGATTCATAGGAGTGTTTTATTATGATTTAGACGATTAAGATGTGCAACTAACTTTAATTGCCGTGAGGTGAGAAGTTGTCGATAAGTCTTGGTTGTTAGCTTGTTAGGTTAGAGACTTCGTGAGAAGATCAGTCTAATTTGTCTTTCAAACCTTGTTTATTGAGTCCAGTAGGAAAACCCAAGTTATCCCTAGCATTTAAGTGAACTGTGACTTTCGCGCTGTGAGGTAGATTGTTTAACAGTTATTTCTTAGGTGTTTTGAGATTATTGTACTGTGAGGTAGATAATCTAACGGATATTTCATAAGCAGTTGGATGACCTGTGAAGGAAATCCATTCAACCGGTGGTTTAACAACTTTTAGGATATTTAGTTGATTATCCTTGAGAAGGGTCGAGGGTACTCTAAGTTTCCAATAGGTTTAGTATTTTTAGATCCCGGTATCACATCAGTTCCATTACTAATTAGAACCTTGTCAAGCATGTATATGATTCAAGCCTAGGTAGTGTTTTCCTTCTCTTGATTTAGTCTTTGTTTCGTTGATTGCTAGTTTTTAGTCTTGTTTTATTTAAGTTATTCTTAGTATTGGTAGTAAAACCCCCCTTTTCCTCATTAATATTTTATTTAAGTAAATTTTGTATAGATAAGTCTTTGAGTCTAGTTAGTACAGTCTGTAGAAGTCTGTGGGTTCGATATCCGGACTTACTTTTGTCTTGCTACATACGATAGGTACACTTGCCTGTCGGTAGCTTAGGTTTTAGAGAGTCTAGATTTATTACTTTGTGTCTAGTTTTAGAGTCGGTTTTTAGTTAGTTTATTAGCTAAGCTCCGTCGAAATCAAGTTTTTGGCGCCGTTGCCGGGGACTTCTTAGTCGATTGTGCCAACTAGTTCTTTGTCTTGTCTGTGCATTTTTGCTTTTAGTTTTATTTATATTTCTTTTTATTTTATTTCTTTTTGATTGATTTTTATTTTGTTTGCAAGTTTGGTAGTGTATGCCACACCTACGCTCACACGGACCGCCACCTGAGCTTTCTTTGCCATCAAGGAGCGATTCGCGGGACTTCTCTGAGGGTTCTACGAGTGAGGTAAGTGCTTCTACTCCCATTTCTGCAAATTTTTCTGAGCACACTTCTTTTTCTTCTTCTTCTGCTCACTCTAGTCCACGTTTTCATTTTGTTCCACCCATGGCGGCGCGTCGCACTGTTCACCAGCAGGCTACTGCGGGATTCACAGGACTTAATAACCCCATTACACCGCCACCGATACCGAATGAAAATTCGTGGCAGATTCCTTCATATATCATGACCGCTATTAATAATGCTCAATTCAGCGGTCGTGATGATGAAGATGCACCCGCGCATCTTGCTCGGCTCACACGCATCTGTGGTACCTTTAATCTTCAAGGTGCCACCGAAGATGCGATTTTCATGCACCTTTTTCCCATTTCTTTATCAGGGCGAGCAACCACTTGGCTTGATTCTCATCCGCCAGGCACTTTTACCACTTGGGCTAGCCTTCAGGATGCTTTTCTTAAAAAGTATTTCCCACCTGCTAAGGCCGCCCGCCTGAGAGATGAGATCCATTCGTTCCGAATGGCCCCTGATGAACCCTACTATCTTGCTTGGGAGAGGTTCCAAAACCTTCTAAGTCGATGCTCCCAGCATGGTTTGTCTGAATGGGCCCTTGTAGAGAAATTCTACAGTGGGCTCACATATGAGACTCGTGCCAGATTTGACACTTCTGCAGGAGGCCACCTCATGGGTAAGAGGGATGTGGCTGAATGTAATGATTTATTTGAGAGTTTTGCTCAGGCCGAGTATGAGCAGCGGTCTTCAAATAGGAATTCCACTCCTATTGCTAGTTCCTCCTCTTCAACAAGAGGAGTTCACCACATTAATGTGGACACTAGTGTTGCTGCTGCTCTTGAGTCTTTAGCTAGGGATGTCAAGGAGTTGAAGATGAGAGTAGATAGGTGTGAGATCTGTAGAGGTGGTCATGCCACTTCTGAGTGTTTGGTGAGCCAGGAGCAGGCTAATTATGTAGGAGGACAGGGTAGGTTTGGGCAGTCTTATAACCCCAGTTGGGGAAATTCTCAGAACCAAACCTATAGATCTTCAGGAAATCCCCCTGGTTTCCATCATAGTTACTCTCAAAACCAGGGGCAGGGTCAGCCTAGTGGTAGTTCTGGTAGCACTTCAGGTGCTGGTGGTGGTTTAGGTAGGATAGAGGAGTTATTGACTCAGTTAGTGGCTAAGGATGCCACTACACAAAAGAACCTACATGAACACGATGTTCTCCTCAAGAACCAGCAATCTGCGTTCTTGGATTTACAGCAAACGGTTGGTGACATAGCCAAACGGTTGGATGAACGGCTCCAAGGCCAGTTCCCGGGTCAACCCCAAACCAACCCAAACGCCCATGTTAAGGCGGTCACCACCCGTTCTGGAGGAGGTGGAGGAGAGCGATTTATACCACCGGTGTTCATGGAACTTAAGGAGAGTGAGAAAGTGGTCCCACCGGTTGATTTAGATGAGGAGGAACCGGTGGATGAGGAGATCGAAATGGAGACTCCTGGGAGGGTGCCCCCGAGGCTAGTCACAGCAAGTACCGCACCTAACAGTGAGTCTCCCGTTGAGAAACCGGCAGTTGGTAAGCCGGTCATGTTTAGACCCATCACCGAGATTGATCTTACCCGTGTTCCTTATCCGGCGCGCTTAACCAATCAAAAGCATGCTAAGGAATACGGGCATTTTCTTGACATGTTTAGACAACTCAAGATCAATCTCCCTTTTATTAAAGCCCTTCAACACACCCAAGTATGTCAAGTTTCTGAAAGAGTTGCTGAAAGGTAAGGACCATTTAGGAGAGGTCGCCAACGTACCATTGAGTGCGGGTTGTTCCGTGGTGATTTTAAACAAGCTTCCCGAAAAGCTTGCAGATCCAGGAATGTTCACTATCCCGTGTTTATTTGGAGATGATGTGAGGAGGTATGCTCTGGCGGACTTAGGGGCTAGCATCAATCTGATGCCATATTCTTTATACGAGAAGCTAGCCCTTGGTGATTTGTCCCTCACACGCATGACCTTGTCGTTGGCGGATCGGTCGGTGAAGTGTCCACGGGGAATTTTAAAGAATGTTTTAGTCAAAGTGGATAAGTTTATGTTTCCCGTGGATTTTGTGGTAATGGATATGGAGGCGTACACGTCAGTTCCCATCATTCTTGGGCGGCCATTTTTGCGCACCGCTAAGGCGATTATAGACGTGTATGAGGGCAAACTCACTTTTAGAGTGGGTGATGAGAGCATTTGTTTGAAGATAGGAAAGTCTATGAGGGCCGGGGGTGAGTTAGTCCATCAAGTTGATGGTGTGAATCTGGTGAGTGATGAGGTAAGTGTGAATGAAGTTGTGGGAGGAGGACCATGGGATGTTGGTGATCATGGTCATGATCGAATTGCAAGGGAGGAGGTTTCCCTTGACTCTCCCAGTTGAGATGAGTTTGAGTAAGCTCTTGGGTTAAACTCCCAAGTGTAGAGTTTGTAGAATTTTTAGTTTCTGAGTTTCTTTGGTGTGTTTTTCGTGATTTTTTTTTCTCGTTCTTCGTTTTCGTTGTTGTGTGTTTTGATTTGTTTTGCAGGTTTTTGATCGATTTGATGCCATAAAGGTGAATTGGAGCCACCAGGTATGTTTTTCTCTGCCTTATAATGGTTTTAGGATGATTTGGTGTTTTAGGGGTGAAAATTTTGGCTAAGGCATTGAAAATCCGGAAACTTTCTGCAAAAATGATCCCGTCGCGTCACACGACACCCACAGGGCCATCTGTCGCGCTACACTAGAGATTTCAGTCAACACGCGGGTCAAACATGCGTCACGTATCGCGACGGCCATTAGAAAATCTGTCGCGGTACGCGACGGGCCTCTGAGTGTTTAAAAACCCTAGTTTTCAAATTTTTACCCCCAATTTACCTATCCTACACCGTATTCGCCACCATAGGTTCTCTAAATTCATTTTTGTTTCATTGAATTGATGTATTTCAAAGTTTTAGTTAGTTCCTAATTTTCTTCGTTGATTTGTGTTTTTCTTTGTTTATTTTACTTAAATGGTAGGATTGGTTTGTGGTTGGGCTTAATCATGGATATCATTATTTTTCTTTGGACGTGTTGATGCTTGTTTGATCTTTGTTTTGTATAGATCTTATGTTATTGTTTATAGCCCTCGGAGCAAAATTGTAGATTGTGGAGCTACGTGGAAAGATTGGCACTCGACAGTCTTCTCTTCAACCAGCTAAGTCATTTTCAGTTTTTAGTTTTTCTTTTGATTTTCCTTTTTCTCTACATTGGGGACAATGTAAAGTTTAAGTGTGGGGATGGGAAACCTAACGTAGTTTAATTTTGTTTTAGTAGTTAGTTTTTGATTTTGAATTTTAGTTTACTTAAGTTCTTGAGTCAAAATTTTTGAAATTTTTTATTTTTGTGTCTATTTCTACATCTTTGGCTTAGATCTTCCTTGTCCTTGTTTAAGTCGGCTGCAAAAGCATGATGGGAAATGATAGAAAATTTAGGTTTTGTGTTTCCATGCATGGTTAACTTGTTGGTTTGGGTTTTATGTTTTGGTTATGGGATGTGTAGGTAGGCTCAACTGAGTGTTTTTGTCCCGTAGGATTGGTAAAATCTAATTAAATGCATGATTTTCATGGGAAACATCTTGGGGATTTGGAATTGATGAAACTGTTTTCTAGTCAGAAAGAAGTCTTTGCACAATAACAGATTAGAGTTTTGAAAATCTGATTTTTGTTTGGCACATAAGTACTCTTTTTATGAGAATAAATTCGAGTCTTATGACGCCTCCATTTCACCAAATAAGCTGAGTAAAAAGAAAAATAAAAAGAAAAGAAGTTGGACTAAAAACTTATGTGTCACACGCCAGGTTGCAGCCAGGTTGAAACACCACTAAGTTAGATTCAATGGATTGAAAAATAAAAGAAAAATGCTCACGCTTCCATCTGTTTCATTCATAGAAATCTGATTTGAGAAATTTCTTGTATGTTTATATGTAAGGATGACTTGAAAGCTAGAATCTAGGATTGAGTTGATTTTAGATTACCTAAGTGTGGGTCAAATGAAATGAAATGTAGAACATGAACTTAATGAACCATGATTAAGGGACAAGAATAATCAGTATGAGTTTAATAGGATAACGATACTTGCAATCTCTTCCAAAGCATTGAATTTTGAATTGACTACTTTAGTTGTGTAGAAACCATTTTACCTCGCTATGATCCCAGATTTTTGCATAAGCCTTTTTCAGGGACGAAAAAGAGATAAGTGTGGGGATGTGATGTGTTGCAAAACACATCTGTTTTTCTATTTGTTTTTAATTGTTTTTGTACAGTTTTATTTAACTTTAGAGTCGACTGATGCTGGTTCTTCACATTTCTACAAATTTATGCTCGCAGGTAATAAACATATCAATTTTTAGCAAAAGATCAAGAAAACGAGCTCCCGGTTGGACGAAGACGGATTCGAGAATAAAGAAAGAAAAATCTGGATATCTAAACCCTTCGCGTATCGCGAAGGCTATCTGAAACCCTGTCGCGTTACGCGACAGGTGGAAATTACAAAACTGCCCCTTTTAATGATTGCGGGTTGACCCGACTAATTTGTCGGGTAGCGAGACCCATCGCGTAGCGCGAAGGGTTTGGAAGAAGCTGTCGCGGTACGCGACGCGGGGAAAAATTCAGAAAATCGAGATCTTTCAATAAAAACGGCTGGGAAGGTATTTTTAGGGCATTTTCGAATAGGAGAGACGGCAGGGGCGACCAAGGAGGTGATTTGGAGATTTAGGAGGCTAAGGATTGAGGAATCAAGGCTGAGGGTCGAAGACATCGGGTGTTCTTCATTCGGTTACTTGGTTTCTTTGTTCTCTTTTGAATTCTATGGTTTTCATTTACATTAAACAGATTATGGATTGTTTTCATATGATGTTTACTGGCTAAACTCTTAGAACTATATAGGTTAGATGATTATACATGATTGACTTGGTTTATTTTGGTGTTGGAACATTATGATGTGATGGATTTATGATTTAAAGACTTGCTTTGGAATATTGGATGTGTATGTGTGTCTTTGATTGTTAAATGATTGATATTGTGTTCCTCATGTGTCTTGGTGATTGTCTGTCGCAAAATAGGTGCATGCTAGAATCAATTACTGTGAGTTTTTGATTAATGGATGAGTTGCTTTGGCTGAGTGATTCATAGGAGTGTTTTATTATGATTTAGACGATTAAGATGTGCAACTAACTTCAATAGCCGTGAGGTGAGAAGTTGTCGATAAGTCTTGGTTGTTAGCTTGTTAGGTTAGAGACTTCGTGAGAAGATCAGTCTAATTTGTCTTTCAAACCTTGTTTATTGAGTCCAGTAGGAAAACACAAGTTATCCCTAGCATTTAAGTGAACTGTGACTTTCGCGCTGTGAGGTAGATTGTTTAACAGTTATTTCTTAGGTGTTTTGAGATTATTGTACTGTGAGGTAGATAATCTAACGGATATTTCATAAGCAGTTGGATGACCTGTGATGGAAATCCATTCAACCGGTGGTTTAACAGCTTTTAGGATATTTAGTTGATTATCCTTGAGAAGGGTCGAGGGTACTCTAAGTTTCCAATAGGTTTAGTATTTTTAGATCCCGGTATCACATCAGTTCCATTACCGATTAGAACCTTGTCAAGCATGTATATGATTCAAGCCTAGGTAGTGTTTTCCTTCTCTTGATTTAGTCTTTGTTTCGTTGATTGCTAGTTTTTAGTCCTGTTTTATTTAAGTTATTCTTAGTTTTGGTAGTAAAACCCCCCTTTTCCTCATTAATATTTTATTTAAGTAAATTTTGTATAGATAAGTCTTTGAGTCTAGTTAGTACAGTCTGTAGAAGTCTGTGGGTTCGATATCCGGACTTACTTTTGTCTTGCTACATACGATAGGTACACTTGCCTATCGGTAGCTTAGGTTTTAGAGAGTCTAGATTTATTACTTTGTGTCTAGTTTTAGAGTCGGTTTTTAGTTAGTTTATTAGCTAAGCTCCGTCGACATCATTGGGAAACAAGGCAAACTGAACCCAAGGTACATTGGATCGTTTGAGATCCTGAAGAGGATTGGTCCAGTGGTATATCAACTCAATCTACCAGCCGAACTCGAAGGAGTTCACAACGTATTTCATGTCTCGAACCTAAAGAAGTGTTTATCCAATGAGACACTTGTGATTCCACTGGATGAGATCCAGGTGGATGAACAACTAAGGTTCATGGAAGAGCCGGTAGAGATCATGGACCGTGAGGTCAAACAGATCAAGCAAAGTCGGATTTCGATTGTCAGAGTCCGATGGAACTCGAAACGCGGACCTGAATTCACGTGGGAATGCGAAGATCAGATGATGCGCAAAAACCTTTTCAAACAGACAACGTCGAATGCCGACAACTACGAATAAATTTTGGGACGAAATTTCCTTTTAACAAGGGGATGATGTGACAACCAGAAAATTTTTGTTCTCAAACACTACCAACAACAACCAAATTTCGCGGCAAAATTTCTTTCAACAAGGGGATGATTTGACACCCGGCAATTTAAGGTAAATTGCAACTTTTACAAGTTAGCATTTGACATTCATACTTGTTGCATTTCATTTAATTATTTTTAATTAGATGAGACAGACACAAGCAACTGCGAAACGATAGTTCGAGGAACTATCGAATCGTACATTGCACATTGGTTTTGGAAACCAAGTGTGGCAAACACAAACACAAACGCGAAACAATAATTCAAGGAATTATTGGATTGTGCATTACATGTTGATTATGTTTAATCAAGCTTGCAAACAGTTCGTAACGACGAACACAAACTATCAAAGATCATTCGAGGAATTATCGAAACACACACACACACGAGTCTCACGAACGTTGTAGAACAAACATTAATCAAACAAACTTATGTGTTATTATGTGAATACATGCTAAACGTGTATTAGGATAAATGTTAAGGATCGGACATGAACGAAATGGAATCAACAAAACCGAAAATCCAAGAAACAGGGTCTTCGCGGTACGCGGAGAACCCTCGGCGAGGTCCTTGGCGATACGCGAAGCAGGTGCGGGAGTTTTGAACTCCGGATTTCTTGGCTGTACGCTAAGGCCATGCACAAGGGTCTTAGCGGTCCGCAACATTTTTTGGGATGAAAAATGAATATTATATTAATCGTAGTACGCGAAGGCCATGCATGATCGGCCTTGGCGTTACTCGACGGGTCCTAGAAGACAAAACCTTATAAAAAGCAACCCCAACTAATTTTGTCCGGTTTCTTTTAGACACCACCGAGCACTCTCACTCAAAGTCGACCAAAACTCTCTGGAATCAACACTCCAAGCCTCTGGAATAACTAGTGTAGCTATCTTTTGGTGTTTGGAAGCCATTGATGCTTAAAGGGAGTTCTTAGAAGCCATCCACAAGTGAAGGGTTCATCATCGGCCACATCTTAGCCATCAGAAGCTGTTCTAGCACTAATCTACACTTCTAAGGTAGTTTTATATGCTTATCTAGTGTTAGATCAGACATGCAATGGGTGAAAACCCACATGCATGAACATCCACCCACATGCATGAACATCCACCCACATGCAACTCCATATGGCTCTTGTGCATGAAATTTGTTGGTGTTCTTGTGTTATTTTGATATATATCTACTGAATTTTAGAGTAGATAAGTGTTTTGATTGAGTTTTGATAGGCTATTGAGTTGATTTTGTAGAACTTCCATAAAAGGAAACTTTAATGTTTCATGTTGTAGATTGGTGATGATCTAGACATGTTAGACATGTCTAGATGTTGTCAAATGCATATTGAAGTGTTTTGAAACACATTTGGGTATTTTGACTTTGTGAAAAATATGATTTTTACAGAAACTTACTATAAATGGAAACTTTTGTAAATCAAAAGAAGGGTTTTGATGATTTAACATGTTTTATGATTTGTGATAATTGAAATATGTTTAAAATGGTTTCTAAGCATATTGGAAACTTTTAATTGTGAAAAGGAACCTTTAAACGAATACTTAGTATAGTGGCATAAATGGTGATTTATGCACAAACGACGTATTTTAAGTATTTACATATGTTTTTTACGAGCATACTAGATGTATTAGAATTATGAAATGGGATTTCATTAGCAAACTTTCCTAAAAGGGAAACTTTCCAAAAATGGTAACCTTTACGATTTGATAACATGCCTTGGGTGAAAGTGTTGCGGTTAGAGTTGTAGGATGTATGATGGTGTCCTACGTGCGTGTTAAGACTCAAATAGCACATAATCAAACTAAACACAACAAACGTGTCACCAATGATTCATCGACTCAACACAAGTCAACATGCAAACACTAGGTTTAGCACACCGACACTTGGAGTTGTATGGGATACAACACATCACAGAACACATACTCACCACCTATATGGTTTGGTACATACTAGCAGGTGCTAGCATTTGCAAGTCGCGAACACATACATACCGGAACTGCTTTACCAGGTGAGTTCACGGTCCCTTTTTCTATTTTCTACCTTTGGGGGAGAAAACACTGCATAGAAACTATTTTTGAACAACATACTTTTTAGTTACATTTGGACATGCTAATATTGCGTATATGCATACGTGTGGCACTCATCTACAAAACCGATAAGTCCTCACTAAACACATCTTGAACCGTTAATAGCGTGTGGCGCTTAGCGTGGTAATTCTGAATAGTACTATTTGGGCCTGACAAGCCCCATTGTTGCTCCTCGTATGGCCACCCCGACTCGAGGTCGGAACAATGCAAAATTGACCAAACAACATTGCCATTTTCTAGTTGGATGGACATGGTAGGAGGCAGCATGTTAGCTTCGGTTGCGAACCTGCATATGATATAACACATATTGACTAGCTATCAATGGATGTTTCATTGTTATGATATGTAAACCTGCAAACATTTACTTTAGATATTTGATGTTTATTGCAGATATAAAACCCATGTTCTCACCAACCATTGTGTTGACCCTTTACTCGCAAGTTTTCTCAGGTAGCTAAGGCACGCACACAAGGGATCTAGTATTCTAGGATGGAGTCCATGCATCTACATTAGTGTCTTAGGCTATTGAAACATTCAATATCATTTGTTATGTTATGTAATGCTATAGAACTTAAACCGCTTCCGCAAACAATTACTTTATGTTATTTGGAAAACTGTTTTAATAACCCTTCCACAACTTATGAATTCAAACTGATTTGAAAACATTTACATTTACTTTTGCAACTTTGATTTTACAAACTGTTTTATCCAAGTTATTAGACGTACGTATGCAACCAGACATGTAGGTCTCACAACCATGACTGGAGACAACGATCCTGATAAGTCTCGTTCGCGCCCCTGAAAAGGCCGGGAGGGCCGGGGTGCCAAAATGACTCTGCTTCCCCTCATCCCACCAAAATTCCCACTCCAGTAAAACCAGTTCCCACTGCAACTGAAAAGTTTTAGGCTTCAACTGAAAAACAATCCGTCTCCCCTAAGAGGCAATTCTCTACCACTAAAGAACTTCAGAAACAGAAGAGTGTAGAGAATGAAAGGGAACAAAAGATCTTAGCTGATTTTGAAGCCTATGGGCTGACAAGAGATGAGTGTATGGAAGCCTACCAGGAGTAGATCAATTTGGTTGATCTTCAAAAGCAAAAGGCTTATCAGGTTGAGAGGAAAGAAATAATCAAATTCTTGCTGGATGAAGGAAAGTATAAGGTGGAGACCTTCATGAGCTGGTACATCACCAGTCATAAGAAGGAATTTGAAGTCCTTTCTGCCAGATTGAAGGCAGAAGCAAGGAAGAAGAGGGATGCTAAACAAAAGAGGAGAATAAAGTATATCCTTGATCCAAAAAAAATGGAATTAAAGGAATGATATTTTGAGATGGAGGGACAACATCTTGTATGAAGAATGGTCCAAGTTTAAAAAGGTAAACAAGTACCATCCATAACCCTATCAGGATTTAGCTTAGTCATCCTCTACCCTTGGTCCCTACAAGTCCTCAACCTTAAAGGAGTCCAAGGAAACCACCACAAACTCCATGGTTGATTAGCTTATGAGTGGAACACTGGAGTTCCTGATCATGACCCAACACTAAGACTATTGGGCAATTACTTCAAGCCTTAGATTGAAATTGAAGAGGAGATCAAGCCTGATCTCCTGGTCAACTATAGTCCTGATCCATACGCTGTAGTTAGGACTAGAATAAACACAAGATCCCAGACCAAAATAAGGGAAATTGTGCATATGTCTCAACTAGCTACACTTCCTCCTCTTTCTTCTCCCAAAAAGGTCCAGCCCCAAGAAAATACAAGGACAAACCCTCCTCCTCAACATTTTGTGCATGTCTCTCAAATCGTCAAGGGATTAGAAGATGGTTTCTAGATGAAGATACCAATGATATTGTGATAGAGAGGCGGTATAATGACTCCAGATTCTCCTTCACAGATTGGTACTCCATCTTGGATATCTCTGAAGTTGATACAAGGAGGGTGAAGCTGCTTCATCTTGAGAATGCAGAGGAAAATTTTAAGGTGCTGGAATTCCTGCTTAACCTAGGTCAAATTCAAATGAATTTCCCAAAGAAGAAATAAGTTGTTTTGGCTTCATCAGTCTAGAGAGAGATTGTTGGAAAATAAGGAATGGTGAGCCATAAACCACATTCTCCATTGCTTTGGTTATTCACTGATTTAACCACTGAAGACTATCCGCGGATCAAGATGCATTCGACCACAAAAGATAACCGCAGAAATAAGGCATACAAGCAATTGGGTTCAATCGCGAATCACAAACACTGCCTCAATACACTGGAAAACAACCCCTGACAAGATCAATAATAACCATAGAGAAGCAAACGTGGAGAAGACACTGAACCAAGCCACGAATAAAAACCACTGAAGTCTAAAGACTGAAGAACAACCTAAGGCTTAAATCTTAAGGTTTTCTCTTTTATTTGTTGTTGACTTTTTTCTGCTGTTATGTCGTTTTTAGTGTCTGTACTATGTCAGTTGTTTGTCTTATTATTTCTAGTCAACTCTTTTATTAATTCTTGGGTATTTATATTCCAACATTTTCTGTAATACAGATTTGTTCTCCCAAAGTTTCTCATATTATTCTTTCTATTTTCCTTTATAAATGAAAACTTTGTGAACAAGTTAGACATCGGAGTTCATAACTTGAGAGGGAGTTCTTACTTGTGCTTGTTAAGAGTCAAAACAATTGAATACTTAACTATAATCAGTAGAGTACTCGATCCAACATGAGCGCACTCGATCAGTGCTGCCAATTTCTCACACTTGGAAGGTGTAAGAAACTCCCGATACTTGGCATTTAACATGGTGTGGTAACGATTGATCCACATCCATTCTGTTTGAAGTAGGTCAGGGAAAAACCTGGTTTTGTCATAGAAGATGCTAATAATCGTATTAATACTTTCTTCCTTATGTCGCATATGACGGAATTACTCAGTAATTCTTTCAATCACCGCTTGCGGACAGAACCGTTTTAGAACAGCTCTTTAAACTTCCCACAAGTTCGATTCTTAATGACATCCCTACCCTTCTCCTTTCGAAAAAGCTCCCACCGATCTTTTGCCCTTTCACGCAACTGATTTCCCGCAAAGATTACCTCGTCCTCCTGGTCACATTGGCTTTTGTCGAACATGCCCTCCATGTATTTTATCCACTTTGACTCAACAATGGGTCAACCTCCCCTTTGAATTCACTTGATTTACAATCTACAAAATCCTTATAAGTCACCTTTATAATTATTTCCCCATATTGTCCAACTAAGAGAGTTGTAGACTATTGTCGAATAAATTCATTCATTGAGGCTTGCATACCCTACATATGATGAGCAATGAAAGCTTGCAACACTGTCGCAGCTTCTTCCCTCACCATAATTTGCAACTCACTGAGATTAGTTTCGTGACCGCCCTCATTATCAACATTATCTCCACTGGCCATTCTATGACTGAAACATATTATTTAGCTCATTAGTTTTGCTAATTGTTTCATATAACTAAGCACACCATGAAATATGAACCTAAACACATCTTAATAGCAAGTTCTTAACACCATACCCAATATTCATAGTCATAGTATGTGTTGATTCCATTAAGGTCATATGCATGTCAAAAACATAATCCTATGTTGATCAGGCATATCATTAAACACTTCACATGTCCAATTCCTTAACTTCACCTCCCCATATTATAACTAAGAATTTCGGTTTATCAATAAATTTCACACCAAACACCATTGAGCATATATTATTAAGGTAAAAAAAATGCAAACTTGTTACCTTAAACCCACAGCTTCGTGATCGGAGATCGGATCGCGCATTACTCCCCATATCAAAAGAACAAGGATTTGAGTTCAAGTGTTCGCAACGCACTTGAATCTCAAACAATTGGCTCTGATGCCAACTTGTAAGACCCAAAACCCCAGACACAGAGGACACATGTTTAAAACAACATCAGAATTAGGTACCTGATTTTTGAAAATAAACAAGTTCATATTAACAATTTGATAACCAATTTACATGCAAGTTCCAAAAGATTTTATGCTAGTTAAACATTCAACAAACCCCATTGACATCAATACTATTCACAAAACCTCTATTTTTAACTAACAAGGTAAAACCACAAAACAAATTTCGATCTGTGTCCTTGAAAATAATCTGGTCACGTTCGCATACAAAACACCACATTAAAATCACCATTAGTTCGTTAGAACTAAGCAAGAACACCTATGTATACTATTCAGTTCATAGTGGTAGGTATATAGCTCCTAAAATGTGATAAAACGACCAAACCAGACAATTCTGGGCATCTCCAGCTGTAGCGTACGGCCTGGCCATAGGCTATGACCATCTGAACAGAAAGCTGTAGCTGTAAGCTTCACCCAGGGCGTAGCTTGCACCCCTTGTAGTGCATCAAATGTAATTTTTCGCGTTGTGCACCCTTGTGACAACCTCAGATCGTTATAACCCTTCCGTTACTCCCAAATACATCCCACTCCACCTTTGAAACATAACTACCAAGTTCCTAATATAATCTGGTGACATCATTAAGTTTCTGACCAAACAGTTTGTTAAACGAGTCATCAACACCAAACCTATTAACATTACCATTTTCACAAAAAAAATTAATGAAAGTTCCTTGCCACCCAAGGATTCCCATTTTTTACAACATGAAAGCCATGTTCCTAGCACTTTAAAACACCAATAAAGTGTTAGAACATAAAAATCACCAAGTAAAAGTCAAATTAGTCATCATGTTATTGAGACTTCCTTTTTCACTAAGGATTATCAAGGTAGGTAATCTTACCACTTGTGATTTGTTAAACTCCATAAATTCACCATGGGAGGTTCACACCACTTGTGAATCAACCCAATTCCAAATTCACACCTCTTGTGAATTGTTTGACCATTTTCAGTCAAACTTCAAATAAGATGATCACCCCACTTGTGAATCATTCGTATTTCTTCAAACCGATTGAAAACATACAAATTTACAATAACTAAGCAAATGCAACACCTATTTCTTGTTATCGACACCCACCGAATATCCAAACACCGATTCACTAATATATCAACCAATGTATATTCCACATACATTACATACACATATTCACATATTCACATATATGCATCAAATCATTTAATCATAACAAGTACAATACGTTGGTGACTTACCTTTCCCTGACAAGTTACCCGCAATTACAATCTTCTTTGAGGGTCGTTTTATTCCACTACTTCCATTATCTCTTCCTATTATCACAACTAATAGGTTTTAATGCAAGGGTTGTCTATAACTAGTCAAACTACATCCATTCGACCCATTATCATCAATTACACTTAGGTTATCGTCAAATGACCCCTTAATCACAAAATTTTCATCTTTTATGATCACAACACCTAATTTACCTCACCCACCGCTTTAAACACATTACTAGGTAAAAATCAAGTTGTTGACATTTTATCAAACAACTTGTTTGTAGGAATTTCCCCTACACATTTCAACTACATCCAACCCCATCAATCCCCTATTTATGTTTCTAATCATTCAATTTCAATAATTACCAAGGTTATACAATTTCCAATGTTAGACAACATAAAGTTGTCATATACGCAATCATCCAACACACACATTTTAGAGCTCATAGTTCATCTTCCTCATGAACATGTAAAAACTCCATTTTAATAATCTATACCAAGGTCAATGAAATGATGATAATGTTGTTCTTAGATGATTATAACTATGAATAACAACATATGACATCATCTAAACCCCCAAATTTTGGATTTCACCCATGAAACCCACACCTCATGATAAACCAACGAAAATTTCACCAAAACATCCGAAAATTCTTACCTACATGTAGTTGATGCAAGGATAACTCAAGTTTGCTCTTGCATTTATGGTCAGGTCACAAATAAGTCACCAATTTGATCAATCTTTGAAACTTTTAGTGTTTTCCATGGTCTCCCTCTCTACGCGTCTCCCCTTTGCCCAAGATCAGCCTTTGAAGGATTTTGACCAACAAATTCCTACTTGATCCCTTTTAATTATGTATTAGAGATTGATATATTCAATCTCTCAAGTTCTAGTTAGTCTATATAGTATATAACTAACTTAATTAAGTTATTCAACACCTACATATAGTTATAATTATAAACCATTACTATAACACCCACCAAATGATTATAAAATTAAGATAATTAAATCTTATTAAAATTTCAGAATGTTACCAATCATATATTTTTAAATTATTTCCCAAAATGGGTCATTACACTCACTTTCCTATTTCTCTATCTAAAACCAAAAAAAGTTAACTTCTTCATTTCTTCACCATTTTTGGTGATTTTGTTGTCAAAACATTTCTCCACTCATCTAGAGTTTGAAATTACAAGCCAAACAAGCTCACAATATCTAATTCAAGGGTGATCTATATGATATTTTCAGGGTTTTTAGCTCCGACACAAACCGACACCTAGCTCCACCTTAAAACAAGTTTTGTTACCTTTCTATTCCTAAATTGAACTTTTGTTGAATGATCAAAGAACCTGAAACAAAAATCAAAGGTCATAGCTGAAGGTTGAAGACAACCCAGCCGTCGATATAACTAATATCAAACACCACACCATCGATAATGATAGTTCCGGCCAGCCACCTTCGAAGCTATTGGTGTCAAGGGTCTCACCAGTTTTCGCCAAGTTTCCATAGACAGTAAAAATGGTGATGTATTCCAAGATGAACAGTTAAGTGTGGTCGACGTTAACAATATTAACCGCCCCTTTGACTTTTGCCAAGTGATCATTGAACCTAATAATGTCAAAGGGAGCAGAAACATGGCTAGGGACCATACACACCAATAGTGTCGATGGCTTTCAACTAAAATTACTTAGTGTTAGAAACGAAATTGTTAGTATTGAAGAACACTAGTCTAAGCCAAGGCAACTATCGAACTTATTAAAATCGATGGTCCCCATAGTTTAGCTAACTTAAAAGGTGATTAAAGGGGGAATGTGGATATTAAGAAGTTAGAAGTTTGAGGGATGTCAAACATGTCAAAGTCTAAGGTCAAGGGGTGGGAAGTAATAAATTTTTTATTCATGCATGCATAAGTTGGTAAATAATCACCATCTTTCTTTTTTCGCATGATTGGATTTCATGGGGATTGAATGCCAAAACCATTTTTCTTTAAACTTATCATTTTATTCAACATGGCTATAAACCCAAATGGCAACAATAATTATGCATAAGGATTGGGTAAGTCACTACAACCTAAGATATATCACCTAGACAATAACATGGTTTTTCAAACACAACCTAAAACAAATACACGTGACACGATGATAACACTCACTCATAGTTATGAACATATATGGATGAAACACAAGGTTTTGAACGCTTGGTGAATCAAAACAGCAAGCGTGCATATCTACGATACACAAACAACATAACACCATCAAGCGAGTTCTCATAGCCCCTTTTACTCTTTTGTTTTCAAACACGGAGTGAAACATGTGTGACATAATCATTTTGCATAACAGTTATGAACTCAAATGACATTACTTTGATGAAGCTATACTTGCATTGAATAGAACATATTTATTGTAAATAATGATAGCTATTGGCCCTGCCAGACCCACTGTTGGTTTAGTTGACTTTAGTCCTCTGAAGGTGATTCTTTTCTACTGCAGCATTGCAACGAATGCTAAACGTGGTCAGAACATATTTGGATAACATATCGATCTGCTTGCTAATGTGTTCACATACACTGTTCATTTCTTGAAGTTCATAAGTTCTTTACGTAAACTTTGGTAACTAGTTCTAGGTGTGTGAAAACCTATGCTTGCTCCCCAACTACTTTTGTAGTTGAAAATTGTTTTTTACATGTTTCTAGTAATGAAGCAAAGTAAGGAAGGATAGATCTACATTCTTTTGGATATCATCACATAAAGATCGTGTACTTATTTAAATTAACTGAATCTATTGAAGACTAGGATTTAGTTAACTTAGTTACATCGTTTGTGTAATTGATGTATATGATTCATGATGAACATCATTTTTGCGTAGGTAATTTAAATGATTAAATGATATGTGATGATTGAATTTAGTACCCATGAGCTTATGAATAATATGCAAACTCTTCGTGGCACCCAATGATTCCACCGTCCATCGGGGTGTTACAGATGGGTATCAAAGCCTGGGTTATAGGGTATTAGCTTATCTGGAAATGGATTACCTATTCTATAACCATAGGATACCTATTTATGAATTATTTCATACCATAGTTACTGTCTTAGGATTTATATCGCTATGTGTTTATTATTTCCCACCTGTTTTATCTCAATGTGACCTGTATTTGTGGACTATGATACGTGCTATTTATTTTCCTTATATGATTGACTGAACCCTAATCCTTTAGCAAAGACATACCCGTGCTATACTGTAGAGGTGGTGGGCTGGCGGCTACATGTGGTGTTACATATGCTCTGTATATAAACCATCTACAGTACAACGGGAGGCTACACTGAGCTGTTGTATATAACCAGGAAACCCTAACAACTAAGTCTTTATACATAATCTCAGATACCAGTGACCCAACCACTGAACCTAAACCACCGACCATCATCCACTAAACCCAAAACCATTAAAAACCATAAGCACTAAAGACACAACTGAAGAATAAAGTATAAATGGCAATTACTAAAGCTAAACACTGAAGCATAACCACTAAAGAATTTAGATCAGTTTTTAGGTCTATCAGTTGTCAGAATATACTGTATAAGTTGTTGTCACACCCCAGGCCGGCGGGTTGAATCGGAAACCCGTCGGGCAGAATAGTCTAGAGACGTGATTTGAATCGGAATGATCAGATTGTTTACATTGTACATGATAATATGAGAATACTAAAATAAATTCAAAAAATAAAATTAAATTACAACTATTTTATAATTTATTTTTATTACAACTTGACTTGGACATCTGGGAAGTGACCCAGATATCTCACAAAAATTGCTTGCAAAAGAGCAAGTCTAGGATCTTGTAGCCGATGTGGCCTGGTAAGATTTCATGTTGGAGTTGTAGGTTCCTTTAAGGGATCGTATCTTTCTCTCTTTAAAAGTCATCCAGCTTTTACCTATTCTTCACATCATGAAAAATATTTCAACACTAGGTTGGTGAGTTCATGTTAGTTTTAAAAAAATATTAGGTTTTGTAAAAGGTTTGATGAAAAATCTTTCCATTTACACTAGTTTTGAAAATGGTGTGTAAATGGTGTTTAAAACACGAATGACTTACACAGGTGTTCAATCTGAACCTCGTTACTGACACCATCCCAAATAGCCAAAGATAGTTTATATATAGAGCATACGTAGAGCCAAAGCCCATCTGACATCCCACCACCCCGTCCATAATCTACGAGTATGTCCATAATGGGAATCAGACTACATCACTTATGTACCTCAATTCGACACGACATAACAGATGTTTTGGAAAAAGAAATGTCTTGAGAAAGAAGTGTATGCTTTGTCTCCTGATATAGGAGACTTGTTTTACTTTGTCTTTTTTTTAAAATCACTAAATTTACACTTCTTTCTTGTAGTTTAACATTTTTTTGTTGTATACTCATTTGAAAATCATTCAACGCCGGGTCTTGAACATTTGTTTGTGTTGAAAACCCGAAATTGTTATTAGTTTGGTCTGTCTATAATATCATCCATGTGATCATTTACCAAACCTAACTGATATGCGCTTGTTTATCAGTTCCCATGGAACTGATCTAAGTAGTTTTTCTATGTATGTATGCGTGTAACGTACTAGCCTCGGCACTGGAGGTTGGTTCGACCTATGGTACTATCTACGTTACCGTCAGTTTGACCCGCGTCAACTAATGGTAAATGACTCTATGAAGGGACTTACTTGAGAATTCCTCAGTGAATTCTTGATGTGTATGTTGTGTGGACACATGCTCTAGTGAATTACCCTAAACAGATACCGTACATATATATTGTTTGTTTGTTTTGGATGTGTAACATCAGCTCTCGAGCTATGTCCGTTCACCTCTTGGTTGGGCACAAAGCCTCGAACTTTTGTGATTAACGGACACTTCTGGACCGCTGTATTCCAAATCCTCAAAATCGTTGTTTGAGTTTGAAAACATTGTTGATAACGCGATGAACGCTTAATAAAATGATTGAAAATGCACTTATTCGAATAACATTCAAATAAAAGGTTGAGGGTTAATCTTTTCATTTGAATTATTTGAAAATAACTCTTATTCAATTATCATTCTAATAAGAGGGTTCATGTTCTTAGCCCCAAATGATTGGGAAGGCAATAAATTAAATAAAAGGGGGGTCTATGAACTCACCTGGGGTTATGGGTCGTCAAGGCACTCACCAGTATGTTCTCTCAGTTTGAATCATGTGTTATAAATTATTGGTTAGTTAGTTAAGTGTTGGATGGTTGTGTGTTCTGTTTCTTGATGTGATTTTGCAAAATGTGCTTTCATTGGTTTTATTTTGATTAGATTTAAAGTTTGGTCTATGGTTCGGTTCTATCGATACGAATGGTGTACGACAGGACTTTCAACACTTAGCCATTTTGGCTATTCTTGGTGCGAATGGCCTATTCGTGCGAAAGACCTTCATTCACATGAATGGAATGATGCGAATGCATACTCTCATTTTGGTTATCCGTTCATGCGAATGGATCTTCATTCGGATGGTTGTTCCATGCGAATGAGTCCATTTCTTTCGTCGGGATTCTCATTCATCCAGAGGTTCATTATGGTGACTTTTATGAACGAATGAGGCATATCATTCGTACGAATGAGTCCTTCGCACGACTCATTCGCCTGCAGATTCAACAAGAACGCCATTTTTGAAATCGGTTTTTGTTTGCATTGTTTTTACGGTCAAAAATTATGGTAAAACGTTTTGGAGTGTCTTGGTGCAAAGGATCTGCATTAATACTCACTGTGGAGCTCATATTTGACTGGAATGAGTTGAAAATGGTTGAGATCTTGAAATTGAGGTTTTGGGGTTGAAATACACACGATTTGGACGTTGAAATGGTCCGATTTCGTGTGGAAATGGCCGAAAAGTCGAGAGGGCGAAAGAGGGTTTCGGTTGAGAGAGTTTGGTGAAAAATGGGTTTGAAAAACGTAAGTGTTGCTATTATACATGTGATGTCGCACGAAGGAGTCATTCGTGCAAATGAATCCCGTTCGGCCGAATGACTTTGTGTCCAAAAACTTCACCGATTGTGTTTATTCGTACGAATAAGGGTCCATTCGCACAAATAAGTGTGTGTGCCAAAATTTGGATTTTTTATTAAATTGTTTTTATCTTATATCAGCGTTATAAGACTCACGTTGGCAGCAGCGTTTGGTTATATTGCTGACATTGTTTTGTACTTTAAAGATATCATTTGATGTATCAAAATCTAACAACATATCCTTATAGATCGTCACCCATGTGGATATCTTGTTGCATCGATACTCCAAATGTAATCCATTCAGGTTTTGTTCATTGTTTTCCCTCACAAGGTGTTTTTTTTCTTCAGATTCGTGTTTGTGTGATTCAATGGATTTTCCCAAATGTCTTAGGAATTATTCTTGTATTTGATTCGTTGTTTCTTATCATTATCGTCACTCTTGTAATGCAGTCTTCCACACTGTTGCCCTGTATACTCTTCGATTTCAAACTCATGGTAGCTCATATACCAGTTGTCACAGTTGTTATGTATTTTTTCTCTCAATTTATGTATTTATTTTTTTCTGTGGTTTTTTTTATTTTTCTATTTGATGCCAGTTGCATAATGACATCAACAATGATGTAATTATGGGTATTTACGCGCTGACGTTCTCTGAATACTATGATGATTTATGAAAACCCTAAAGAACATTCTTCGTGAAATCATACAAACATCGGAGCGCATAAATTGAGAGGGAGACGAACACAAACAATCGAGTCTAATAAATAATCAATCATAAACAATGACCAGAGCAAAGGTCATTGCACTGGATGACATATAGGACATAGTTGTCCGAAGTGAAGCCCCATTCCCTATCAGATCAGAATTAAGACAACAGCTGAGGGTTTCACTAAATGTTGAGTGGTGGAAACCAACATATTAGTTATTCGAACAAAAATTGAACAGAGATCAATATACATATTAACTTTATCATTCGTTGATCATTTATAAATAGTTACAAAGGAGCTAGGATCATCAAACATACTTTTGAACACAAAGCATCCTTAGGGTTTCTAATATATCCTTTTAAAACTTTCCCTCTCTATGCGGCGCAAATAAACTGTAATTGATTGCTGCCCTAATTTTGTTACATCATTATCTATTTATACATATGGGGCCCAATAAACATCATTAGGTTAGGGCCCAGATTACAATGTAAATAAAAAAGGCCATGATGTTAAAAATAATCTTATTGGCATCAGATGTGTCAATCCTCGTCAACAACAACAGCATCGGCAGACTTCTCAGCATCCGTAGATAGTAGTTAGAGAACTCAAGTCGTAAAACTCAGTGAACCATTTGTGAAACAACATTTTTATCCTCAAAGTTCATCTGTTAGATTACTGGATCCTCATTCGTGTCATGCCCCAACTAACGGCGGAATATGTTGGGGCACTATTTTGATTATTCAAAACTCTTGGTGCTACTTTGTAAGTTTCAATAGTTAATTATCCAATTTAATTCCAAACAAAATGTCCATTTGTGAGAATACTCAATTTAGGATAATATTATAACCTTAAACATGATAGGACTTACCTAATTATTAATTTAGAGACATGTAAATTGTTATTTGTAACATTTTCTGATTTTTTTGCGAGATTGGATCAAAAATAACGTATAGAAAGGATTTAGTTAGAGAATAAGTGTATTGGGTAGACATACATGGCATAAGAATAAATATTTAATGAATGTTATATATAGAAAAAAAATACAAGAAAAATTAGCAATAATAGAACCAAAGTTCAAATTTCATATCTATACTATTATATAATAGAGATTGGAGAGAGAATGTGTAGTATCTTAAAATTAAGAAATGTGCTAGTTATAATGCTTTATGTACAACTCATGTAGCATAGCTCTTTGACTATAACTCTTGTTTCAAATTTCTTCCTCCCATTTAAAATTCAAATCTCATTCTACTAAATCCCAAAATCAGAAAATGCTACTGCAGCTGTCGACTACCAAGACTACTTCAACCATCTCCAATTCCTTTGCACAACCATGAATCATGGTAAGCCCAACAAAACCACGACTACCTCTGTCATTTTTTGACTTCTAATTTTGTTGGAATACATAAATTTCATTTGTTTAATTTTAATCTTATCTTTAATCTGATATCATAAATCTGGTTGCATTTAGGGTTTTTGACAAGGAATTTTGCCATACTTCGTAACCAATTTCTGGCTGTTCCATCTTTTTTGTTTGAAGTTAGAACTGAGGTGCGTAAGTCTCTAGATGTTGAGTATCTGCATGAACCAATTGACTAATATTATAAGTTGTTGAGTGTTGAGCTACGATGTAGATTTCATTGATTATTGTTATGCAACATTTGCGGAAGTAAAAAAGTGGGAAGGTAAAAAAGAAGGAAGGTTTTTTAGGTAATTCAAGTTGTATGTTGAAGATCTTCTGGTAGATGTATTAGTTGACATTTCTTTGGTTGGTATGTTGGCACCATATGCACTATTGGAGCAACAATAGCAAGTAGTGTTTTGTTTACTGGTTTGTAGAATTCTGTTGTAACTCTTCTAAACAGGTATCATGCCTTTTAATTTGAACAATCAAGATATTGATATAAAGCATATACTAATAACTTATCTCTATTTGTTTAGAACATTTATCTTTTTGCTAGATCTGCGATGTGTTTCATAATATATATTCGTAATCATCTCATCCTGTTTGCTAGATTTTAATCCTTTTGTGTTTATCTGTATAATTTAATTTGAATCAGAAGTTGTTTTAAGGAAAAAATTAAATATTGAGTTATTTTATTACTTTAGGGAAATGGGTTTTGCTTGATCTATGTATAATCTTTATTTCAGATTTATGGAGAGGTAATTGAATAAGCATTTGCATCTAGCAGCTATTCAATTTTAGGGTTTGCCATTATGTATTTAAAGTTTTCAAATAGGAGAATTTTTAATACAAGATTAAGGAGTTGTCGACTCAAAATATAAGGTAGTAAATACTAATCTCCCTCTATTTTTATGATAATTGAAATTACTCCTGTTCGTTAAAAAACAAAAGATTAGAAACTCAGTTGGAATATTGATGCAAATGTGTAGTTCAATTTGAGAAGCTGGTTCAAAAATTAGGGATGTATATGCATCTTCAAATTGGACCATTTGTATTAGAAGAGTGGAATTATGTGAGATAAGGCATCTCACCTATTTGATCTTTGTAACATCTTTACATATTCACAGTGTAATCATTAATGTTATGCAATCATAGTTTATGTATGCAAAAAATCATGGTATCATTGTACAATCATTTTTATGTTTAGAAATTTTATCGTGAGTGATTAAGTATTCACTTAGTATTTAATTATTGTCAAATATACTATGTAATAACACTATTCTAATATATCAAAACAGTGGTGGGGTGGTGGATGATAAGACAGGCAGCCGGACTATACGTATGCCCTATACATAAATTGCGTTCGGTATATTGGGATAGTGTTAGTGCGTAGTGTACAGAAGAATAGTAAAATAAATAAACTATTTGAACAAAATCGTAATACGTAAGAGAGACTCGGCATCATTATGGGTAACGATCCATAATGATATCTACGGGAGCTTATAATTACGGGTACTTACGGGCATGCACGTAAATGTATTCGTTTACGGTTCGAAACGGACGAACATTACAAAATACGTAAATTATTATTAGGTATTTTTACAATTTTGAAACTCGTCAGATAAAACCCAAAATGATAAAACAAAACTATTTTTAATAATAAAACAACGTTCGCGCAATTTACGTAATATAATGCGTAAATGCAAAACCGAACGAGATCGGATACGCGGGAAACCGCTCGAGGTATTTAAGCCTTGAATTTATGCATTTATGGCTCACCAGACAGCAATTACTCTCTCTCTCTCTCTCTCTCTCTCTCTCTCTCTGAAATTGTCAATTTCTCTCTTTACTCCCTCTCTAGAAGAACACCAAGAGATCTCCCTCGTTTCTTGACGAAATCGCGAGTTCTTGGTGTCCATGGAAATCTTACGAGGTCTACATTCAAGAAGTACAAGGGATAGGGGCCGAAGAGTTCCATATTGACCCAGAATTTCGTCCAAAGGTTCGGTCCTAAAGGGTTTCTTAAACCCGGAAAGCCTTGAACTTGGAACCACTATTTCAGTCATTTAAACACAAGAATCATCACAAAAAGACTTGGGATATCTTTGGATAAGTTATACTTGAAGTTGTGAAGCTTGGAATAGGTTAAATCGAGCTGCAGGACTAGTGTAGAAGGATGAACCGTTGGGTAGACTAGTACCTTCACAATACTACTAGTATCGATAGTCTGGACTTAGGCCGGCTGTGGCACCATCGATGTTGTAAGTTCGAAGCTTCTTTTGATTCAAAATCCATCTAGAATGATACCTTAACCTATTCCAAGTATCTTAAGGCAATAGAGAACACAAGACCATCCATGATCAAGTAGAAACCATCATAGTAGCATAAGGATTGATGTGAAGGTGTTTGCCTTGGCCGATTCTATGCTCTTGGGTTTCTTGACCTTATAACCAACCAAGCTTTGTCTTTTACATACCATAACCTAAGTTAACATTTTTAGAGATAAAATAATGAACTTGAGTTGAACATTATGAACATTTCATTATGATGTCATAGTAATAACCTATAACACACTATGCATGGGTTTCATATATAGCATAATGGGTTATGATCACATTAGATACTAAATAAATTTAGACTAAAGTTTTAAATTCAAAACCATGTAAAGTAATAAACTTTGAAATGTTAACATAATAGGTTATTGACCAAGCTTGGGATGGTTACAAAGGCCAAGTCACTAACATATGTTTAAACAACCAAGTCTAGATCATATTGGACACAATCTTAGTAACACAGAGTTGGTTCAAATTAACTTTATTACCATGGGCTGTGTTGTTCATTAATATGTCTTTGCAGAAATCCAAACGTATTTTGGGACTAGGATTTAAGATGACACTAGGATATACTTGATGATAGTTTGAGTTACATCAGCATTTTACTACTTTTACACGTTTTACATATACATTCTATTTACAGTAAGTGTTATACTTGATTCATTGGTTTTTAAGTATAGGAGCTATACAGGTTACACTCACATGTTTACAAATGTTTATCTTTTTGAACTTATAAATTGGATATTCATAAACTATATACTTTTACATATTTAAACCTATGTATCTCTCCAACTACTATTGTAGTTGACAGATTTTCTTCACATGTTTCAGGTGATCAAAGGTAGGCACAAGACATGGACAAGTAAGGCAACCTAGTATAAGATAGAACAAGATCAAGAAACAAGCTAGGATGGATTAGAAACACATTTAAATTCTTGTTATTTATTTATCTTGTCTGTTCTTATTTTGTAAACATTATTTTTGAGGTCGGTTGGTTGTATTCTTTTGGTAGATAGACATGATCTGTAAACATTACTTTAATCATATGAAATATAGTAATTCATTGTGGTTGTTCATCATTAATCTTCTGCATTGAATCAACCAATCAATCGATCAGTCGTCACCGGCCGTGTATTCCGCACGCGGCGCAGGGGTGTGATAGGTTGGTATTAGAGCCAAGGTTATAGAGAACTAGGAAAAAAACCCAATGCTTAATGACCTAGACTATAACATAAGCTACCCCATAGGACTAAGTGCAATAGGCTTGAGGATGCTTAGGAATTATGTATACTTGAGCTAGCATTAAGTCTACTTTAAGCTTGGAAGATTTTAGGGACTAAAACTCTTCTGAAAATTATTTTCATATATAAAATCAAGGGATTCAGTATCGGGATTCTATAATTTTAGAACACAGACTAAATTCCAAACTTTTCTTTTTCAACAAAGGATTTCAGACGCAAGGATCTGTATTCTTAGTATCCTTGGGAACATGTGTTCCATGACACAAGAACAAGAAATTTAGAGGTTTTGGTTACTAGTGAATCGAAACAATAATTTTCTCGATCATAGTGTATAGAACAATTGTGAACAGTTGTAAACAATCATGAACAATCATAATTAATCATGAACAATAGTGGGATGGGATTTAGCTTCAAATACAAATGGCGGCCTAGCCCTGATATATTGAAGTGGTGGTGGGCTGGCGGCTGGGCTTCACCCTACATATGCCCTATATATAAACTAACTTCAGCATGACAAGGGGCATTCGGCGTGACTATTTGAAGTGAGGATCCGGAGTATTCAAGAATCATTAGAACATTGAACAAGTACATCTGAACATATTCATGGGGTCAAGTGAACAAAGAACATAATGAAGAAGTGCGTGAACAAATGAACAAGTGTATGAACAAAGGAACAAGCGTGTGAACAAACGAACAGTGTGTGAACAAATCGTAGGTTAATCAATCACATATGAGTCAATCTAGGAGGAGTCAATCATATGAACATTGTGTATAAACATTTTGCGCAACCCCTTTTGTGTGATTACATTCTTAGATCAAGTGTAGAATACACCTGCTCAATACATGTCAACATAGGAAAACTGGTCAGCTTAGTACATACATACATGCCAAACTAGTTGATCAAGTTGACATCACTAATAAATGCCAACATAATTACATGCCAACATAAGTTAACCTTAGTCAAATCATGGTTCAGTTGATCAAAATCAGTGGAATCATTATTCCTTGAACATTCTTATTCAATAGCAAAGGCATGATCGTGGTAAGCCGAAGAAGTGGTGGGTTGGCTGCTGAATCTAACTCTACATAGGCCCTATACATAAGCTCTCTTCGACATATCGGGAAAGTGTCAGTGTGTAGGTTTGGTGGGGTATTTAATGGATGTCACTCCCCAAGCCGGCGGGGTTGGATCGGATTCCCCGTCGGGCGGAAGGTTCCCGTGGCGCGATATCGTGAGTGATAATCGAAATGATCTGATTGTTTACATTGCACATGGTATATATAAATGAGAAACTACTAAGTAAAAATAGAATTACAAAGTTAAATTACATCAGTTAAGGTCATAAATCTTCTATCTTGTATTTGCACAAGATATGCAAAATAAATCTGTAAAATGATGCTTCAAAATATGCAGGTCCAAAAAGCTAGGTCCTCTAACTGGAATCCTAGTCCAAAAGTAATAACTCCTTAGTTGACAAGTTCGTCACCTGAGAAGCCATGCAAAAATAAAGTCAACACATGGTTGGTGAGTTCATGTAGATAAGTATAAAGTAAATAGCATTTGCTATTTACAGTATAGCCTTAGTCTTTGGTTTCCCACCCAAGCATTTCAATATCATGCATTAATATAAGATTTGTAAATATGTGTAAAAGCATTTAATAAACGTTTCAGTAACTGTTTAACATGCTTCTCTGTCCCGAAGTAAAACAAAAGGTTTGAAAAGGGACAAATGAACTCACCTGACGCTTGAAGTGGTTGACTTATCTTACATAGACTGCGTGCACTCGTTGTTGTGTTTGTGGTAGTATTCACGTTCCTTTATTGAATTTCACATCGTTTGAAACTTCTAAGTATATATTATAGTTGATTTGTGTGCGTGTATGTGTTAGCCCTAAAGTAGGCTAACACTTGTAAGTCTCGGTATTCATTCGGCCTCGAGTCTCTTGTTATTAATCATATTAGTATTTAAAAACTTTGGTTACCTAACTTGTCATGTTATCATGATTTCATGTTTAATTCAACATGAATCTATTTCATGTTGTAGGACCCTGAATCTTATTGTTGTGTACAAATAATCAACTTAGGTTTTAGTTTAAACTTATAAATCTTTAACACTTTATAATTTTTTTTTGAGTCTGTTGTTTCACAGTTAATAAGTCACCAGAATATCATTCTAGTAAAACATGATGTTTTTAGGTGTTATGAGTGTATTAAGTTATAGCCTACATCCATTAGGCCCAAGGTGGTAGTCTTGGACCGATTGTTTATATTTGGGCCTAATAAATCTCAGTTGGGCCGAATAGATCACATGAGTCATAGGATGTGTGACGGGCCAACTTCATAGGCTATTGGGCCAATCTGGCTAAGGTTGGGCCTAACTACACCATCTTGGACTAATAGTGGGCCTCAAGTGTTAATGGACCGCATTAGAATTACTTGGGTCTCATAAATGCCGTGGGCTAGGGTGACCGCATGGGCCAATGTGGCCGAAACAATGGTTATGTGCGGGCCGAGCAAGTTGGACCTAGGCCAAAGATTGAGTCGAATTTCCTTTGGGCCGCATGGGTGTGTGGGGGTGGGCCGATGCGCAACATCCTGGGCCGAAGGTGTTTGGGCCAAGCCACCCGATTCTAGTCCGAAGGTTCTATGTTCCAGGGAACCTATTAACCCCCTCAGCCAAGGTTCGGCTCTGCATGTAATCCCAATCTAGGTTCGTGACTAGAGCGACCCTGCATGGGTTCGGCTGTGACCAGCAGGTTCGGCGCTGGGATAGTGTAGAAGGTTCGGCTAGGTGATGATCAATACAAGGTTCGGTTCTAACTCAAAAGCAACAGGATTCGTGGCTCATTAAGGGTTCGGTGAAGGTTCGTCGCCACTTCACTCCATGCAGCAGGTTCGTCGTCTTCAAGGGTTCGTCTGGCCACGAGGGTTCGGCTATGGTATGGGTACACAGGGTTCGTTTGAAATGATGAGGTTCGGTAAACGTGATGACAGGTTCGCCTGTGGGTTTCATAAGCAAGGTTCAGCCATGATTAAACGAACCCTAGGTTCGTTGGAGATGCCAGGTTCGCCAAGGGAGGAAAGGTTCACTGCCAGCCTAAGGGTTCGCCACTTTGCATGAAGGTTCAGCCGCACCCCTCATCTCACGAACCTGTCATCTTGGTTTGGCTGCATCATTATCACTCCCAACTTTTAAGACCTTGTGGTTGTTCCTTGGCCGAAACAAGTGTTAGAATGTTGCTCAAGCGTGGATTTACGGTGTAAAGGTTCTAAGCCGGTCATGTGTGTGTGTGGGTCGAACAACCACAACAATACATTGAAAACCCTAATGTTTTCAGCCTTTATAAGCTCATACCTCGAAATCAGCCGGGAGAATTTCCATATCGGTTGTACTTCCTTGTAGAGGGAGTCGAGAGCTTCGCGTGGACACCAAAAACTCGCGATTTCGTTGAGAAATGACCAAGATCTTGAAGGTTGAAGATGGAAGCTTAGAGAGAGAGAGAGGGAAAACGGGGATGAGAGCTAGAGAGAGAAAGAAATGTGTAAAAATGAAAGAAACTAGTTCTTTCAACGTTTATATACCCCGAGGGTATTCGGATTCGTTTCGGTTGCTCGGTTTTCGTCTCCGTTGCGTTTCCAGATCGTAACGCGCAAAATATCATAATTTAAATAAAATGGTTTTAATTTAAATTATTTTAAAGGTTGTAATTCCTAATAAATACTAAATATTAAATTTTCTTGAATTATTTGACGAAATTCGTTATTTTACGTGTTTCGTAATTTCTTTCGCGTATTTTATATTTTATACGTTTTAATTAAAACAGTTTCGTTTTAACTTGTTTCTGATGAGTTTCAAAATTTTAAAACAGGATATATTGTATTTCCTTAAATTTATTATTGTTCGAATCGTCTTCGTTTTCGTTTCGTCAGAAAACGTCACTTACGCGCGTCTTCGTACAGAGCGCTAACTGTACGAACAGGATCGTACGTTTCACTTTCTGGTTTTGTTTTCTACTTTTCATTCATCATTTTAGATTGTTAAACTTTCAGATCTATTCGTACAGATCGTCACCTATACGAATCGTTCGTCGGTTTAGCATTCTGTAATGACAAATGTTAATGTTTTGTTCTGTTTATCCTCACATACGTTTAAACCTAATAATATAAAATCAAACATGTTTGCATCTGTTCATGATTGTCTGATGTGTTTCTGACTGTTAAACCATAAGGATTAAATCAGGATTTCAGAAACATCGTGTAATAGTTTATGTTTAGCATCGAATGTTAATAGCTTCTAAGTATTTCTCCTAGTTTGTACTTGAGTTACTGTACAAGTTACTGTTCCGGTAACGATTCCGGCACAGATGTTACAGTCTCCCCTTGTTAAAGAAATTTCATCCCGAAATTTAAAAGTTATTATCGGTACAACTTTCTTTGTAAACAAGTGAGAAGACTTGATGTCCTCGAAAGTGGTCTAAGAAAATAACTATAAAAACTAACCTAGACTCAACTTAATTACAACGAGTTAAAACCGAAAATCTTAAACTAAACCACTACGACAGGCAAGTGTACCTATCAATTGTAGAATAGCTAATGAAAGTCCGGATATCGAACCCACGAGACACTGACTTAACAAAACAAGATTAGAAAATGATTAAAACAAATAAAGGGGGGTTTTGAATAAAAAATGATAATTCAATTAAACTAATTACCCTAATTAAATTATAAAAGCAATTTAACTAATATTTAAACCCTAAAACAGATTAACGAATTTAATTAAAAGATATGGTTTATAATTTTAGAAAAACTTAACAAATGAGAAAACTCTACTTAGGTAGAATTCCTGTTTGTGATTATTGACACTATTGACTTTGTTTGATATGATGGAACTAGGATCTTAAGCAGCAATATATAAGTAATCTAATGGATTCTGGATCAATTACCAGATAAAACCAACTAAGAAAACCTAATATTGCAATAAATACACTAGTTAATTGAATCACCTCCCGGATTTTTCCAATAACACTTATGTACTCAAATGAACAAGTCACATTCCTGATTTTCTTATTCCAATACACCAAAGATGCAAGAAGTAATCTTAAAATGTCTAATTTGACACGAAATGACAATAACACTAAGTCTTTCAATTAATCAACCCTTCCGGGTAATTATCATGAAAACCCTAATGTTAAAGATCACCCGGCAAGTCTATCACCTTCCGGATTTCTAAACTTAGATACACAAAGAACCCTAAAAACATCAATTATATCTTTTCCTATGGCTAGTGATATCAAACAAACCATAAACTAGTCATAACACCAAGTCGATGACCTAATACGTGTCTAACACCGAAAGACATTCAATAAACACGTATGGAACATGATATAAACTGATATAATCAAGATTAGATATGCAAAACTCATCAAAATGACACAATAAGATCTGTTACAAAAGTGTTTTCCATCATATATCAAAACAATAGTCAATAGTCATCAATAATCATTCAAACAATCATTCTAACCTAAGTAGAATCAAACTATTAGCCTACTAACATCATCATCGGTCAAGAAATCCCAGAAATATCATAACAAGATGAAATATAATACTGAAAATTAAGAACAATTGAGAACAAAGATTGACCAAGATGATATCACATGTAAACAAGGTCTTCTAGCCCTCCAATGCTTCCCAAATGCCTCCTCAAGCTCCTGGATAGCTCTCCTGCTTCAAAAATGGTCGAGAATGATCATTGAAACGGCTGGGGAGCGTCTCCTATTTAATCTCGCTTGAATCTTGACTTTTTTCAAATTTCAAACCTGTCGCGTACCGCGACAACTAATTCAAAATAACACCGCGTACCGCGATGGACAAAACAAGCGGGGAACCCCCGAAATCTTTCGCGTATCGCGAAGGTGAATTTCTTCCTCATAGCGTACCGCGATGACGTCATAATTATGAAAACTTGTCTTTTTCTCTTGATTTCAACCGGGGCTCGATTCCTTTGGGTTTCGAACTCGATTTCCGCTCATTTCATTCGACAAGCCTGTAAAAACAATAAACATGTAAAAAGAATCTAAAAATAAACAAAACGACATATTTACAACTTAAAATCAACTAAAAACTATTTAAAAACCAGATGTGTTTTACAACCCATCAAAAATACCCACACTTGAACATTTTTCGTCCTCGAAAAAGATTTTCAATGGAATCACAATCAGCACTTTAGTTTAAACTCAAAATTTTAAACACATACGCATTAACCACGATTGTCAGTATTTGTATCCATTTAAACCAACAACTGATATATAGGTTCCCTAATCTTGATTCATTATGTTCAAATGGTTCAATCAACTATAGGTATTACACTCAAGTCATATATATCAACTTAATCCTGATAAAAGCTTTCAAGTTACCATTACATTCGAACAACCCAAATGAATTTAAAAATCAAACCTTAGATGGAATGGATGAAGGTATGGGCATTTTGCTTCTAAATTAATGAGCCTAACTTAGTGGTGTTTCACTCGGTTGCCATCCGGGGTATGACACATAAGCTGCAGCTCTTATTTTATTTTGTTTTATATATATATTTTTTTTCTGCAAGCTCAGCCCATTTAGTGGATTGATGGATGATGTTTCTTTTAATCAGGCGCCATAAGTCTCGAATTTATTTTCATAAAAAGAGAAAATATGTGCCAGGTTTAATTTTAAAAACATTAAGTCATTTGTTTGCAAAAGTTCCTCTAATCACAATTAAACAGTTTCAGAATCCCCATATTTCCCAAGGCAAAAACCTATTAGCATCATGAAAATTAAGTAAATTATATCAATACTAGAGAACCTTTCTATCAATTAGGCCTACTCACATATCCCAAATTAGATGCATATGTTTAAACTTTTAAGAAAAACATAAAATTCCTGATTAAACTATCATTTTCCATTTTAATTACAAAATCCAATTCAAAGACTTTTTACAAAATTATTTACAATATTTACAATCTAAACTAAAATTTAAAAATTCAAACTCAATTTACAATTAAACATCTAAAAACCTAAATAAAAATAATAAACATAAATAAAAGAAAATAAAAACAAAAATTTGGAAAAGACTTAGCTGGTTTCATGTAACAGCCGTGCATGTCGTATCCAGAATAACACAATCGTATAGCATTCCATTCGCGATCGAGTTATTGTAATCATGTTGATTGCCTTTCTAATACATAAGTTATCACTACCCAACTGATAAGGGTAATTCAAACCAAACTGCACATGAAGCTCTAAACAATCCAAACAAAATTAACTATAAATAAAAAAAATTAAAAATAAAAGACTAAAACCTAACTAAAACTGACTTGATTATTTACAAATGACTCAAATTTACTATTTTTCAAAATTTAACTAAAAATTACAATTTATTTACTAAAATTTTCAAAAATTTTACAATTTTTCACAAATCTCATACCCACACTTAAAATCAAACATTGTCCTCAATGTGGAATATGAAATAATGAACAATTCAACATAAATATACAATTTACAATAATTACAACTTCCCTGATATGTGACAATTCCTCATAAGTCTTATCAACCGCCATCAAATCCAATCACAATAACAATTAAGTTCCAACTTTGCATTCTGAACATTCACGATGAAATTGGCAATCCACTAACACTCACAACAAACCATCAACATATACATGGATAATAATGAAAGAAAAACTGTACAAACGACAATCAACATAACAACCATAAAATATATGCAACCAGTAATCAAAATACATCTAAGTTCACATAAGGTATCCAAATATATACAGACTATGAAGATAAAAACAAAAATAAAGAGAAAAATACAAAAGATAGAACTGCTACTGCTTAAGTACTGAAAACTAATCATGAGGCTCATCAGCATCTCCTCCTGGCTGCTGAGGCTGATCCGGAGCTCTGAACCAGTCAGGAATCTCTATCTCAAAATGTGACATAATAATGCGCAAAATCTGACCCTGTCTCTGCTGCTCCTCCCACAAGCTCTCTAAAGTGATACGGGGAGGACGAGGCTGACGAAGAGGAAATACCTGAGGTGGCCTCTCCGCCCTATGTAAAATCCTCTGTCTCTCTGGAGGCACCTGCCTCTGCAGAACCTCCGCATCTGGGGCCCTCTCTGGTGCAGGCCTAGCTGGCATCCAAGTAGCTGGATCGGCCATAGAGCACATGCCAGCTAGCCTCATATCATCCAAACTATACCGCCCCGTCTCGGGCCCCTCAGTCAAAAATCGGCGTGGGAATCTGTTAAAGACTCCCAGCCTCATAGCAATACTCCCAATATAGGGCCCAAGATCCAATCTAGCCGTCGCCCCTCCACGGCGAATCCTCGCAAATGATGACAATAAAATACAGGCGAGGTTAGCCGGGCGACGGCTAATCATGCTGTACATACAAAACAGGTCTAGTTGGTTGCATTTCTCTGCACCGGCCCTGCGACCGACGAGAGTGCAACTAACCATCCTGTGGACATAACGAATGAGTGGATCACGAATCGAAGACTCAATAATCGCACTCGTAAACGGTCCATCAGCTATGGACGTCCAAAACTCCTCCAACTGTCTCTCAGTAATGCCTAAATCACTGGGCTCCCTCACAACTGCCCTCAGGCTCTGAGCAAAGCCAGGCTCTCTCACCTGCTCTGCTGTGTAAAATCCCGTCGCAATCGCGAACTGCGGGATACTCATCGAAAATGTACGTCTGCCTAAGGCAAACGATACAGCAGCAGGATCATCGAATGAACCTGACATGTGACGGAAAGTCGAGTGGAACTCAACAGTCAGCTCCATGTACTGAGGCCACCTACAATCTAGGGCAGTCCTCCACTCGTCCCTCACGATCGCATCAAACTCATCTAGGCGTCCTAGCCTCTCTAATAGCTCTCGATCGAAGGTACGGTGGTGGTAGTGCTCCATCGTCACAAATCTCTCGCATCTGGTGGCCTCCTCTGTCCCCTGCTCGAACTGCAGGACAGTGTGATCTCTGAGAACACGCTGATCTATGGGAACCGCCTCATCCTCGTCAATAGGGAGGATCTCCTCTGATGAATAGATGATCTCCCGAGCCCTCCTCCTCGACGAGCTCGAACCTCTGGCCCTCTTGGCCCCTGCAGCTGAACTCTCTGCTGCTCCAGACATCCTACAATAGCAGTTTACAAATATACAATATACAGAACAATTTTACAAATTAAACTAATTCAAAACCTAAATTTAAACTATTAACCATTAAATTTCTATTTACAAAGTATAAAATTTAAAAATTAAAAACCTATTTACTAAAGCTAAAAATTGTTGTAACCTATTTTACACTATTAAAAATATTTACAAATGAAAAATTATTTACAAAATTTATTTACAATATTAAAATCTAAAGTATATGAAAACAAAAATTTAACAAAAATTAATTTATAAAATTTATTTACAAAAATTGTTACGCTTAATTAAAATAATCTTTACTTTATTTACAAAATTCAGTTAATACAAAGAATATAAGTTAAATTTTATATACAAAATTAATTTACAACAGTTTTCTTTGTATCAATGAGAAGAAACTGGATCCGGCAAGCACCGCGTACCGCTAAGGGTTAGGTCGCGGTACGCGGCCCAATTTCGAAAACCAGAAAATCGAGCAGCTTCATACGGTGGAAATCCGAACCCATTTTATTCAACAATCAATACAAATCAATCCTAACTTAGTATATTCTACAAAATTTACAAACTATCGTAAATCTAAAAACGAAAAATCGAAAAAGAAATTTAGAACTATACCTAATCGCGATGTAAATCGGAGATGGTTGGTGGTGTGATGGACCAGAGATGATGATGGCAGCGGCAGCGGTGGCTTCAACGGCGGTGATAGCAGCGGTGGTAGATACGGCGGTGATGGTGGTGCTACGATGGTCGAGCGGTGGCGACTGGTGGAGCTACAGTGGAGATCGGTGGCGGTGGGGTGTCTAGAGGTGATGAACCGATGGTCTGCGGTGGAGGAGTGGTGGCTACCGGTGGTTGAGAGGATGATGATCGGTGGTGGTAGGTGATGATGTGGTGTGGTGGTACGCGAAGGGGATTAAACCCTTTTATTATATTTTTTTTTCTTTCCCGAAATCCTCCGCGTACCGCGGGGACAATTTTGCACGCACCATCGCGTACCGCGGAGATTTTCGGAGCTTTTTGAACTTTGTTTTTGTTTTGTTTATAAAAATAAATTAAGTAAAATAAAAGTAAAATAAAAACTAACTTAATAAAATTAAAATTTAATTATGAAAATCTCAAATAAAAAAAAATAAATAATAATAGAAAAAAAATAATAAAAACTTCCTAAAAATAAGAAAAAATTTATTCTAATACTTTTACAAAACTAAAATTAATTACCTAAAATTTACAATTTCAACTCAATCGAGCTATGATGCGACTAGAATTTCGGGTTTAAAATATGGGTAGATGTTATAGACGAAAGACGAAAACCGTATTGAATACCCACACTTAATCCTGAATTAGTCCTATCGAAGAACACGAAAACACAAACGCAAAAACAACGCAACCTATATTACAAACTCTACAAATCAGGCACTATTCTCACTTACGCAACTCAAGGAGTGCTACCTCTTTCTCAGTACCGATCGGTCCTCCGATGTATAGCTTCAAACGATGCCCGTTAACCTTCCATGTCCGACCTTCTGATTCAAGCTCAACTGCTCCGTGTGGAAATACCTCATGCACAACAAACGGTCCTTTCCATTTGGACTTCAACTTACCTGGAAATAACCGGAGCCTCGAATCATAAACTAGCACCTGATCACCCTTCCTAAACTCCTTCACACCTCTCAACTTACGATCGTGCAACGCTTTCGTACGTTCTTTATAACTCCACGATCGTGCGTACGCCTCGTCACGCAACTCCTCTAACTCATGCAACTGCAGAAACCGATTCTTCACAGCACTCGGCAAATCAAGATTCACACTCTTCAACGCCCAAAACGCCTTATGCTCTAACTCCACTGGCAGATGACACGCTTTACCATAAATCATCCGAAAAGGTGTGGTCCCAATCGGATTCTTAAAAGCTGTCCTAAACGCCCACAACACCTCGTCTAGCCTATCTGCCCAATCCTTACGGTTTCTACCTATCGTCTTCTCAAGAATCCTCTTCACACCCCTATTGGCATTCTCAACCTGGCCACTAGTCTGTGGATGATAGGCTGTCGACACTCTATGGGTCACCCCATATCGTGCTAACACCTTCTCCAACTGTGCATTACAGAAATGCGTGCCTCTATCACTTATCAATGCCTTAGGGGTTCCAAACCTACAAAACAATCTCTTCAGAAATCCCACAACTCCTCGTGCATCATTCGTGGATAAAGCTTGAGCCTCTACCCACTTCGAAACGTAATCAATAGCCACGAGGATGTACCGATTCCCTCGGGATGAAGGGAACGGTCCCATGAAGTCAATACCCCAAATATCAAAGACCTCTACCCCCTGGATGGGGTTCTGGGGCATCTCATTCCTACGTGAGATGTTTCCGGTCCTCTGACACGCATCACATCTCCTCACAAACTCATGCGCATCCTTAAACACTGTCGGCCAATAAAATCCACAATCAAACACCTTCTTCGCAGTGTACGATGGCCCATGGTGTCCTCCAGTTAAACCCTCATGACAATGTCTTAGGATGTCTAATCCTTCCTCACGACTCACACATCTCCTCAAAATACCGTCTGCTCCCTCGCGAAACAAATATGGAGCATCCCATATATAATGGTTTGCTTCAGTAAAGAACCTCTTCCGCTGCTGTGAAGTCAGACCCTTCAACATGTAACCTTCAGACAAGTAGTTCGCAATGTCTGAGAACCAAGGCAATCCCTGCTCACCTGCACTCACCAATCCCACTATCTCTGTGTCTGCAGAAATCAAAGTCTCATGTGGGAATGTGTCTCCAATCATCTCCTCATTCATCTTCTCCCGAGCAGGATCCTCAAGCCGCGACAAATGGTCGGCTGCAACATTCTCAGCTCCTTTCTTATCCTTAATCTCTATGTCAAACTCAGAAAGGAGGAGAATCCACCGAATCAAACGAGGTTTTGCGTCCTTTTTCGCGAACAAGTATCGCAAGGCCGCATGATCGGTGTAAACAATGGTCTTGGAAAGAACAAGATAAGACCTAAACTTATCGAACGCATACACGACCGCTAACAACTCCTTCTCCGTAGTCGTGTAATTCTCCTGAGCATCATCTAAGGTCTTACTTGCATAGTAAATCGGATGAAAGTACTTATCTTTCCGCTGACCAAGCACAGCCCCTACTGCAAAATCACTAGCATCGCACATCAACTCGAAAGGAAGGCTCCAATCGGGGGCTATCAGAATAGGAGAACTCACCAACTTCTCCTTCAGAAACTCAAACGCTCTCATGCACTCCTCACTAAACTTAAACTCCACATCTTTCTCCAAAAGTCGGGTCATCGGTCGGGTAATCTTAGAAAAGTCTTTAATGAAACGCCTATAAAACCCTGCATGACCTAGAAAACTACGAACTGCTCTCACGTTCGTCGGTGGTGGGAGTTTACTAATCGTCTCGATCTTAGCTCTATCTACCTCAATGCCATCTCGCGAAATCTTGTGCCCTAGCACAATACCTTCAGTCACCATGAAATGGCACTTCTCCCAGTTCAGCATCAGATTAGTCTCCACACATCTAGCAAGCATCCTATCCAAATTCTGCAAACAATGATCGAACGAACTTCCAAACACTGAAAAATCGTCCATGAAAACTTCCATGGAAGTCTCGATCATATCCTGAAATATAGCCACCATGCATCTCTGGAATGTGGCTGGAGCATTACATAACCCAAACGGCATACGGCGATACGCAAAGGTACCGTATGGGCATGTAAACGTGGTTTTCTCCTGATCCTCCGGTGCTATGGGGATCTGGAAATAACCTGAAAAACCATCAAGAAAACAGTAAAACTGTTGTCCTGACAACCGCTCCAACATCTGATCAATGAAAGGCAGTGGGAAATGATCTTTCCTAGTGGCATCATTCAGTCTCCTGTAATCGATGCATACTCTCCAACCAGTGACTGTCCTAGACGGAATCAACTCCTTCTTCTCATTCACAATGACAGTCATACCTCCCTTCTTGGGAACAACCTGTACCGGACTGACCCAAGCGGAATCTGAAATGGGATAGATCAATCCGGCATCTAAAAGCTTAAGAACCTCCTTCTTCACAACTTCAGACATGTTAGGATTTAGCCGTCGCTGTGGTTGGACCACCGGCTTGTAATCCTCCTCCATCAAAATGCGATGCGTACAAAACGAAGGGTGTATGCCCTTTATGTCCATCAACTTCCACGCAATCGCCTGCCTATTCGCCTTAAGCACCTCAATCAATCTCGACTTCTCCTCCTCCGTCAATGAAGATGAAATAATGACGGGCAAATCAGAATCACCATCCAGAAATGCATACTCCAAATGAGATGGCAACTCCTTAAGCTCTAGGGATGGTGGTGCCTCTACAGATGGTTTCTCAACCGGATCTGTACTCTCAAACACCTCAAAAGCAGTCGGGTACTCAGGAGGCTTACTAGCCAGACTGCTCGGAATGTGCTCAGAAGAAGCATCACTCTCAACAGTCTGGTTCTCCTCACCCAGGTCTTGATCTTTCAATAAATCAGATCCAGAAATGTAATCTAGACAACGATCTATGTAAGGAATGAAAGAATCAAGAAAATAAACAGAATCATCCTGACCGTTCGAATGCTTCATCGACTTCCTCACGTCGAATGTAACATTCTCCTCACCCACACGCAATGTAATCTTACCTTCAAACACATCTATCATTGCCTTAGCAGTGCGTAGGAAAGGACGTCCCATAATGAGCGGGACTCGGTCATCGGCCTCCATGTCCAGAATGACAAAATCCGCGGGGAATACAAACTTATCAACCTTCACCAAAACATTCTCCACAATTCCCCGTGGATACTTGACCGAACGATCAGCCAAAGTGATGCTCATGCGCGTCGGCGATGGGTCTCCAAGGTCTAGCTTCTGATAAGTCGAATATGGCATCAAGTTAATGCTAGCACCCAAGTCGGCCAACGCGTGGTTCACAGAAGAACTACCAAATAAGCAAGGGATAGTAAAAACCCCTGGATCATCGAGCTTCTCGGGCAGTTTGTTCTGGACCAACGCAGAACATCGAGCTCCTAATGTGACTGTAGAAAGTGACTCCAGCTTCTTCTTGTTAGACAGAAGATCCTTCAAGAATTTAGCATATTTGGGCATATGCTGGAGTGCTTCTACAAACGGGAGGTTAATCTTAAGCTGCTTAAACATCTCTAAGAAATGTCCATACTCCTGTGCATACTTCTGCTGCAATGCACGTGCCGGATATGGTAGCCTACTTATATCAACCTCGGGAGTCCTCTTCTCTTCCATCTTCTTCTTCTCTGCCTCAACTCCCTTCTTCTCAACTGAAGACTCTCCTACTGGTGCTGTACTTGCTGGGCCTAGCCTCTGGTGCACCCTATCAGGAGTCTCCAACTCTATCTCCTCGTCTACCGGTTCCTCTACATCGACATCCGGTGACTTCTCCACCTCTTTCTCTCACCTCCACGACCACTTCTAGTCGTCACAGCCTTCACATGACCCTTCGGGTTTGCCTCAGTATTCCCTGAGAAGGATCCACCCTGCCTCTCATCCAACCTCTTCGCAATATCACCTACCGATCGCTGTAGGTCCAGAAATGCTGACTGTTGATTCCTCAGCAATGTATCATGCTCCTGAAGCTTCACCTGTGTGTGTTGATCCTTGGCAATCAACTGCTGTAGCATCTGCATCTGCTGCTTGAGCATGTCCTTCACTTCTGGGTCACCGCTGCTACTTGGACCCGCTCCTGAATTCTCATTCGCTGCCTGATTCTGACGTGGTTGATAGGAGTTGTTACCACGCCAGTTGTTGTTGGAGTTTCGCCAATTTGAGTTAGGATTCCAATTAGGATTGGGATTGGAATTAAAGTTGGAAGTGAAAGGCTTGTTCCAACCAGAATTAATGGAATCTAACTGCTCCTGATCAGTAATGGGGCACTCGGCAGTCGCATGTCCTCCTCGACATATCTCACACTTCTTCAGCTGTGTCTTCAGTTCCTTCATATCTCTCGCTAGAGACTCTATGGTAGCAGCAAGGCTAGTGTCAGGAGCGACCTGATAAACACCTCGAGCAACGGATGAGGTGTTGGTAGCCTTAGTGGTGGAGGATCTAGTGGATGGCTTCTGCTGCTGCTCGGCTCTAGCAAAACTCTCAAACATGTCAATACACTCATCTGTATCCTTCATCTCCATGATATGCCCTCCTGCAGCTGTATTGAACATGATTTGCTTCTCAAGTGTCAATCCATTGTAGAATTTCTCTACAAGTGCCCATTCAGAAAGTCCATGCTGTGGACATTTGCTAAGCAAAGTGTGGAATCGCTCCCAAGCTGTAGAGTAAGACTCATCGGGCTCCATATGAAAGGAATGGATTTGGTCCCTCAGACGAGCAGCTTTGGAAGGTGGAAAATATTTCTTCAGAAATTTCTTTCGAAGATCATCCCACGTGGTGATGGAGTTCTCAGGGAGGCTGTCGAACCAGGTGGATGCACGACTAGCAAGAGAGAATGGGAAAAGCTGTAAGCAGATGTTATCCTCAGAAACTCCATGGAGATTGAACGTGTTGCAGATCCTAGAAAAACGGGACAGATGTCCGGGAGCATCCTCATCATCAAGACCATTAAACTGAATGGAATTTGTGATAGCAGTCATGATGTAGGAAGGGAATTGCCAAGTAGCATCATTGGCAAACACGGGACGAGTGACCGGGTTGCGAACTCCGGTGAATCCATCGCAAGCTCGGTCGTGAACGGTGCGTCTCACTGGTGGTGGCATCTCCTCGGCCATGTCGAAGTAAACGGGTGAGATCGGGAAAGGTGAAATGGGTGTGTGTGAAGGTGAACTAGGTGTAGAACTAGAAGGTGAAAACAAAATCGGGGCAAGAACACGTACCTGGGAAAGACGACTCCTAAGGTTCGTGTGAAACTCTTGCTCCGGCTCTTCAAAAGCTAAAACTGGCGGTGGTCCTTGTGATCGAGTATGTGGCATGCACTGTAAACGATAACAAGTAAGGGAATTTAACAAACAAAACAAAGAAAAACCTAAAACATAATAAAAACCTAGCAACTAAAAGACAAGAAACGATTAAGGCAAATAAGAAAGAAAAGAAAAGACTCAAAACCTAAAATACTAAAAAATAAACAAAAATTAGACCTACTAATTCTTTCAATCACAATCTAAGCTAATTTCGCTATTGCCAAGTATCCCCGGCAACGGCGCCAAAAACTTGATGTCCTCGAAAGTGGTCTAAGAAAATAACTATAAAAACTAACCTAGACTCAACTTAATTACAACGAGTTAAAACCGAAAATCTAAACTAAACCACTACGACAGGCAAGTGTACCTATCAATTGTAGAATAGCTAATGAAAGTCCGGATATCGAACCCACGAGACACTGACTTAACAAAACAAGATTAGAAAATGATTAAAACAAATAAAGGGGGGTTTTGAATAAAAATGATAATTCAATTAAACTAATTACCCTAATTAAATTATAAAAGCAATTTAACTAATATTTAAACCCTAAAACAGATTAACGAATTTAATTAAAAGATATGGTTTATAATTTTAGAAAAACTTAACAAATGAGAAAACTCTACTTAGGTAGAATTCCTGTTTGTGATTATTGACACTATTGACTTTGTTTGATATGATGGAACTAGGATCTTAAACAGCAAAATATAAGTAATCTAATGGATTCTGGATCAATTACCAGATAAAACCAATTAAGAAAACCTAATCTTGCAATAAACACACTAGTTAATTGAATCACCTCCCGGATTTTTCCAATAACACTTATGTACTCAAATGAACAAGTCACATTCCTGATTTTCTTATTCCAATACACCAAAGATGCAAGGAGTAATCTTAAAATGTCTAATTTGACACGAAATGACAATAACACTAAGTCTTTCAATTAACAACCCTCCCGGGTAATTATCATGAAAACCCTAATGTTAAAGATCACCCGACAAGTCTATCACCTTCCGGATTTCTAAACTTAGATACACAAAGAACCCTAAAAACATCAATTATATCTTTTCCTATGGCTAGTGATATCAAACAAACCATAAACTAGTCATAACACCAAGTCGATGACCTAATACGTGTCTAACACCGAAAGACATTCAATAAACACGTATGGAACATGATATAAACTGATATAATCAAGATTAGATATGCAAAACTCATCAAAATGACACAATAAGATCTGTTACAAAAGTGTTTTCCATCATATATCAAAACAATAGTCAATAGTCATCAATAATCATTCAAACAATCATTCTAACCTAAGTAGAATCAAACTATTAGCCTACTAACATCATCATCAGTCAAGAAATCCCAGAAATATCATAACAAGATGAAATATAATACTGAAAATTAAGAACAATTGAGAACAAAGATTGACCAAGATGATATCACATGTAAACAAGGTCTTCTAGCCCTCCAATGCTTCCCAAATGCCTCCTCAAGCTCCTGGATAGCTCTCCTCTGCTTCAAAAATGGTCGAGAATGATCATTGAAACGGCTGGGGAGCGTCTCCTATTTAATCTCGCTTGAATCTTGACTTTTTTCAAATTTCAAAACCTGTCGCGTACCGCGACAACTAATTCAAAATAACACCGCGTACCGCGATGGACAAAACAAGCGGGGAACCCCCGAAATCCTTCGCGTATCGCGAAGGTGAATTTCTTCCTCATCGCGTACCGCGATGACGTCATAATTATGAAAACTTGTCTTTTTCTCTTGATTTCAACCGGGGCTCGATTCCTTTGGGTTTCGAACTCGATTTCCGCTCATTTCATTCGACAAGCCTGTAAAAACAATAAACATGTAAAAGAATCTAAAAATAAACAAAAACGACATATTTACAACTTAAAATCAACTAAAAACTATTAAAAACCAGATGTGTTTTACAACCCATCAAGACTTTGTATGATGGTATAGTCCCTACGCTCCCAAATAAAA